>VONZ01001250.1:0-183195 GCA_012976165.1 Labeo catla | reverse complement strand
TGAGGTCTGGTGTTGGAAGAGTCACTAAAGGAGTGAGACTGTTGCATAAGTTGGCTAGGCTTTTGGTAGCAGGAGGGGCTGTAGCTGCAGTAGCCCACCTTTTGATCATTTATAACTTGTGCAGGTAAACATTTGATCTGAATAGCCGGCTGCTGGGCTTGGCTTAAGCCACAATCTGAGGGTGGAACTGTTGTGGAAACGACCTCATGATGAGCAAGACTTGGGCTCTCCTCAACCCTGTTTGGCTGATTGCTTTGATGAGGCCATGCTGGTCTTTTGTAATGGGGCAGAATCAGAACAGATGCCTTTTCTAAAGTCTCTAGCGAGCAGGTGTAACTCTGCTCATAGGAAGCATATGCAGCCAGCAGGTTCTCTGAACAGGAATGGCTGGAGGTTTGACCCCACCTACATAGCTTCCTCAGGGAGTCGTTGGCCCCTGTCGTTGCACTGTAGTGGTGAACAAGGGTGTCCTGAGAGGGACTGTGTGGCCACCCACCGTAAGACCCTCCCAGTGCCAGTCCCAGCTCACACAGCTGGTCATGAGATATGCTACGGTGCTGATGGGACATTCCAAGGCCTGGTCGCTCCGCTTGGCTGTAGTACCAATTCGACAGAGCCTGGTGACACAGTTCACTACTAGCTTGGGGAAGACTGCCTTTCCTAGGATAAGGGAGTGAAGCGGAGGCAATAGCTGCATTGTGGTTAGCAAAGTGGAAGTCCAGCGGGTTCATTATCCCTGCTGAGGATGAGGAGTGGGGGCAGTGTTGAGTCAGGTGGTGATGGGCACGTTGAGACCCAACAATGATACCAGAGCTATCCAGAGTGGGGTTGGGTTTACAGTTGAGGCTGTCAGGAAGACTGTGGTTCTGGGTGGTAGAGGTGGGTTTGCTGCTTGGATAACAGACTGGAGGAGGTTCAGGAAGGTTTTGGGCTTCTCCAGTGTATGGCTCATTCCCTCTCAGATAGGCATCTTGAGAATATGCCTGTAAGAGATGTAGAAAGAAAACAAGTTTACTGTTAATGGGGAAGTACCTAAGCATGAAAGGCAAGTAGACAAATCATGGAGAAATAGAAATAAGACAGGTTCAGGCCATCACAGAAACTGTGGAGAATGAAACATCAAATGAATTACAATTAATTTTGTTATTTCAGAAGCTTTAAAGGGATAGTTGACCCCAAAATATTAGAATATTCTGTCATTATTTACTCACCCTCATGTCGTTCCAAACCCGTAAGACTTTTGTACATCTTCGGAACACAAATTAAGATATTTTTTATGGAATTTGAGAGCTTTCTGACCCTGTATAGACAGCACCACAACTACCATGTTCAAGGCACAGAAAGGTAGTAAGGACGTTGTTAAAATAATCGATGTGACATCTGTGGTTCAAATTTAATTTTATGAAGCTACGAAAATGTTGTGAAAAACAAAATGAAAATAACGAGTTTATTCAACAATTTCTTCTCTTCTGTGTCAGTCTTTGACAGACGTTCATGAGAATACCACAATGCATGTGTGCATTCCTTTGCTTATAAACCAGGTGCAGCACATCCAGGTTCTACATCAGAATGCCAGCTTCTGTGTCAGCATCACCACAGCATGTGTTGTGGTACTTTCGTGAATGACACTGAAGAGAAGAAATTGTTGAATGGTATTTATTTATTTTTGTGCATAAAAAACATTCTCATAGCTTTTTAAAATTAAGGTTGAACCACAGTTCAGTCATGACAACTATCGGAGTGATAATTTCATCCAGCATTTATTGACATGGGCATGAAATATACATAAGCTTGATTTTGGTGGACAAGATCTGCTACGCTGCTGAGCAAATACAATAATTAGTTCAGCTTAGTCAAAAATAAAGAAGGATGGCTGCTGAAAGAAATGTCGAACCTCCTAGCAGATCTCTACATGTAGCACTGGGGAGGAGGAGGGGTAACATAAGCTTTCATAATCATGCAATGAACTGAAAACAGGCTAGAAAACAATACATATGCTTACGTGGATTAGGAAGTACTCCTGATTGGCTGGTGCCAGTTAGAGTTTCATGCCTGAACTATGTTACATGGACTATTTTAACAATGTTCTTACTACTTCTGGGCCTTGAACATGGTAGTTGCATTGCTGTCTATGCAGGGTCAGAAAGCTCTCAGATTTCATTAAAAAAAATCTTAATTTGTGTTCCAAACAAAAACAATTGCAAATGTAAAAATGTTTATGCTTCACATCAATTCATTTGGGCTCATTTTTGATTAATCAGCCAAACAAATTTTGAAACTTCAAATCAAACAGGACAAACGTAGCACACAGCTGTTGTATGTGATGTTTTCAGGATACATTTATCAATAACCAAACATTAATAATCAGTCTAAATGTTTTAACTTGATATTTCCCAGGGGTTAATGGCACTGTTCCTTATTAACCCACTTGATAAAAGTTACAATTTTGGATTATAATTATAGACATAGCAAAAGAACAAAAAAGTTCTTAGCGACTCATATTGTTATCCTGAACACAGAATATTGCATTATAATATATAAACAAACAAACAAAAATTACTTATCAGGTTGCATTTGATTATTAATATTTTGATTTAAAATGCCTTCTTAATAAACTAGTTTCATCACCTTTAAAAATACAAGCAAAATGGCAGTAACAATGTGCATTTACTTTAAAACTATTTCTCATGTTTTTCTTATGTCTTTTTTTTCCTAATAAGACAACAAATGGACTTATACAGTATGGCTTATTAGAGTCACTTTTTTTACATTACAGCAGTTGATTATGTATAGTTGTATGTGGGTGTTAGGGAAAGAAAGGGAGTAGAAACAGAGGAAGAACAAAGAAAGGTCATCTTACCAATTGTAACACATCCTCATCTTTAGGCATGATGGACAACTCCAGTACATTCTCACTAAATACAAACAAATCCTGTTATGAAGTACAAATTCACTGTAGATGTAAATACACTTGTAAATATAAGTAAAGCTCATTAATTCATGTTTAAAATAGCCTCACCTATTCTGAATCAGTGCTATGACCTGAGAATAAGTTTTTCCCAGCACACTTTCTCCATTTACCTTCACCAGTCTGTCTCCTAAATACAAACACACACTTATAAAATGGATTATGATTATGATAATTAATTATGATTGGTTGAGCCGTGTTCAAAGCCATTGTAAATTACTCCAGACACAAACACCTGTGACCTCATTGCATCACTATTACAAACATTTTTCATACAAAATATCACTTTTTTAATAAAATAAATATTAAAATAAATGTTTTACGAAATCGGCATTTTATAAAAGCTGTACTTTGTGAATCTGTGGTTTACAGTGAATTTCTAACAGCTTTCCATGCTGTGCTTAACAGACAAAAGGCATTACACCTTTCAGATATGGGCTTACTATTCTTCCCTACCTGTGCACAGGCCTGCCTGATGGGCTGGCCCTTTCTCTTTCACATTCTTCACAAAAATAGTGTCCACTGGCTCCAGACGAGACCTTTCACCTCCTGAGCAAGATCATACAACCACTATAATGCACTTACAACTGAAATATTACAAAGAACAGTGCAGTATTTCAAGAATTAGATCCACTTGCCTTTTCCATTGCCATTCTCCTCAACCTGCAAGATAAGAGGAAATGTCTGAGGTCAATTGAACCACTGAAGCCTGTATTGTAACATGCCTTTTACACCACTAGGGGAAGTATGGAGAAATTCAGTAATGTTGGCTGGTAGCTATTTAGTAGAATATTTCTTCAAAGCAACAGTGCATGTAGTATAGTACAGTACATATCCAAGGGGCATTTTTTATGCAGTGGCTAAGGTGTTCTGAGTATTTTAGTGTTTTTTTTTTTTTTTTTTTTTTTCAGAATCATAAAACATAAACGTAAGTAACAGCACACTTCTCCATAATGCATTCATACTTTCAGCACAAATGGTGCAGGGGGTATTGCTGAAGTAATTCTTAGGGTTAGTTATCTGAACAAACTATTATGCATTAGAGCAGGGGTGCCCAAATTTGGTCCTGGAGGGCCAGTGTCCTGCAGAGTTTAGCTTTAACTTTCCTCTACACACCTGCCAGGAAGTTTCTGGTATGCCTAGTAAGAGCTTGATTGGCTGGTTCAGGTGTGTTTGATTAGAGTTGGTGCTAAACTCTGTAGGACCACTGCCCTCCAGGACCAAGTTTGGGCATCCTTGCACCAGATTGTAGAGCAGTGTTTCTCAATCCTGGTCCTGGGTGTTCCCCAGCACTGCACATTTTGTATGTCTCCCTTATCTGACACACCCATTTCAGGTTCTGGAGTTTCTTTTAATGAGTTTAATGAATCCACAATAATATTCAAAGGCCTGCTCCCTTTGAATATCGTTTCATCTGTGTGAAGTGCATTTGAGTATACACTTGCTGGTTTCCATGATGTTTGATTTGGCATCATGAGTTAACTGATTAGCCCCACATGTCCCTTATTTTCTTCCTCAGTTACCCTGTGCATTTAGTGTCCCCAGTTTGAGTTGTCTTTGTCTGTTCTTGTTGTGATTATATTGGTTTCTTGTTTTTTTTAATCAAATAAAACTGTGGTGGTGTACAAATATATTCTCTAAAAACAAGCCATGATTTATGTAATGTTGTAATTGCAAATGTATATAGTTATAGAAGACATTTTACTGAGAAAAAGCATATTTGTAAATAAATATGTGCAAGTAAATAATGCTGCCTTCATGTGCCATCGAAAATTATAAATACAAGTTTTCTAATTGGAAATTTGACGTGAACGCCTCTCAAAACGTATTTACTATTGGGAAATTTGAAAATCTTTTAACATGGTGGAGGGACAACCATTGCTGCTGTCAGTGCTGTTCTCATAACAGCTACATCCCTTTGTCTTGTCGCTATAGTAGTGTATTTGAAGAGTTTGGTTCCAAAACGCTATAAATCAATTTTGATTCATTTTTTACTCAAGAAGAAAAAAGATGAAGTCCACCACTATTTTCTGTTTCACACTTTCACATAGCATCTTTGAGTTATAATAACATTAACAATTCTAATCAGAGGAGCACAGTCAAAATTTTAGGAGCACCTTCTAATCAATAATAAAAAAATCTGATTAAAAATTAGCCTTCCCATTATGAGGTTATATTTGGCTCCTTAAAGTGAATTAAAGGGGAATTTTGTTTTTACCTTTGTAATGGCATTTTCTAACCTTATTAAAACTATGTCATCTTTTATGTCAAATTTTAAGAAAATTATATTTTATAAGCTTTTTAACATTTTTAATTAAAACAACGGAATAAAAACAAGTAGAATATGAATAAGTTACCAATCAAATGAAATCAGTATTAACAAAATTAATTTGTACTACAGAGGTGGCACAGAAGAACACAAAAGTGGCTTGTAGGTGTATTTTCATATTTAATGAGGCTCAGAGGTGGCATGTGTGCAATCAAATTCATAAATTCATGAGATTAATGTTTTAAATATAAAATTCTGAATATAGAATTATTAAATGATTTAAATAACTGAAAAGATACTTTAAAAATAAAAATAAAACTGCCAGTAGGTGGTGGCAAGTCACTGATTTAATTACTGAATGATTCATTCATTTGATTCGTTCTAACGGCTGATTCTTTATGAATGGGTAATTGATTCATTAACTTACTATAGTTGAATTTATAGATTCAACGCACTTTCATTCATAAATGAAACACTGCTGGGTTTGAATGCAGATGTGCAGCGGTTCAGTTGTGACTTTGTTTTTAAACTATTTTTGACGATGACAGAGTAAAATCAGGCAATAGTGTCATAGTCAGACAAAGTAAGTCTGTCACAATGGCGTCGTGTGCGGGGAATGACGAGGAGGAGCGAGATGATCCAGAACACAGAGTTTTATTAATATAATCCACAGGGAAACAGGAACGGACAGGAAACAGCAGGGAACCAACGCAAACACAGCGTAAACTAACCGAATGACAATGCAGAATGACAATGTAAGAACCGACGATCAGACGTGGAACACAACCAAACTTAAATACAAGGACAAATCAGGGGAGGACAGGTGCAAACAATCAAACAGTGACGTAATAATTACAAACGGAACAGGAAAGACCAAATAAGGGCATACACTAGGAAAAACACACAAAACAGTCCAAAGGGTCTGACACTACCCCCCCTCCCATAAGGCGCGACTCGCGCCGTAACAAATACACTGGGGAGGGAGGGTGGGCCTGGATAAGTTCGGCGGCGATTACAGGAGGGAGAGGAGGACTCCAGGGCGGATCAGGAGCCCGGAGCCACAGCGGAGCATACGTATCCTGGCGCTGGCTGATCAGGGAGCCCAGGGAGCCACAGCCGGAGCATGTCCCAGGTTACAGGGTCAGAGCCTGGGAGCTACTGGCGGAGCACAGAGTCCATAAGGTCATGGCGGTCAGAGTCTGGAGTCAATGGCGAGCCATTGTGAGTCCATATATTACGATGTATCGGTTCAGCCACCGCCGCCAGAGTCTTATACGCCATGCATGGTCAGGGAGTTCAGCTTTCACGCCGTTAGAGTCCGGCCGGCTACATGTATCAGGGAGTTCGAAGCCAATTTGTTAATAAGATCCGCCGTATCGAAATCAGCCAATGCCGAAAATATACAACCGGCCGCCAGCGATGGTCGAGTTCAGCCATCGAAAATACAGTCCGCTGCATTATTGGTCAGGGATAGCCCGCCAAAATTTTAGGGGAACTTTAGGGCATAGTCCGCCCAGGAGAGCAACAGGAAGGTCGTATTTAGTAGGCGAGGCAATTGCGAGGGTGCTCGTGGAGGCGCAGGCAATATGGAGGATGTTCGGGAGACACCTGAGTGGTCGGAGAAAGCTCCAGGGTCTGAGGGCCTGGAGAAAGCCTGGCCTGGAGAAAGTCAATCTTTGTAATTTGGCGAAGCCTGGCCTGGAGTGGCCTGGAGTAGCTCAATTCTGAGGGCGCCTGAGGCTACTTTGAGTGTTCGAATCTGGAGCGACTGGAGAGTTCGGTTTTGAAGCAGCTCCGGGTTCTTGGAGGAAGTTCCAGCCTGGAGGGCGCTCAGGAGGACTGGACGTGATCAGTGGAGGCTTGGGAGAGCTGGACGGAACCAGCGGAGACACAGGAGATAATATTCCACATATGTCCATTATGTCCTTGATGTTAATTTGGCTTGCCACATTGACAGTAGCTAATCCAGAGCTGTGGCTGGAGTCCGAGAGTGAGCCGCGGGCGCGGCTGGAGTCCAAAAGCTGACCGCGGCCGGAGTCCAATAGCTGACCGCGGCTGCGGCTGGAGTCCGAGAGCTGGCCGTGGGCGGAGTCCGAGAGCTGGCCGCGGGTTCTGGGCTGAGGATGAGGGAGGAGATTTGGAGAACTGGGGTGAGCGAGGGAGGACCGGAGGGAGCGAGCTCGTTGGAGCAGCACGTGGAGGACGCTGGCTGGTGGTGAGCTGGAACGGCCGCGTGTTTACAGATGGGGGGCAGATTAGAATCTGCCACATCAACAAAGAAATTGGAATGACAAAGAGCAAGGACGTAGTTAATAAATTCCGCAACCGGTTTGCGGCAATCGTCAGGAGTTATGGGACGAAACAACTTATCATCATTTAGCCCCATCTGAAAACACGCGTTGATCATGGCGTCGCTCCAACTCACCAGATGAACAACCCTCAAGAATTCTTGCTGGATATTCATCAGAAAATCCTCAGCCCAGAACATATTGTAGTAGGTCGGTTCTTCTGTCACAATGGCGTCGTGTGCGGGGAATGATGAGGAGGAGCGAGGTGATCCAGAACACAGAGTTTTATTAATATAATCCACAGGGAAACAGGAACGGACAGGAAACAGCAGGGAACCAACGCAAACACAACGTAAACTGACCGAATGACAATGCAGAATGACAATGTAAGAACCGACGATCAGACGTGGAACACAACCAAACTTAAATACAAGGACAAATCAGGGGAGGAAAATCAGGTACAAACAATCAAACAGTGACGTAATAATTACAAACGGAACAGGAAAGACCAAATAAGGGCATACACTAGGAAAAACACACAAAACAGTCCAAAGGGTCTGACAAAGTCACTTAATATTAACTTCTTGTTTATTTAACTGTTGTATCAAATCAATATCGCGTCAGTCGCACAGGTGCTCCTAAATATTTTTTTTTTATAATTGCATGCAGTAGTTTTCAGTCGCAAATGCGAATTAAATAGTTGCACTGTAGAGCCCTGGTCAATTTCAAAATGCAATAAATTATGCAAATAAAATGAGTGTCTCATCTTCTTAATCTCCTCACGTAAATGATTGGATTTTGATGGCTTACGTTTCTTCCCCACCACAGAAACCACCACAGGTCCATCAATGCCATCAAAATTATTCATTTTTTTTGTTTGTTGACCACAAAGTGCAAAGTTGATGAGGAAAACTAGGATGCTGGCTGTATTCAAAGCACGGCCTTTACTCTTTACAATGTGTGGAATGGTGCACTGTGATTGGCTGAGCAGATGTATCGCATTCTGCAGAGAAGGGAGACTGGCATTTGTTGGGGTTTGGAAATATAAGGAGAAAACATGACAGAATAACATGGCGGATATTGCATTTTGCGTAAAATTAAAAATTGACTTTTTAATACCGACCAGATACAATACTGATTTGGCAGGAACTACATTTTTTTTAAATGGCGTTTATCACATTTTGGAACCAAACTCTTCATTTATAGGCTAGATATGAACAATCATTCAAAGCATATTGTATGTTTTATAAGCAGTGAAATTAGACTGAAATTCTGGAATTGTCAGCAAACTGATGTATAGCTCGATGAATGTGTATATGATAGTCAACCAATGGGATGCTACATTTTCTTTCTTACATTAAAGCACTTGAATACGACAAGCTCGTAATCACAACTTCATAAGTGGGAAAGAAGAAATTTCCAATAGCATAAGAAGGCAGCATAAGTCTAAAAAATTTATATATTTACCTGAGAAGCAAAACTATGCAAAATAAAAGCCCATCAGACAAATTTTTAAGGCTTTTTTTTTTTCTCTGAGGTTATGTTGAACATTTTATGAAAAGAAAACTTGGTAATGAGGTTAAAAAAACAACAACAGATATTGTCTAAAAACTAGTCGTAATATTTTATGCAATTTTGGACATTGTTATTGCAAAACATGGACTACATTTATTATTATTATTTTTATTTTTAATGCATATACTGTAGCTCTATAGTCATGGTCACAATGAACTGTCATTATATGAAAAAGAGCTCTGTGACAATTCTTTAGAAATGCTCCTGTGAAAAAAATAACAGAATACAGGCTTTTTCACATTTTTACATTTTATTTATTTATTTTATTTTGTTTTTAAAATTATTATTATTTGTTACCTTAAAGTTAGTGTGGAGGGCAGACTCCGGTGGATAGACTATGAAGTGCCGTAATGTGAAACCAAAGCCCTGAGAGTTCTTCTCCAGCACCACTGTGCGGGGACCCTTCCAGGCCATGGCCTTGCCTGACACACGTTGAGTGTTCTGATTAGATGACAGTCCTCTATCTTTGTGGCGTTTAGCCTATCACAAACCAAAATAACATGATAAGAAAAGCAATATAAATATCTACAAAGCAACTTCCTAGAAAGTTATGACATGTCTCTATTTTTTTCATGCCTGCAAGATGAAGTCTAACATGATCCCACTTTCCATAAACACTTACTAACAAAAGAATTAGTGGGGGCAGACGAAGGTATTTTTTGGAAAACTGCACCCACTTTGAGGGTACAACCCCTTTAAAGTGATATGATGAATGGCTGTGGATTCAATGTCTATTTTGAAGGAAGATATAAAAATAAACCCCCACATGGGGAAGTTAAACATATGAATACAGGTCAACATTATCATTCACTTTGGAATGTGTGTACTGTTAAACATTTAAAAAGTTCAGTCAGATTTATTGACTTCATATAGTTTAAGGTGACTAGTCAGAGGAGGCCTGTTAAAAGACGTTTTGCTTGGTGCTTCTGCCTGGCCCCTTTTCCCTCTCTGTTCACCCACTTTCCATTCCTGTGGCTCCATTCCATGGCACCTCACCCTAGCATTCCATCATCGAACACACCAGGCTGCAGTGCCGGAAAACAACAACAGGAAGTGGAAACTCTGAGGCAGGAAGTAAAGTACCTCCCTTAATACCCACATGCAATCTAAAAGCAACGTTTCTATGTAGTATGAAAAGTATGAAAAAGTATGAAAAAGAAAACAATATTAAGACTTGAAACATTTTAAATAAAGATAATTGTTTTACCAAGTTCAAGATTACGTTTGAGGATGATTCTCATAAAACTATATTTTCTGCAAGAATTTTTTCAAGATAAATTAAAGCATTTTTTTTAAATTTTCATAATTCACAGCTTATACAGTGCAACAGCAAAAACTGTAAGGAAAAAATAAACGTTTCTTTACATCATTGCTATAACTACAAGCTGCAATACCAAACAGGACCACATGGAGATGCCAACAGACCTCTAGTTACCTTAACTTGCCTTATATAAATAAATACATATCCATTCAGAATGATAAAACAGCAAAACAAATTAAAAAAAGCAATTATAAACCTTATGATTTTGTTGGATGTGGTGATCTAAAGACAACTTGACATGACCAGTGAACAGTTCAGCAGAGTGTTGATGCCCATATGTATATGAACACCACTAACCATTGCAAACTCCGGTAACTCTTTAGTATAGCGAACAATTCTCACTATAAACTAGTTGCTTATTAGCATGCCTATTCATAACATATTGACTATTTATTAGTACTTATATTTATTAGTATAAGCACATATTCTGCATCACCATATTCTACATCCTAAATCCTAACCAATAGTCAAGTCAAGTCACTTTTATTTATATACCGCCTTTAACAATACAGAATTGTGACAAGGCGGCTGTACAGTATTAAATAGGAAACAGTACATCAACAATGCCAAAGGCAACAGTAAACACTCACATTTTAGGTAAAGGTAGTTAATCAGAAATAATAAAATAAAATGCAATATTGTGTTAAGCGAAAGTGTCCCCAACTAAGCAAGCCAGAGGCGACAGCGGCAAGGAACCAAAACTCCATCAGTGATACCTAAACTTAACAACTTACTAACTGCTAATAAGCAGCAAATTAGTAGTTTATTGATAGAAAAGTCATAGTTAATTGTTAATAGCCAGAATTGGACCTTAAAATAAAGTGTGACCCAAACTCCTATAAAACAAATTATAAAACACTTGCCAGACATGCGACCATACTGAAATGTACTCGTGCAAAGAGCTATCAGAGAGCACACATAAGGTCTGTTTATTTGCACACTAATAATAATGGACTCAAGCTTGTCTAATAATGTATGACTCTTGTATGCCACTGTAATCATCTTTACCTCCATTACAATTGTCATCTATCAAAACTTTACTAAGATACATATGATGACAAAAGCATGTTAGTGCTAGCCCTCCCAGAACTCACAGAGATTGCACTGTTCATAGAGAGTGATTAATAATAAACTGGTGAATGATCTGTCTAGAAATGACACTGATTGACAGAACAAGTTTATATTTAGGATACATTGCAATCACTGTAAAATTGATGACGACAACTCACACACCAGCATTAGGAGTTGTACTTCTTTGTGTGCCTATTTATAGCCTTTTGCTTCAGCACCTGAAGGATGTGTTCATTACGCAAAACATTCAGAAGGTGGGACCCACTTTGAAACGACAACATTAAATGAGGCTAGTGTTTTGCTGGCGTATAAGGGATGATACAGTTATGAAGGCCTCTCCTCAAAGCCCGCGGCCCTAGGCAATTGCCTGCTCTGCCTATAGGTAGCGCCCAGTGTTGGGCAAGTTACTCTGAAAATGTAATTAAATTACTGATTACTCCTTTTAAAAGTAATCAGATTACTATTCTGATTACTTTATTTCAAAGTAATTAGTTACATTACTATTTACATTACTTTTTTTCTGTACATCCACGAAATTTACGTGAAATACTAAGTTTGTGTGTTGCCTAACATCCAAGCATAAACGCTCCGATAAAATATTTGTTAATAAAACATCAACATTCACAAACCACTGTTATTTTTACTAAAAGCAATAGGCTGCTGCATGCGTGGCTGCAAAATGCACAGCATTTTGAGCGGTGAGTGGATTGTCCATTGCATTCCAGAAATCAACATTGTTTAACGCTGCAAACACGTGTTATAAATAGAAACTCTGCCTATGCTTAAGCGTGTTAATCGTTTTTGTTTTATATTAGTTGTTCTTGTTGCTTTTGGGCAGGAGTCCCGCAAATTCTTTTTTTTCTATCGCATCCCGCACATCACATCTCTGCCCGCCCGCACCCGCACTCGCCCCGCCCATCAAGTCCTGTCCTGCACGGCGCGACAAGACTTGATGGGCAAGTGCGGGTGCGGGGCTGCGGGCGGGCAGAGACTCATGTGAAGACAATGGAAGTTGGTGTGTCCGCATTCTCAAGAAGTTTTAATGTGCCGTGCTGCCCTTTCAGGTGTTTTAAAATGGATATGGAGTTTTTCATGGTTGAAAAGGTTTTCTTCCCCTCTGACAACGCACGATAATGTTCTTTCTTTTGAAAGAAATAAACTCAAAATAATGACTGTATTTCCAGCTACAGAACGTGTACTTTCCTCTCCCCATGCTGACTTTGTTTTCATTGGTAGAATCCGCCTCACAGGTGCTTACCAGTCAAAGTAGGTCTCAGGTAGAGGACGTCGCGTGTGCTAGCCAACACCCTTTTAACGATCTAAATGATAAACACATTCTGTCGGCAATGATGTAACGTAGCAATAACGCATGCTTGTAACTATACTCTAATTACTAATTTGGAAATTATAATGCGTTAAATTACTCTGTTACTAAAAAAAGAATCAAATTACAAACACTGGTAGCGCTTCCCTGCTATTCAGATTTGTGAGACATTTCACAAGAAAGGTACATGAGCCCAGCAGGTTTCTCTTTAAAGGGCACCTATTATGTCCCTTTTTACAATAAATAATATAAGTCTTAGATCATAGTTCAGTTAGGACATTTAAGTATTTTTTAGAAACGTGCCTTAGGAAAAAAACATTACTAATATGGATCTTGAGACAAACCAAAGGCACTGATATATTTTAAGATCAGTTAGTGCAAGTTTCTTTCAGTTGAAACAGTGCAGATTTACATTTTAGTCTAGAACTAGGCTTAAGCCTTGTTTATGAAACTGGGGGTCTTCTTGACTCAAATTCAGATTCGTTGGACGTTCAGACGTCATGGATCAGACAAATCAGATCCCAACGTCGGATTGACGATTTCAGGTTGTGAACTTCGGGGCGGCTCTCCCGATTCAGATTGTGAATAATCTGACGTTCCCAGCGAGGTCAACAGGACGTCAATATGATACGTCAGATTGACAGTTGGACCCCAACGTTGGATCAGAACGTTGGTATTTTGGTTGAAAATGAAAATCAGGTTGAGGTCAGATCCCAACGTCAGATTGACGTCAATCTCCAACGTAGGACAGACGCTGCATTTTGGTTGAAAATGAAAATCAGGTTGACGTCAAATCCAAACGTCAGGTTGATGTCAGATCCCAACGTCGGATTGACGTCAGTCTCCAACGTTGGCCAGACATTGCTTTTTGGTTGAAAATGAAAATCAGGTTGACGTCAGAACTCAACAGCAGATTGACGTCAGTCTCCAACATTGGACAGACATTGCATTACATTCCTACTGAAACTGGCCATTACCACATTTGTCATCAACCTGTGAATACAAAAAGAAAAGGAGTTAAATGTCCAAATAATTTATTTATAGATAACACATTATGAACCGCTTGTTATAGTTTGTGTTAGGTTCGTCATATCTAATGTAGATGTCACACTGGTTCTACTGTGGTGCTAGATGGAAGATTATGGGCCTACCCAAACTGCTAGATTTTTGTCTTCTGGAAACACAACTGATACTGTATCATACAATTTCAAAACCTAAAATCTTCCTGGTGTTGATGCTACAATGCAGTGAGAATGTGAACATGTAGAAAAATCTCTAAACATTTACCTAAAGAGAACAACCAACAACTGATTGAGAAATTTATGACACTTATATGGTATCAAAAGCAATGTTTCGGGATGTTTCACACTATGAATTCAGTAATATCACCAGTCTGTCATAATTTTGCAAGGAGTAACACTGTCATTTTACAGATTTTTTCCTAGATTATTATGATCAAACGCATTCAATAAAGTGTACTTAAGGTTCTGCAGAGAAACACTTCCTATTTTAAGGTTATTTAAAAAAAAATAAACCAAAAAATAGTGTTGAAGCATGCTCAAGATGTTAAATTAAAAGTTTTATTTTTAAAAGTCAAAATACAAAGTCTGTATACTGTACAAAACAAAAAAAAATGTAATCATTCAGTTTTTGAAGAAAAAACTGTATACATTTTAAATGAAATACATTTCAAATACATTTCAACATTTAAAATACTTTACCAATTAAAGGAGAAGTCCACTTCCAAAACGAAGATTCACATATAATGTACTCACCCCCTTGTCATCCAAGATGTTTGTTTCTTCAGTTCTAAAGAAATTATGTTATTTGAGTAAAACATTTAAGCATTTTTCTCCATATAATGGACTGATATGGTGCCCCGAGTTTGAACTTCCAAAATACAGTTTAAATCCAGCTTCAAACAATCACAAATGTGGTTGTAAAACGATCCCAGACCCGAGAAAGAAGGGTCTTATCTAGCGAAACGATCGGTTATTTCCATAAAATAATACAATTTATATACTTTTTTAAATATCAAACCCTCATCCTGACTTACTCTGCCTGGACTGTCTGCCTGACAGTTAGGGTATGTCGAAAAATTCCCATCTCATGTTCTCCCTCAATTTCAAAATCGTCCTATATTGCTGCTTTTTTACCTTTTTGGTTGAGGGTGTTTGATCTTCTTTGCATGTTCACTTTGCAAAGACTGTGTCTGTATTCTGCAGCGATGTAGGATGATTTTGAAATGATTTTAGAAGTTGAGGGAGAAAATACTTTTGGAGTTTTTCGACATACACTAACTGTCTTGAGCCAGAATACACAGAGTTCAAGGAGAGTGAGGCAAGACGAGCATTTGAGATAACCGATCGTTTTATTTACAACCACATTTAGGATCGTTTGAAGCCACATTTAAACTACATTTTGGAAGTTCAAAATTGGGGGCACCATATCAGTCCATTATATGGAGAAAAATCCTGAAATGCTTTCCTCAAAAAACATAATTTCTTAACGACTGAAGAAAGAAAGACATGAACATCTTGGATGACAAGGGGGTGAGTACATTATATGTGAATCTTTGTTTTTGAAGTGGACTTCACCTTTAACAGAACAATTTGAAGTTGATCAAAGACGTTGAATTAAATATTCTGAACTGAAGAAATACAAAACATCTACAAGATTTACACTGTTTAAAATGACTATTGATTCTAAAACTTTCATTATTCATAAATGTACATTAATGTAACAAGATTCCTCACAAACAGTTCTTAAGAAGGAACTGAAAAACTAAAAATTGCATTTTTATCCTACAAGTTAGGGTTAGTATCATGATTTTACCTTTTTTTTAAACCTATTTTAGCTTGTATTTTCACAATATTTTCCCATATTTAACTATCTCTGATAATATATGCAGACAAACATTACGTTGTATTTTAAAGAAGTAGTTCACTTCCAGAACTAAGATTTTATTAAATTATTTCATTAAAATGTACTCACCCCCTTGTCATCCCAGATGTTTATGTCTTTCTTTCCTCAGTCGTAAGAAATTATGTTTTTTTGAGGAAAAAAATTGGGCATTATCTTTATATAGTGGAGTTCAATGGTGCCTCCAATGGTGAACTTCCAAAATTCAGTTAAAATGCAGCTTTAAATGTCTCTAAACCAGGGCCCCTGGAGGGCCGGTGTCCTGCAGAGTTTACCTCCAACTTTCCTCAACACACCTGCCTGGAAGTTTCAAGTATACCTAGTAAGACCTTGATTAGCTGGTTCAGGTGTGTTTGATTAGGGCTGGAGCTAAACTCTGCAGGGACACCGGCCCTCCAGGACTGGATCTGGTGACCCCTGCTCTAAACGATTCCAGCCGAGGAAGTCATTTTTGTAACAAATTGATAATTTATATACTTTTTAACCTCAAACTCAACTCCCATCCCATTTTCTTCTTCATCATCCTACTTTGCTGCAGAAGTACCAACCCAGTGTTTACAGAGTGAACTTGCAAAGAAGATCAAACATTCTTTACAGAAAAAAAAAAGGTAAAACAGCGATGCAGGATGATTTTGATGTTTAAGAATAAAACAAGATGGGAATTTTTCGCCATATCCTAACCGTATTGACATGGATTACACAGACTATGCATGTGCATCACAGAGATGAGACAAAACGAGCATTTGAGGTTAAAAAGTGAATAAACTGTCAATTTGTTTAAAAAAAAAAATAAAAAATAGCCCGTTTCGCTAGATAAGACCCTTCTTCGTCGTCTGGGTTTAGAACCATTTGAAGCTGAATTTTGGTTCAAAGTTCAAACGTGGGGGCACCATTGAAGTCCACTATATGAAAATAATCCCTGAAATGTTTTCCTCAAGAAACATAATTTCTTATCGACTAAAGAAAGAATGACATGAACCTCTTGGATGACAAGGGGGTAAGTAAATTATCTATAATTAATTTTTTTTCTAAAAGTGAACTTCTCTTTTAATCCTGAGTCCTAGCTACAAAAGTGTAATGATAAGTGTAATGATAAATCAAAACATACAAATAAAGGTCCATGATTCTGCACCAGACATGACAGACACAGCAGATAAAGAGCAGTCCTTCAAATCTGAAGTAATCAGCTGGATCCTTGGTGCATCTGGAGGTTAAAAAAATAATAAGAAAAAAAGATGATTTATTTAAAAGTCCATAAAAATGAGAATTTCATTTATGTACCTTTTCTTTAAAAAAACTGTTGACATTATGGGACATTCTGGCTAATTTAATGATCTAGTTGTAATCTAGTAGTAATCTGAATGTCACTGGTTTGAGTCTCAGTACTGGAAATGTAGGTGAGTGAATGAACAGTGCTCTCTTCCACCCTCACTACCAATAACTGAGGTGTCCTTTGAGCAAGGCACGTAACTCCCACGGGCCCCGCAGCAAAAAAGGCTGACCACTGCTCTAGGTGTGTGTTCTCTACTCGCTGTCTGTGTACTCTACTTTGAGATGGTATTTATAAGGAATATGAGTATTCACAACAATGAACACATTTTTCCAGATGTATCATAACAAAGTAAACAAATTTTGTACCCAGAAAAATGGCAATTAGCAAACCAAAAATTAAAAACAACTAATATTTTTTTATTAATTGCTAAGTGCATGTATGATAATACCTGTATATTTATAACTAATATTATTATTAATAAGTTTACACTGTTTTTCTATCACAAGTGGGTGAAATGTCTAACAATTGTACTTGAGAAGATCATTACATTTCTCATAATATCACACTTATCCACCTTATTCCTAAACGCGGAAGTAAGCCAATAGCCGCTGTAGGTTAATAACGAGAAGAACAACAACGTACTGCAAACAGTAAAACTGTTTGCATTACAAACCAGTGTGTTCAGAATTAAGGGTGTGTTTACATTTGTCATGTTTGGTTTGATTAAAACAAACTTTGATGTGATTGCTCTGTTAGTGCGGTTCATTTGAGTAAGTGTGAACATTGCCATGCGAACCTTGGTGCGCACTAGGGATGGGTGCATCACAATACTCAATATAATATCAAACCGTTTGGTACAACATCCACAGTTCAATACACACTTGTTAATTGCGGTTTTTCGGTTTTGCATTTAAAGAATTTCCTTGTTTTACAGTACTGTGCGAAAGTCTTATGCCACTAGTATTTTCATCAGCTACAAAATGGTTTAAAGTCAGTTAAAGTCGGTCTGTTGCTGTAGTGTGTCAGTAGGAAATATCAGATTACACTTCCAAACATTCTGTTTGTCATTAATCGTACTAACAGTGAGATTTTTGTTTGCACAAGGAGTCTGACACCAGCGAGTGCTCTGCACAGAGATCTGATCTCATCATCATCCAGTCTGTCTGGAATGACATGAAGAAACAGAGCAAACTCAGACAGACTAAATCCAGAAGAACTGTGACAAAGTCTCCAGGATGCTTCAAGAAACCTACCTGCAAAGCTGCAGCACTGTTAAAAGTTGTAGGCACTTGTGTAAAAATGCTGTAAAATGAGGATGCTGTCATAAATAGATTTTCTTTATCAATTACCTTCTATTAACTAAATGAAATCAACATCTGGTGCGATCATTCTTTGCGTTTACAGCAGCTTTTGCCCTAGGTGCACTTGCGCAAAATTTTTCAGGTAGCTTTGCAGGTAGGTTTCTTGAAGCATCTTGGAGACGTTACCACAGTTCTTCTGGATTTACTCTGCCTCAGTTTGTTCTGTGTCTTCATGTCATTCCAGAGACAGACTGGATGATGATGAAATCAGATCAGTGTGGAGCACTGGCTGTTGTCAGACTCCTTGTGAAAACAAAAATCTCACTAGATTATTACAATTAATGGCAAACAGAATGTTTGGAAATGTAAACCGATATTTTTTACTGACACACTACAGCAAAAGATAGAAATAACTTACTTTAAACCATTTTTAGCTGGTGAAAATACTAGTGGCCTAAAACTTGGATGCCCTGGGGATAACCAGATAAACATCAAATTTTCATTTTTGGGTGAACTATCCCTTTAAAGCGGTGCTGAGCAGACCGATCAGTGAATGAGCACTTTGATGTTATATACCTGCAATGCCGCTTTAAGTCGAAAGCACATTTTCCTTATGTTTGGAGTGTTCAGTGAGTTCTGTAACGAAATATATGTCATTTAATCTGACCAATCAGGTCGTGAATGTATCACTATGCCTTTAGGTTCTGTATCTTTAGGTTCGCTGTGAAAAATGCCAGTGTGAATGCTAAGCGGACTAGCACCAAATGTATTATTTTCCTTTTTGCTCCAGACCAAATGAACCAAACAAACCAAACTACAAGTGTGAACACACCATCAGATAATACACTAAAAAAATATGGTAAGACACAACAATTTGAAATATCAAGCAGCAAATCAATCGGTTCTGTACAGCTACAATTAGAGACCGGAAGCAAGACCAATAAAATTTATAAATGGCCATGTCCATTTTTACATTTAAGGTGGATAAGATGAAAATTCTGTCATCCTTTACCTACCCGTGTCTCTCCAACCTGTATAACTGACTTTCTTCTGTGGAACACAAAAAAAGATTAAAAAAAGACATGAGTGAGAAACTGATGAGGGAGTTTTCATTCTGAGTGAGCTAAATTTAAGAAGCAAGTTTGAGAAATCAGAGTGGTGCCCTGGTGCAAATTTTCTGCTTTGCCTGTTCACATTTTCACACTCTAAGGGCACACAATCATTTAAAGTATTAATGTTAAAATTACATGAATACTCACTTTTACGGGAAATCATGTGGCAAATTTTCAATCCCAAAACCTCTGGACCATTAGGGGGAAAACACAAAAACATACAAATGAATATTAACAGGATTAATAAAACAATATTAACTATTGACAGAGACATGGGCTTACAAAAATTTAGCCTACTCACCAGCTTTATACAAAAACTTCACAGTAGATCCAAAAGCATGGTTTGCATAGTATTCTTCAGAGTCCAAGAATGATGGTTTCATGTCCTCTCTGTTAAACGAGTGTAACAGCCAGTTTTTCATATTCCGGTCAGACATTTTCTTTTACAGTAACATCACAATAGTTGATTTTACCATTTCATTTTGTTAATAAAAATAAGATAGCAAAAGACAGCATTCTGTACTTAACTCATATTAACATAATACATGTCCCGCTATTTATTCTGTCATGTTATGTTATGCCTGTTTCTTTATTAAAACATCAATAACTTGTAGTGCTACGCGGACATATTTACCTACACTCCGCGATATAAAAATGATTTTAAAGAATCTAAACCAGTTACTTCATATCATGACCACGACATCGTCATTGCACACAGCATTATCTCGACAGTATTAAAACATAATAACAAAACACGGTAACAGATTGTCATCGCGACAAGTATATCGATTTAACAGTAACAGTAGTAACTTAGAAAAATTATATAAAAAATGTTTACCTTCTGCCGTTTGCAATGTGTCCATCGGCCATTGGTCACGTTAAGTGTCTGTGTTCATGTTCGCACGTTTTCGTTCTCAATCGAACTCAAAAAAGAATTCATCTGTCAGATGTGTGATAATCCATGTAAAAGCCATTACTTGTGCACCGAGCGAAGCAGGACTGCATTAAACCGAGCGAGCAGCAACGGAACTGATGTGTATCTTCAAATTTGTTCGGTAGAAGGCGCGCACAATTGTCATTGGCCAGATTCCTGGATGACATTCAGTTTAACAAATCACGACCAAAGCAACACGGCGAGACATCAAATAACGTTGCAACTGTAGAAAAATAAACTCGTACATCTGTGCTATTTACTGTTTGAACTTTAATAAATCCCTTGCCTTAATTTCCTTTATAACCACTCTTATGCCTAAATGCAGCTGTGCAACTGTGGCATTTTCTGTATCTGACCCTTTGTTGTATTGCGGTGTTACATCACCTGTTAGTTTTGGTTTACAGTAGTCAACATTTGAAGTGGGTCAAGAATGTTGATCAAAATTGTCCTAAAACAAGAACAGTTTTTGTTTAGGTTGTTTTGGACAGCTTAGATGAAAGGTTTTGATTCACTTCAAATGTTCACTACAATATTCTTCTGTCCACAGTAACACAGCCTTAATTGCAGCAAACACTGCCATAATTTCATACAAGTTACATTAGTCTACAGCTTGCATGTTGACTGCAATGGTAATGCTGTTACAGCATTCATGGAATGGGAAAATGTAAACTGTAAATGCTGAAATGCTGTCCAACTACTTCAACAATAATTAAGGACTTTGATAATGAATGTCATTCATTTCAACACTGTATTGCTTGCAGCAGCAAGATGACACAGTTAAGCTGGCACCTCACAGCAAGGTGTTTCCATAATGCAGACATGAACATTTGACAAAATGAGGATTCTAAATTTTCCATATTTTTTATTGTGTGTTTTCTACACATTGCATGCTTGTATGCATTTCCAGTCCTTTCAGACCCTATTTCTCCATGCTCTGTTCTGGTGAAAAAAACAGCATATGCTGGTAGGCATGTTTTGATGCTGGTTAGGTATGTTTTGGTGTTGGTTTAAGCTGGTCCTTTGCTGGTTTATGCTGGTCCTTGACCAGCTTAAACCAGCACCAAAACATACCTAACCAGCATTCCAGCTTCAAAACATACCTACCAGCATATGCTGTTTTTTCACCAGGGTCATTAGGGATAGGGTTTCTCTCCCACAAATAACAAATGCATATTCTGATCAGATAACATATACCAATACTTTAGGATGGCTGTATACCCTGTGTTTGTGAAAGTCAATGTGTGTTTTTTGGAGAGTATGAGCTTGTAAGGATTATGTGTACTTTTCTCTGTTCACAATTTTCTTTGCAACACAATTTGGATCAACTGGTTAGTGGACAGAGGCCTGAAAGTTTCAACCTGGAGAGTAGTGCAGCTTTACTCTTTAACAACAAACTGTGCATTATTTGGTGTGATAAAATGAGTCAGCTATGTTTGTGTTTAGATTTGCAGTGTTTGAATGTAAAAACACCTAAACATTAAAAAATATGATGTACTTTGTATTTTACAGAATTTAGGGTAATTTAAAATGACAGAAAAATGCTGTAAATATATACAGTATATAAAAAAAAAAATGTACTGTGTTCCTTATGACTAAATGTTAGTATTAGTAAATGCTACAACCTAAAACTAACGAAAGATCAATGTCTAATGATGACCATACCTGACGACTAAATGTCAGTATTTTACATCAATATGACGTTGGCTTGAGACGTTGGCTCGATGTTGGATGTTGGTTAATTAATGCCACAACCTAAAACTAACAAAAGGTCAACGTCTAATGATGTCAGAATTTGACGTTGGCTCGACATTACAATTATGACGTCTAGGAGACGTCGGGTTTTGGTTGCCATACCTGACGACTAAATGTCAGTATTTGACATCAATATGACGTTGGCTTGAGACGTTGCCTCAACGTTGGATTTTGGTTAGTTAATGCCACAACCTAAAACTAACAAAAGATCAATGTCTAATGGTGTCAGAATTTGACGTTGGATGGACGTTACAATTATGACATCTAGGAGACGTTGGGTTTTGGTTGCCATACCTGACGACTAAATGTCAGTATTTGACATCAATATGACGTTGACTTGAGACATTGGCTAGACGTTGGATTTTGGTTAGTTAATGCCACAACCTAAAACTAACAAAAGATCAATGTCTAATGATGTCAGAATTTGACGCTGGGTGGACGTTACAATTATGACATCTAGGAGACGTTAGGTTTTGGTTGCCATACCTGACGACTAAATGTCAGTATTTGACATCAGTATGACGATGGCTTGAGACGTTGGCTCGACGTTGGATGTTGGTTAGTTAATGCCACAACCTAAAACTAACAAAAGATCAACGTCTACTGGTGTCAGAATTTGACGTTGGATGGACGTTACAATTATGACATCTAGGAGACGTTGGGTTTTGGTTGCCATACCTGACGACTAAATGTCAGTATTTGACATCAATATGACGTTGGCTTCAGACGTTGGCTCGACGTTGGAATTTGGTGAGTTAATGCCACAACCTGAAACTAATGAAAGATCAACGTCTAATGATGTCAGAATTTGACGTTGGGTGGACGTTAGAGTTATGACGTCTAGGAGACGTTGGGTTTTGGTTGCCGTACCTGATGACTAAATGTCAGTATTTGACATCAATATGACGTTGGCTTAAGACGTTGACTCAACGTTGGATTTTGGTCACTTTGCAACACAACCTAAAAACAACAAAATATCAACGTCAGCTGATATCGCTATTAGACGTCAATCTAACGTTGTCTTTAGACGTTGGCTCGACGTTGAATTTTGGTCACCCGACATCGCAACCTAAATCTAACCAAATACCAACGTCTTATGACGTTGTGTGCCTGCTGGGTTTAGATCAAAACTTCGGGGGGCAGATCATGAATCATTTGATTTAGATTAGAACTTCCGTAAAACTAACTGTAAAACTTTTGCTAATATTTCTAATGCAAATATTTTGCTTTAGATTGTAACTTCTTAGCCAGGATCGCTAATCATTTAATTCCCATTGGAACTTTGGAGCGGGTAAGTGAATCTTTAGCTTTAGATGGGAACTTTGGAGCACAGTGTGAGAATCAATTGATTTAGATTGGAATTTCGGAATGGGTTTGTAAATCTTTTGCTTTAGATCGTAATTTAGGAGCATGGATTGCAAATTATTTAACTCAGATTGGGACTTTGGAGTGTGTTCGCTAATCTTTTTCTATAGATCGAAAATTCGGGGGGCAGATCGTGAATCATTTGATTTAGATCAGAACTTCATAAAACTAAGCGT
The DNA here is from genome assembly GCA_012976165.1 of Labeo catla. NCBI lineage: Eukaryota > Metazoa > Chordata > Actinopteri > Cypriniformes > Cyprinidae > Labeo > Labeo catla. The sequence goes on along the minus strand of VONZ01001250.1, from coordinate 159,544 downwards.
AAAAGTCATCTTTTGCTTTAGATGTGAATCTTTTGCTTTAGATCATAACTTCAGAGCATGAATCATTTGATTCACATCGGGACTTCAAAGTGGGTTTGCAAATCTTTTGCTTTAGTTTGGAATTTAGGAGCGTGGATTGCAAATCATTTGACTCAGATCGGGACTTCAGTGCAGGTTCGCAAATCTTTTGCTTTAGATCATAACTTCGGAGTGTGAATCATTTGATTCACATCAGGACTTAGGATTGGTCTCACAAATCTTTCACTTTAGATTGGAACTTAAGAGCGTGAATCATGAATCATTTGATTTAGATCGGAAAGTCAGAGCTGGTTCGCAAACACAAACACAAATCCCTTAAGAAAAATACCAGTGGTTTTATTATGGTAAAAGTGTAGTATACCATGTATTACTTTAGTAGTAATACTTTGCATAAACTTTGTATGATTGAAAGTCCTGGAAAAGAATTCTGAGATAAATGGTCTGAATTGTGAGATGTAAACTTAGAGATTCTTTTGTGTTTTGCTTAAAATACTGAGATATGGCAGCTGATAAATCTAAGTTTTTTTTTGCAGCAGTAGAGGTATCACAGGTCTGCTCATAACTGTTTACATCTGTCAAGATTTCACTTTAATTTTTATTTTTTATTCTTTTTTTTAATTCAGTCTGAGTAAGCTCATATTAATTTCAACATGTTCTTAATTGATTCTATAATGAGATGAAGTGAAGTGGAAAAGATTGTCTACTGTTATTGTTTGAATCAACTGAAGGTCTCGGATCCAAAACGTTATTACATTTCAATCAAAGAAGGCACTGAATCATTCACAATAAGCCCAGCATCTTCTTATCTTTCTCAAAATGGAGCATCACAATGTGTTTATCTCTCTTCTAATGATCTTGATTGATTAAGAGGAATATTAATTCTGGTCAGACTCTTGTGTTTGTGTTCACGCATGAGTAGAGGAGACAGAACAAGACTTGGATGGATAGAGAAAGTGCTCTGGCTTGATTCTGCAGTTTGCTTGCCAAACATCCAGTTCCTCCTGCTGCTCAGCGAGACACAAGATAGTTAACCAGTATTGATTAAGTAGCTGTTCGAAATACCGCTGCTGTCTGTTCTCCCCGATAACATACAAATATGGATTTTCTCCATCGTTTAATCCACTGATTGGTTGGATTCAATTCAAACTGTAGATTAGTAAGGTAAATCAGGTCAGAATGTTAAAGACGTGCATGTTTCATGTTTCTCCTCAGTAATAGAATGGACTTGAAAGCAATGTTTGCAATTACACTCATTTAGTGTTAATTTCATAAATTAGGTTCATCATAGATCAGGTGCGTTTAACCCATGCACAAAAGATGAATTATGTCTTGTCACAGTCATTATAGAAACATCTAACCGTTATGATCCCAGGGTCTCTTTTATGACGCACTTAATGTGCTGGATCAGGTTTATTATGACGTTATAGATAGTTAATGGCAATAGGAGGCTGTAGTCTAAAACACATTGCACTTTTTTCCTGACTGTACAGTGCATTCAACTCTAGTGAGATTTGGCATGTGCATCTTGGGACTTGGGTTGTGATTGACAGCACACCTCGAGTCTGTTTGTTTGTTGTTTTGACTTGAAGTCGTTCTCCTTCCAAACAGCACACTCTGTCCTTGCATAATCCAGTGCATATTGTTTGATCAAAATATAAATATTTATTAGATTATCCTTTTTTATTTATTTATTTATTTTTGCTGAGTGCTTCGTGAGTTTGTTGTATTATTCAGCAGTTTTTAGGATCTGAGCAGAGTGTGCACAGCTTTTTTGTTTGAAAAAAATAAAGTCTATATACACATGCACACGTTTAAAAAAGAAAAGAATTTCCATATCACTTTTTTTATTAGTTGCCATTTTCTTTTCACATAAATAGCTTTTTTGTGCATGGTATCCAACAAGAAAACAAATATTTTGCTTAAAGCAAACTTGTTTACCGCTCTCTAAAACATCAACGCAGTTTGAAATTGGATATTTTGTTTGACTTTGGAATTCTGCATCTGGTATTCAAACGCTAACTCATTTTTGAATTCCAGATCCAGAATTCCCAAAGTTCCATCAGAAATCAGTCTCTCAAAAATCATCTGCTGTTTTGTTGTATTGTGAGCAGCTTCCTCTGAGGGTTTGAAGCGTTTAAACTCACGCTGTTGGTAAAAACTGAGTGTTTGTTTGTCTGTGAGCGGCTCTGGGTTTGTATGATAAACAGCTTTGTTAGTCTCTGTTAGCAGAAACCCTCCGGTGCGTCATCGTTTGATTCTCTCCTCCAGAGCTTCTCAAGTCTGTCTGAAGAGCCGTATGTTCATTGTAAAGATAAATGAATCTTTGTCTCTTTGACTGAATCCTCTTATGTTTGTCTTTACAACATCATAAAAGTCAGCACGACTATTTAAGTATCATCTTTGTCTCCTAAAACATGAACGAATCAGTCAATAGTCATAAGTCTAGAAACATAAAATGAATATGTTGAGCATCTCAGATCATTTGAAGGGAATGTTTGAGTTCACAGAGACTCTAGAGAAGCTTGATGTAAGATTACTGCGGTCTTTTTCCTACATTTGCTCTCATTGCTGTCTAGGAGGAAGAACTGAGCTATAAATGAGATGTTCTGCGTCCTGTAAGTGTTTGTTTGTCTCTCTTTGGCAGAGACGTTTGTGAGTTTTTTTCTCTGGCATAAATCCGCGTCTAAGTCGGTCAACTGGCAATTTTTTGGCCATGTTGCTCTGGCGAGTGTGTGTGTGTGTTTGTGAATATAATGATAACATCATCTCATCTCTGGTAGTTTACAGACTGTGTGTTTTGTCAGTGCCATGTGTTGCTGGTTGGCAGACTGTCAGTCAGACACAGAGATATCAGACTGAGCCGGATCAGACCCACACAAACAAGGAAACAGACAGTGATGGAGAAGAATGGAGAGGAATAGATTCCTGGAGTAAAGACATTGGTTGGAATGGAAGATTGTTGATGGAGAACAGAATGGAGGTTCCAATGAAATCCAGTTCTGTTTTACTTTTTCCAAAATTTTAATTTTGATGATCAAAAAGCATGTTTATTTCATTAAAATCATGCAACTTGTTTGGTTGAACAACAGTTTATTAAAGGTTTAACAAAAATATATATATATTTTTTGTGAAATCCATCTATTTTTCCCCCAAAAGAGTTAACAATGCTAGTGTCTAATTTAATGTTTTTTAATTATGTTGTTTGTTTTATTTTTTCTTGGGTTTATGATTTAATGCAACCATATTAATCGCATGAATGCATAAAAGTTTATTATTTTACGTGTACAATTTACTAAATGTTTAGGAAAAATTCTATTGTAATTCCATATGATTTTTATTTTTCCCAAATTCAGTTTTTTGTTTGTTTTTTCCCCAAAATTCCATATTTCCTATTTTATTTTTTAAATTCTGCTTTTAGTAGTTTAATCAAATTTTAATAACCAGAAAAGACATCTAATCTATACAATTTCTAAAACCTAAAAAAAAAAAACATTTTTTTGAAAACAACCATATAATTTAAATGCATAAAAGTTTATACATTTAATTAATTGTTTTAAAATTTAATCCATGACTTTTTTAAAATTGAACCTGATTTTTGTTTTATTTTTATTATATTTTGAAGGGCTGGATGATATGACCTAAAATCTAAATCTTGATTAACTCTATTACAATTAATAAACAATTATTTATATTAATTTTATTTATTTTTTGCCATTATAGTTATAGATGTGAATCTGAGTCATGAGTGCTGTTGCATGTGATCTTCGTCTCAGCGATCTTGTCCTGTCACTCTATATGTGCAGGTATTTACTCTAGGTTTTTACTGGCCATTCACACAGAAAACGTCTTTGTATTTAAAACGCAAGATGCAGCGTTTAGGAATGGTTTAAAAAAAAGAAGCGCAGTGCAGAATGCGTTCTGTAAACAAAAGCTTGTAATGCTTGCCCCACCTCCTTGGTCTTTTGATTGGTCCACTCTTTTGGAACTGACATTGATAAGCGGCTCTGCATGTAAAAGTTTAAATTCTTGACATGTCATATTAAATGCACCACTCACGTGCGAGACACTGCAGAAGACATGAGCGCAATGATTATACATGGCCATATATCACTCTGTAGTATGTTTCTAATGGGAAAGTATTAACAGAATTAAAAAAAAAAAATGAAATAACCGACATGGGAAAATTACGTCGGTTAGTTTTGATTTTCAGTTTCGATTACTTGCCGATTAATCGTCCAGCCCTACTATTGTGGCACATCATACTTTGTTTACTGTTGATTTTCATAATACGTTGATGAATATCTCTGCATAGATGAAAGGCATGGCTTTCCTGTTGTTGAAATGGTAGATCATGCAATTACAGGGTCATGGTATTGATTCCCAGTGAATGCATGAACTGATCAAAGGATCAACCATGAACATATTTAAGTCTTAAATGCAGTCTGCCAAATGCATGAATGTAACTGCATAGAAGCTGATCATGACAGCAGTGGGCATCTGAAGGGATGCAATGATTCTTTTTCTCTTTAAGAAGCACTAAAGGCATTTGCTGACAGTGTTTTCCTCCAGCTATGGGAAAATGCTTTGAAAAAGTATTATTTTTAAGTGTCAATGCATGCAAACTCATTCGTCATTCATCAGGTTTTCAGATGCACACATTTCAAAGGATCTGTTTTGTCGGCATATTCAGACGTTTGAAGAGATTTCACTGTAAATCATTTGATGTCACAGAAGCTCTTTGAAGTTTCGCGTGACTCTTTCTAACTCGAGAGACTCTGTGAGAATATATAATGTGCAATGTTCTCAACCAAATGAATCTCAGTATAAATCTCACTGAATTCAAATGTTCACAACTTAAAATGATTTAAATCAGACAAATGCATTTAAATATGCTAAAACAACTTAAAGATGTAAGATGACTTCATATTTTTTTTGTTTTAATTAATTCCCTCAAAAACTGAATCCAGAATTGTCACAGTTTTGCAGGTGTTTCTGTAATTCACATTTTTCTTTAACCCCTGAAGAAGTCAATGAGATGAAATTCAGTCTGAGTGTTCATCCTTTCACTAGGTTTCTCCTTCTCCTGCTGTTGTTTATTTTTTCATTTGTGATTGCCGCTGGCATTTTCAAATTGTTTTGCAGTTCTCTCTCCCTTTTTCAGTCTTGCGGTGGTTTGTTGTGTCAGGGAGGTGCTGGTAAGACAATAGCTCTTTCCAAACCAGCACTCTTAAAAATAGCTTCCAAAATGTTTTTTTTCCTCAACAATGCCATAGAAGAACCATTTTGTTCCCCAAACCAAAAAACTGTAATTGCTTGAAAGAATAATTTTTTCTTTTCTTTGTGTTGAGAACATTTTATTGATCTGAAGAACCCTTTGTAGAATGCAATAAAGAACCTTTGTTTTTAGGAGTGTAGTGAGCTGTCTGCACCTTATAAGTCAGCATAATGTAACTGTCCATTAATTCAAATTGGACATTCGCCTGTGATGCTTTAAAATGCTGCCTAGGTAGGCGAGTTTTGGAAATGGACGATTATCATTCCTTCTACCATCCTGCAATTCCCTTTTGGCCCTGAGCAATCGTCATCACAGACATATTGATTTGATTTGACTCACAAGAGTCTTCATTTCATGCTCTGCTTTGAGAATATGACAGACTATACAGCATATTTTATTGGAATGTTCTGGTTTAAATTGTATTAGACAAGGATTGTATTCCAAAATCAATGATGGACATTTTTAGAAAGACTCATCTTGGGAAAATAGTAAGCTTTGCTGTCAAATACCAAAATGAAAGAGCTTATATAATTGCTGTATTTTTATGTTTTTATAAGAAAAATGTAATTAGGTGTAGTCTATAATTATAATAACCTTTATTTGCTGAACTCTTGAGTTTGCCATTAAAATAACATTTTTTGCCGTTTTGGTGTTTTTAAAATTTGTAGTTTTTCTGACATATATCAGACTGAAAGAGGCTTATATAGTTTTTATGTTATTGTAAGACAAATATTATTTTTAAATTATAGTGTATAATTTTCTTTACTGAAATTTTGTGATTATGATTGTTGCATTTTTAATATTTTTGGTTTGCCATGAAAATAGCATTTGCTGCCAGTATGGCATGAATGAATGAATGAATGTATGAATGAATGAATTAATTAATTAATTAATGGGAATATGTATTATTGTATTTATATATTTTCTGTTCTTCTTTGTAAATATTTGTAAATGCTGAAGTGAATTAGAAGTAATCCACAGTTTTATTATTTTTTAAATAATTGTATTCATTTATTTATTTATTTATTTATTTTTTATTTATTTCATGACTCAATATTGGACTGTCAAAAGACATTTTTACCAAAAAATTAAAAATGCTAAATAATTTTATTGCTGAGATCTTAATTACATTCCACTCACATGTCCCACATGTTCTGTATATTGTTTTATATATTCATTTTCATGTGTTTTTTTTTTAATTAATGTAGTATGTTTTATGCAGTATATGCTGCACAGTGTGCAGCTCTTTTGCTCTAGTTCTTTTTTCACTCTCTGTCTGCTTTTCTCCTTTTCTCTCTACGGTTGGTAATAAATGAGAGCTAGATTATTTTGCAGTCTCAGTTTCTCTTTGTTGTGCCCTTGAGTTTCTGTTCTGGAAGCCATTTCTCAAAAGACAATCAATACACTACAGTTTTTTTTTTTTTTTCAGTAGCCCTGAACTTCCTGTCGTCCCTCTCCCTGCTTCCTATTTGTGTTCATGTAATTGAAAAAGTAAACCGAGTTCATTTAGATTTCACGCTCACTTGCATGGTCCTAAAAATAGGCTTTGTTTGTTTTCCCCATGCAAAAAACAATGAATATTTTAATTTAGTTTCAACTCTATAGACTCTATAGAGTGGCTGTTCAGACTTGTAACTTATAACTTTTATTATATGACAATAATTCAGTTTGATTTAAAAGCTGTGTCCTTGTAAACTGAAGCTCCTCTATACAGTCTGTCTGTGACCTTGTAAAATACAATCTAACACCACCGTCTCACACTATATATTCACATATAAAATTCAGCATCAGCTGTTTGCGGAGAGTTTGTTGGGTCCACAGATAATGAATTTAATAGTGTTGTGTTATCTGTAAGGATTGATCAATCCTATACCTCTTGTAATTAAGCCTCAGCTTAATTAATATTTCTGCTCTGAAGTATGCTGTGATGTTTTAAATCTGATTTATGCTTTATTTGGTGGCTGGCTTGCATGCACAACACTGGAGACAATTATTTTGCACTAAATTGCTCTCGTCTTTTGATTTCATTGCATTTCACAATAAAATAGTGTCACAATGATTATTTTTCCCTGTGACTGAAAACAGTGTTTGTATTTGTGTGTGTGTGCATGTTTATGTTGTGATGGCATCCTTTAATTTCTGTTCATTCTGACTGTAGTTTTCAAGTATAGTATCCTGTTAGATGTGTTCAATTTTAATCAGACTGCCTTCATTGTATACTATATAATGTTTATTTCACACACTATGTAAAAACAACCTGACAACCTGGAAAACCTGATTTTGAGTTCCAGCTCAAGGCCTTTTGTATGATCCCTTTGGACGCTCTCCTCCTCCTGAAAAAAGGGAAAATAACTTTAAAAATAAATACATAAATAGTAGGCAGTAGTGCAGTGTCAAGGCTCATGGCAAAAATAACACAGAAGGTTTAAAAAAATGCATAAAAAAAGCAACAGACATTTAAAATGTGGGAGCAAAAGAATGGCTTTATTTTTTCATTTTATCTCTTTAAAAAAAACACATAATTTAATTTGAAATTTAAAAAATTTATTTGAACATTACAATATATTATAATATTATATTCAAGGATTAAGCCTGATCTTTTGTGTTATATATAGCTGGGTTTTTTTGTGTATATTGATTTATATATATATATATATATATATATATATATATATACACTGTATATTTTTGGTATATTATTAATTAAACATAACTGTTTTATGCAGATTGGCTTTTTAAATAAATAAAGATAAAATGAAATATATGCATAAATGGTAATATAGAAATCACAGTATTAATTTATTATAGAAATTTTATTGTAAATTGTAAGCATTTTTTATATTCTATTGTTTTTATATTATTATTTGACATAACTGTTCAGATTGGTAATTTAACTGAACAAGTTCAATATTTTCATAAATGTTTATTGTGAAAATGTACATAAATATAATGGGGAAAATGCATCCATCCATCCTTTGACAATTTAAAATAAAAATAATTAAGCTAAAAAACTCCTCAATTCTAGGGCGAAAATAGTAAGTAAGATCTTGTGCATTATATTCAGACATTTTCTTTGTGTTTATATGGTAGGGAAAAATATGCCCCCAATAAAGCAGCAAAAATTATCCTTAAAAACATTGTCAGAATAATTGCTGACATTGATGTAGTGTGTAGTATGCAGTACATGTTCCTTTCTCTTTAGTGCTCTGGCAGTGTTAGATCAGAACATGTTTGACTGTAAAATGAATCAAACGATGATGAATTGAATCTTTTTGGAGTCTTATAAGAGCTGAAGCATTTCCCTGTGAGATTTGAATCATTTCTGACTGATCTCAGACCAGTTCAGAATCTCTGATCAGGATGAAACCAGTGCTGGTTTCTTCTGATCATGCAGTGAAGTGAGCAGAGTTCCCACTCCATCATTAATGAATCTCTCAGCGTCAAACGAATCAGATTACTCTCTAGCAGATGGTGGTCATCAGCATGGAGCTCTAGTAATGCTCCACCTGCTTTATTTTCATGTAAATCCTCATGATAGTCTGTTCTGAATACAGAAACATGATCAGGATGTTTCAGGCTGCTGTTGTTCTTTAATGCGTGACAGTTTTTAATCATTTTAATGAATATCAAGCTCATTCAGTCACGCCAGGTTTGTGTTTGGCGTCTCACACTCATGGTGTTTGTTTTGACTGAATGACTAGAGTAGTTAAAGGAATAGTTTACTCAGAAAATGAGGAGACACTTGGTGATTACAGGTTCTTTGTACATCTGAGATGCCGGAGATTGAGCCAGATGTCTCTGTTCTGTGTTCTGCAGTCGAGCACAGCTGAGATCTTTCACTGGTGTTTATTAAGTCTTGAATGGATCAAACATCCTTGAGTCGTTTGTGATAAACTCTCATCTTAGAGTCACTAATCTCTTATTGATTCACACACATAAGATCACTTCAGTATCTTTCTTTTTCCTGGAGGTGGCTATCTATCTATCTATCTATCTATCTATCTATCTATCTATCTGTCGTTCTGTCGTTCTGTCTATCGTTCATTCTATTGTTCGTTCTATCTATTGTTCTTTCTTTCTTTCTTTTTTTCTTTCTTTCTTTCTTTCTTTCTTTCTTTCTTTCTTTCTTTCTTTCTTTCTTTCTTTCCGTCCGTCCGTCCGTCCGTCCGTCCGTCCGTCAATTCATCCATCCATTCATTAATCTATCATTCTATCTATCATTCCAATTATCATTCTGTCATTCTGTCTTTCTCTTCATCTGTCCATCAATCCATTCAGCCATCTATCATTCTATCATTCTATCTCTATCTCTTTCTCTTCATTCACCTATCTATCTATCTATCTATCTATCTATCTATCTATCTGTCGTTCTGTTATTCTGACTATTGTTTCAGCTATCCATCTTTTGTTCGTTCATTCGATTTATCTATCTATCTATCGTTCTGTCGTCCTGTCGTCCTGTTGTTCTGTCTATTGTTTTAGCTATCCATCTTTTGTTCGTACATTTGTTTGTTCGATCGTTCAATCTATCTATCGTTCTCCCTTAGCAAAATGAAGTATACTTCAAGTTTATTTTATTAAGTATACTTAAGTAAAGTTCAAGTATCAATTAAGTATACTTTAGGTAGCAAGTATACAAATATCAGAGTGCTAGTAGTATACTTGTAAGTGTACTATTTCAATACTCCTTGGGACTAAATTGGCCTACTCTCTAGTATATAAAAATATACTTTTACGTATACTTCAAGTTTACCAGTAGTAAATTTGGAGTACACAACTAGTTTACAAGTTTTTAGTTTGTACTGCAACTGTACTAAAAGTGGACTTATAGGTATGCTGATAGTTCCCCAAGTAAACTACTAGTTTAGTAGTTTCATACTACAAGTATACTTGTAAGTTTTCTTTAGGTGAACTTTACATCATACTTTAAGTATACTACTATGTCCCTATTTAGGTATTATTTTTGTATATATTTTGTTAGATAAAAATCTGAACATACAAAACTTTAAAAAAAGAACAGGGTTTTTGCTTGTTAACAACTTTTAACTTTTCTTTCAACTTCATGCATTCTTTTTTATAAACACTTGAATGTGTTTAAATTTCATAAATGAAAAACAAATAAACAATATTTTGAGCAAAACGCTGAAAAAAGACTGAACTGGATTCAGAATGGTAATTAAAACACAGATGGAATCGATCAACACCCCAAAGCTTGACAGTCATTATTACCTCTTCATGGGTCAACATTTGTGACCCTGGGCCTAAGTCTTAAGTCGCTGTGGTTTATTTGTAGCAATAGCCAAAAATACATTGTATGGGTCAAAATTATTGATTTTTCTTTTATGGCAAAAATTATTAGGAAATTAAGTATTAAGATTTTTTTGTGGTTTACAAACCGTACGGTACATTACTCTCTGTGTAATAACAAAAACATTTATTTCAGTGAAAAAATAAGCAAAAAAATCTCAATTTCAACATTTTGAACAATAGGGCCCTACAATCTTTTTCTTTTCTTTTTTTTCAGAAATTCTTGTGTTTTAATTTTCTGATAATCAAATACAGGCATTAAATATTTATTTTTAATGAAATTAAATTAATTAAATTAAACCTTTTTATTTGTTGCCAAACAAGAGTTTTTCTGTTATTTTGTGTTATTATTATAATTTCTGCATTTAACGGTTTAATTAAATTTGCCAGAAATAGGAATATTTAAACACCTACATTATACTGTACAAAAGTAATACAAGACTAAAACATTTCTGTTACATGTTAAACCGTACTTTTATTTTGACAGTTTGCCGGTTAGTTTTTGTGTATATACTACGGTATTATGCTAATTTTCTCAAATGAAACGGTAAATTTACATGAAGTGACTCTCACAGCAGTTCTGGAGATTAAGTTCATGCGTTTATGTCGTCATATAATGAGAGGCAGAGGCCGAAAATAACCGCGAGTCACGTGTGCTTCATTATTTGTGTAGTAAACAAAGCCGCGTCTCCGCCATTCATTCATACAGAGCCAAGCGGAACATGGAGGAATCATATTTAAACCGTCTTGTTGCGTTTTAATATTCACAGACACTAGTCTATATCGCGATTCGAATTAAGTGAGAGACCTACTTTTGAATTATTAAACCAAAAATTGACGAATTCTGCGGCATCCCGCGCTATAGAGTAAATTCTGTTTTTATGAATGGACTCCGCGATCCCGTCCGCGTTTTAGCGGAGGAGAAATTGTAGACGCGTGACCACGTAACGTTAGAGACAGAAATGACATGCCGTTGTGTAAATAAGACAAATAACATAAGGATATTTCGTTTTTTAAATAAAAGAACAAGGTATAGACCTGTTCTATAGGAAAGGTAAACTTAAATGACGTCTGTTGTGATCTGGCGCTATATAGAAAATAAAGTTTAGATGACCTTAAAGGGGGGCGGCGGCTGCCGTTGGGGGGGCGGGCCGCCCCCCAAATATAATGGTAGGGGAAACACTGCTGATGATCGAGTTAGATTACATGTGAAAGCATCTGTTGTTTTGGTTTCTTTTTTGATAATGTTTTGGAAATTCTGTACAGAAGACTTGTAATAGCACCCCCTACCATATAACAATAAAAACATGGATTCTCTGAGCTTAGTGTTGTGTAGCTTAAATATATTTAGTCTTTTTCAAGTATAAGTCAAGTATACTTAAATTCCATTTTAAATGTACACATTTCTGAGAAGTACTTGAAGTAGTTTAAAAGAAGTATAATAATAGTACACTTGAATAAACTTCTTTTTCGTAAAGGCTATCTATTGTTCTGTCATTCTGTCATCAGTAATCAGATCTCAGATTCATTATAATTATCTAACATCAGTCACGTGAATAACTGTAATTTGCATTCAGCTGCAGTGTTTGTGTCATGGATGTTCATGAATGAGCTGTTGAGGTTTTAATTCATTGTAACTCTAGATTTAGAACTGTGTAGAAAGTAGAAATGGGTCTCTCTCTCTCTCTCTGTGTGTGTGTGTGTGTGTGTGTTTTCCATTGTCCCATTGTCGACTATCATATTTATTTCACCTCCACCCATCTTTCTTTTTCTGTCTATCTCTCTCTTTCATTCTTCTCTTTGTTCATGGTGAATTCAGACTGTTCTGTCTCTCTAAACTATCTTCAGCTCTTGTTTTCTGTACTTTGTGAGTTTTTTGTCATTCTTGTGTGAAGGGAGAGGACTCACGCTGAGCTGGAAACATCTGTCTGAAAAAACCTTCATCCATCCTCATCCTCTGAGTGTTTGAGACAACATGACTGAATCTCTTCTGTTCTACTGTTATTTAACAACTCTTCCTCCTCCTCATCCTCCTCCTTCAGTCTTGCGTGATTCAGATCTTGAGTTCTGTTTGATTCTGACTTTCACATTTGAAACCACTGAATCTGAGTTTAGTAATTCTGCTGAGATCACAATCAATAATTATGTTATGAGCTGCTGATGTTTCTTCTGTTCCTGGATCAGTTTGATGTCACAGAGAGCAGTTCAGTATTTTTATTGTGGTTCTGTTATCTGTAAATTGGTTGAGTTAGTTTGTATATAATGGATTTTATTTCAGGTGGTGATATTAAATGTGTGCAATAAATGAGGGAATTTTGAACATTGTTGAGTGATGAACAACACCTGAACTTGGTCTGGATATGATGAATTTAGAAATACAAACAATGACAATAAACCTTCTTGTTTTACTCAGATGCACCAGAAACGGGAGGTATATTTCAGGCAATTCAGATCAGTTTTGTTTTTAATTCAGGTAATTTTTTAATGAATAATTTTGTTTTTAATTCAGATATATTTTATTTTAATTCAAATTTTTATTTTTATTTTCATTCAGATTAGTTGTATTTGTAATCCATAGTAATTTTTATTCTTATTAAAATTGTTTTTAATAAATCCAGTTCTGGTTTTAATTCAGATCAGTTGTTTGTAATCCATTTCAATTTGATTTTTAATTCAGATCAGTTGTATTTTTGACAAATTCAGTTCTGATCTTAATTCATATCAGTTATTTGTAAACCAAAAGTTTGGTTTTTCATTCAAATCAGTTATTTTTTGATAAATTTGGTTCTAATTTTAATTCAGATCAGTTGTGTTTCTTATAAATTTCAGTTTAATTTTTATATGATCAATTCAGGTCTGGTTTTTATTCAGGTCAGTTGTATTTTTGATTAAATTTAGTTCTGATCTTAATTCAGATCAACTGTTTGTAACCAATTTCAGTTTGATTTTTAATTGAGATCAATTGTATTTTTGATAAATTCACTTCTGATCTTAGTTCAGATCAGTTGTTTGTAATCCATTAAATTAGATTTTTTTTTAATTCAGATCAATTGTATTTTTGATTAATTCAGTTCTGATCTCAGTTCAGATCAGCTGTTTGTAATCCAAGTTTGATTTTTAATTTAGATTAGTTGTACTTTTTATAAATTTAGTTCTGATTTTAATTCAGGTAAATTGTGTTTTTAATCAATTTCAGATTAATTTTTATTTGAGATCACTTGTGTTGTAATAAAATTCTGTTCTGGTTTTAATTCAGATCAATTGCATTTTAAATCAGATCAGTTTTGTCCTTAATTCGGATGAATTGTTTAGAAAGGATTCAGTTCTGTTTTTAAATCAGATCGGTTGTATTTGTAATCCATATCAATTGTGTTTTCAATTCAGATTGTGTTCTTGTGTAGAGGCTCAATCTGACTCCTTTGTACAACAAAATCTGTCATAGACACAGAAAACTGGAGAAAACTGATTACTGTCCCCATAGTCCCAAATTGTGTGTGTGTGTGTGTGTGTGTGTGTGTGTATGTGACGTCTGTGATGGATTACCAGCACTGGTTTCACAACCCCTAGAGCAGAGAAATGGTTTCTCTGAGAACAGCTCACAAACACACTCAGCCTGTCATCCGCTCAGAACTGTCTTGTGTGTGTGTGTGTTTGTGAGTTTCTCTTGTTGTGTCCAGAAGCTTTTGATGTTCTCATGTTGTGCTCACAGATGCTGGTCTGATCCACACAGATGGATACAGATGATGTTCATGTTCTCTCAGTATCTAAGCAGTTGCAGCGTCACTGTTTACAGCTCATGCCTTCAAAAGCTGAGGAAGAGTCTGTCATAAATTATACTGTATGTTTGTTCATTTTTGTTATAAACTCATTTTATTTATTTATTTATTTATTTATTAAGTAATTCATTCATTCATCTGGAACTGAATTATTGTCTTCATGTTCTTGCTTTACTTTCTTTGGTTATTATTTATTTATGATGATGGACTGATTCCAGATCAGCTGTCAGACCTGAAATAAGGGCAGAAGCATCACACCGCACACACAATGTTACGATCATACTTTATATTAGCAAAAACACTTTCCTGTATGTAATTTGCATATTCAGCAGTCTGTGAATATTCATGTGTTTTTGAACAGGTTTAATTACAGATCTACCCATCATCTGACCACCAACGGTTTCTACGAGTTCCTTAACTGGTTTGATGAGAGATCCTGGTATCCTCTGGGGCGAATCGTTGGAGGAACGGTGAGTCGCGTCTTGCAATTCAGTTCATTCACATCTGAACTCTGATTCATCCGAGAAGCTCAGACCGGTTTCTGTGTGTTCCTGCAGGTCTATCCTGGTCTGATGGTGACCGCAGGTCTGATTCATTACATCTTGAACCTTGTCCACATGACCGTCCACATCCGGGACGTCTGCGTGTTCCTGGCGCCCGTCTTCAGCGCTCTGACTGCGATCGCCACCTTCCTGCTGACGCGTGAGCTGTGGAATCAGGGTGCAGGGCTTCTGTCCGCCTGCTTCATGGCCATCGTGCCCGGATACATCTCGCGCTCGGTGGCCGGATCATTTGATAATGAGGCTATCGCCATATTCGCCCTGCAGTTCACCTACTTCCTGTGGGTAAGAGGAAGTGCTGGAGGAAGTTCAGCATTGATTTATGTAATGAACTGGGAGTGAGTCATTCTGTGTTTGTTCAGGTGAAGTCGATAAAAACCGGATCAGTGTTCTGGACTGTCGGATGTTGCCTCTCGTATTTCTACATGGTGAGTGTGAAAAATGTACTGAATTCAACATGTATGTCTCCAGTGAAAAGGAAGTGTATTTAATATGCACTTGTATTGTACTTCACATCTGTATATTTAAAAAAAAAACTGTACTTGCAGACAATATTAGTGAAATAAAAGGCAACTTAAGTATATTTAAAGAGAGTTCACTTACATGACTGTTTCGTACACACTTAAGTACACTTTTAATGATGTTAAACTAAAAGTTTAACTTTCGAGTATATTTCAAATCATTGTTTTAATAATCTTTTGTTATACTTTTAAAAAGTGCACTTACTTTGATGTCCACTAAATGTACTAAAGCACATGTAAAGTCCTTGATAATAACTTTAACTGTAGTGTTATTCAATATTACAGTTAAAGTTAATTTTTTTTTAAATGTGCTAGATTACTTAATCATTAAAATGTTTAAATAGATGACATACAAGTTCGCATAAATTCTTGTCAGCATATTTAGTCAACTTTAACCATATTTTAAAGAAAAGTAATTATGAAGTTATGAAATGTAAAGATGTTCTTAAATTCACTTAAGTGGGTCTAATTGCTAATTGAATTTATAATAAATTTAAACTGTAATTTTCTTTAATTGTACATAACATGGAGTTAAGTGCCTGAAAACATTACATTCAAATCAGTTATTTAGTATGTTATTTCCATAATAAGCACTTAAAAGTTGTAAAAGTGTGTTAAAATGTACTTCTTTTTCTCAAGGGTATTAAAGACATTTTCACCACATTAGGCAGATCTGATCTCGAACACTCTCAAACAACAGACTGAATCTCTTTGCTGTTTGTGCTGATTGATTCAGCTCGCAGTCAAAATCAATTCAGTAAATCAGTGTTTTTCAGCTAGGGAAATTAATGTTTGTTATTTGATCCACATGTCAGATTTCTTATCACAGATAGAAAATCACTCAGTATTCAGACTAACAGAGTGTGTGTGTGTGTGTGTGTGTGTGTTTGAGGTGTCGGCGTGGGGCGGTTACGTCTTCATCATTAACCTGATTCCTCTTCACGTGTTCGTGCTGTTGTTGATGAGGCGTTTCAGTAAGAGAGTTTACATCGGTGAGTCTCAGTCAAGATTCACAGCAGAATCTGAACTTTGATTCATTCCAGCGTTGATTCTGATTGGTCGTCTCTGTCTCTCTCTCTCTCTCTCAGCATACAGCACGTTCTACATCATTGGTCTGATTCTGTCTATGCAGATTCCTTTCGTTGGGTTTCAGCCAATCAGAACCAGCGAACACATCGCAGCAGCCGGTGTCTTTTCTCATTGGCTACAGGTTTACAAATGTTAATTCAGTGTTGATCTAACATTGATTCAGTGTGTGTGTATGTGTGTCCAGGTGTGTTCGTGCTCGTGCAGCTCTACACGTTCCTGCAGTTCCTGAGAGACAGAATGACGCGGCAGGACAAACAGACTCTGTTTTCTGTCTGCGTTTGTGTTGCTGCGCTAATGCTGTTTGTGTGTGTCGTTTACCACAGTGGCATCGGTCAGTTTACCGTGGTATATGATCATTTGACATATTTGATGAGATGAGCGTGTACTAATGAACGTGTTTGTGTGTTCAGGTTGGATCGCTCCATGGAGCGGACGCTTTTATTCTCTTTGGGACACGGGGTAAAATTACACTGACAAGTACATCATTTACAATCAAAAACTCATGCTAAAAACACACAGCTCTGGTCATGTATAGTGTTTGTACAGGTAAACAACTGAAAAATCTAATTTTTAATCAGTTTATGCTCATTTCATGTTTAACGTCTGATATTTTTTTCTGCGCAGCTATGCTAAGATTCACATTCCAATCATCGCGTCGGTATCGGAGCATCAGCCGACCACCTGGATTTCCTTCTTCTTTGATCTTCACATCCTGGTCTGCACCTTCCCAGCAGGCCTGTGGTTCTGCATCAGAAGCATCAATGCCGAGCGTGTGTTCGGTATGTAGTTACATGCCTTGAGTGCTTTCCTTCAAGTCCAGTGCTGTGTGTCTCAGGTGTGTGTGTGTCTCTGTTTGTCCTGCAGTGGTTCTGTACGGCATCAGTGCGGTGTATTTCGCCGGTGTGATGGTGCGGCTCATGTTGACTCTGACGCCGGTGGTGTGCGTTCTGTCAGCCGTGTGTTTCTCCAGCGTGTTTGAACGCTATCTGAGCGACGAGTTCAAGCAGGACGATCCTCCAGCTGAAGACGCCGCTGATGAGGACGACAGGAGGAACTCTGGGAGTCTCTATGATAAGGTGCCACAAGAACCTGCGTAAATCTACAAACTCAATAATTCACCACAGATCAAACATTCATGAGAAGAACATCTGAAACACTTCAGATCAGCAAAACAACTTTGACATGATATTTGTAAATGACTCGTTTGATTGCACAATTCGTGAGAGGGCAGAAAATTTCCCCATGCAGATTTAGTTTAAAGCTTTTTTTAAACAAAAATGACCACGTTGACCAACAGAAAGGTGTTTGGTCTGAAAGTAACTTTGTGCATCACTGCACTATTGACAAAGAGCAATTAATTATTTTTGGCCTGCAAATATTTGCATAAATATTACATTTTATATAATAAATAAATATTATATAATTTTTTATTTATTTGTATATCATATATGTAATCCTGGACCACAAAACCAGTCGCAAGGGGCAATTATTTTAAACTTAGATACATACAACATATAAATAAGCTTTCCATTGATGTATGGTCTGTTAAGAGGTTTGTTAAGATATATTTATCCAAGATACAACTATTTGAAAATCTGGAATCTGAGGGTGCAAAAAAAAAATTTAAAATATTGAGAAAATCACCTTTAAAGTTGTCCAAATGAAGACGGTAGGAAATCGACAAAATATCTTCGTGAAACATGATCTTTACTTATTATCCTAATGGTTTTAAAAAAAAACTATCATTTAGACCCATACGATGTATTTTTGGCTATTGCTACAAATATACCTGTGCTACTCAAGACTGGTTTTGTGGTCCAGGGTCACATATTGTAGAGGTGGAGAAAGTTTTTATATATATATATATATATTATAAATGTGTGTGTGTGTGTGTGTGTGTGTGTATGTGTGTATATATATATATATATATATATATATATATATAGCATAACAAATAATGTTTTAGAGATTTAGAATAACATCTTGACAAATCATTTTAAATAATATAAAACATGTGGAAAGTAAAATTTTAATGTCATGTTAATTTCAAGAGTCCAAGTGATCAGGTGTGTTGAACTGATGTGTGTTGCCCTCTGCTGGTGTGTGTGTGTGTGTGTTGTTTCAGGCTGGTAAATTGCGTAAGCATCAGGTGTGTGAAGAAGGTTTGGGTTCAAACATCAGGAGTCTGGTGATCATCCTCCTGCTGCTGCTGCTGCTCATGTTCACTGTTCACTGCACGTGGGTCACCAGTAATGCTTATTCCAGTCCCAGTGTGGGCGGCTCATCATGCAACCACTATGTGTAAGTGCTAGCCCTCACAGGAGACAGGTGCACACACACACTTATACATACGTAAACACACACACATACAGCAGCTCATCCGTCCTCCCGTGTGTTTCAGCTCGCGCAGCATCCTGGATGATTTCAGAGAGGCGTACTATTGGCTGCGGCTCAACACCGACCAACACTCGCGTGTCATGAGCTGGTGGGATTATGGGTATCAGATTGCAGGCATGGCCAACAGAACCACGCTAGTGGACAACAACACCTGGAACAACAGCCACATCGCGCTGGTGAGACATGTGCTGGCCACAGGAAGAGACCCTCCACTGCAGGAAGTCTGACTGCCTCTCTCTGACTCTCTCTCAGGTGGGCAAAGCCATGGCGTCCAATGAGAGCGTGGCGTATGACATCATGAGGCTGCTGGACGTGGACTATGTGCTGATCATCTTCGGAGGGGTGATCGGATACTCGGGCGATGACATGAACAAGTTCCTGTGGATGGTGAGGATCGCCGAGGGAGAACATCCCAGAGATGTGCGGGTGAGTCACAGCACAAATAAACTAACTAAATACACTAACTAAAACTACAACTACTGCAGATTGTGTTTGTTAACAGAAATAAACTGGAATAAACTATAAATAATAGATGAAAACCTTAATATTAGATGAAAAATATTAGATGAAATAAAAAAAATAAAGTAAAATAAGTTCCAGTTCAGGTATTAAAATGACTAAAACGGCAAACTAAAACAAAAATGAATTACAAATAAATTAAAGCTAAATAGCAATATAAAAAAAACTGAAAATAATATAATAATAAATCAAATTTATTTAATTTAAAACTAAATATAAATACTTAGTTTGACAAATGACAAAAGCATATAACAAAATTACTAAAAGTAAAACAGAAATTAAAATAAATTAAAATTAAATAAAAACATTTTAAAAAAACTAATAAAAAAATCACCAAATCACATAACAAAATTACTAAAACTATATAAAATAGCTTTTGTTAATTAAAATAAGGCTGAAATAAAATATAAATTTTAGATGAAAACCTAAACAAAAATCACTAAAATAAAAATAAATAAAATAAGTTTAAGATGAAGTGCTAAAATTACCAAAGCAGAAATAATCAAATAACAGATATATAGAATAATTTTAAAAAATGAAATGACAGAAAGAAATACTGAAACTAAAAAGCAATTTAAAAATAAAATATAAATAATAAATGGAAAAACTAAAAATCTTAAACAAAATTAAAGAGTGAAATAAAAAAAATGAAATAAAATATGGTTACATTGAGGTATTAAAATGACTAAAACCACAAACTAAAATAAAAATGAATTACAAATAAATTAAAACTAAATAGAAATATAAAAAAGAAATAAATAAATAAACAAATGAAAAGTCAGATTAAATTAATTTAAAACTAAATATAAATATTAAAAAACAGATAAAAATAACAAAAACATATAACAAAATTACTAAAAGTAAATCTAAAATAAAAATAGTATAAACCTCAATAGCATTATAAAATTACTAAAATAAAAATAAATTAATTAAAGCTAAATAGAAATTTTAATTATTAAACTGATTGATTTAATTTAAAAAATGTTATATTTAGCTTTAGTTTATTTTATCTCTGTTGTAGTTGTACTAAAGCTAAATAAACACTGATTAAAAATGACAAAAGCACATACAATTACTAAAGCCTAAAATAAAATCAAAAATCAAAATATTAATAAAATTAAATATTAATAAAAAATGTAAATATTATAAATGCAGTGTAAATAATAATGAAGCACTTGTAAGAGCCATCCGGTGTGTTTGTGTTGTGTGTTCAGGAGAGTGATTTCTTCACACCACAGGGAGAGTTCAGGGTGGATAAAGCGGCGTCTCCAGCGCTGCTCAACTCTCTGATGTATAAGATGTCGTACTATCGCTTTGGAGAAATGCAGGTGATTCTGGTCACGTGATCTCATTCTGAAGTGTGTTTGACGTTCACGTGAGCGTCTCGTGTGTCAAACGTGTTCCTCTCTGTTCAGCTGGACTTCAGAACTCCTCCAGGATTCGACCGAACGCGAAACACCGAGATCGGAAACAAGGACGTGAGGCTGAAGCACCTGGAGGAAGCGTTCACCTCCGAGCACTGGCTTGTCCGGGTATATAAAGTCAAAGATCTGGACAACCGGCAGCCGCTGGAGCGCAAACCTCGAGTCACCAGCGCCAATCACACGCACAAACACAAATCCAGGAAGGTATATATTTATGTTTCATCACATCATTTGCGTTTGTTTTCATGACTTGATGTTGTTTTAACACTGTTGATCTGTGCAGGGCAGCAGGAGGAAACGAGGATTCATTAAAAACAAACTTGTTCTGAAGAAAGGCAGAAGATTGAAACGGAAACACAAGCGAACAAGACTAGACTTATTGAAACGAACAAAAGTGGATCGGTGAGGATGAAGACTGACTGTTTGATTTCACCTGGTGCTCTGAGGCTCTAACGCTCGTTATTATCTTTATTTCACAGTTTAATACTTGAATATTTGTCTGATATGACTTTCTAGACATTAAAGCTGAAGGAGAATGAAGATGTTGAACCAAAGAGCTCATGTTCTCCTCAAACGAAACATTTACACTTGAAAATTACAATTATTATTAAAAAAAATATTTTGGCCAAATGTAAGATTGGAAGAGTTCAGATGCAAAATCCTTCGACTTCTGGAGTTTTTCCTCTGAATGGATTTCCTTTTTTGTGGTAAATGTATAGCATGAATGTTTTTACATGTAATCCTTAACTCAGATTTTATATTACAGTTTAGTATGTACAGATAAATCTCTCATGGCTGCTGATCTCACTGTCACTGATCTGTTGCTGCTTCACTCCTCAGACCTGAACTCACGTTTGTGTGGATTTTTATACTGTGACTGATTTCATTTTATTTCTCAATAAAAGCTTTTATCTAGCTCATCTTCTCTAGAAGCACTTAGCTTCCCAGCTTCCCAAAAAAATATGTTCTAAGAATGTTTTGCTGATTTTCCTGTTAAGTTTAAACATCCATTTTTTGGAAATGTTACTTTTGAATGTTCTCGGAATGTTCTGAAGCAAATAGTAACATTTAAAAAAAACAAAAAAAAAAACATATGATAAACATCCAAATGAAACATTTCAAAAATAAAAATTTGTCTTTTGATCTCTTTAGCCAAGGTCTTCATAAAAACACGCCACAAATGAATAAAATAACACATTATACATGCATTTCGTATTTAATGGTGTTTGGTATTTAACTGTTTTCGTTGCATTTACACAGTTTGACCAGCAGGTGGAGTTTCGACCGCTTTGAAATAGTAAATCATTTTGCGACTCAGTTTGTTCAACTGTTTCAGAGATTCGAAAAGCCCTGTTTTGTTGCTCTTCTGAGGAAGATGTCATTTAGTTGTTTTGGCAAAGTATACAGACAGACAAATTTTGGTCAGATTTTTTTTCTTTGCAATGTTCATCATCTAATCTTATTTTGTAGGTGACTTTTCTTTGTGTTACAAAGATGTTTTCTTCGGATTATTTGACTACTCGAAAAAGAATATACAGCTCCGAAAGTCCCGATCTAAATCAAATGATTCACGAACCCGCTCCGAAGTTTCGATCTAAATTAAATGATTCGCGAGTTTTTAATTTAATTTACCTGTCTTTAATCTCACATTTACCATGTTTATTAATTTATGTACATTTTTAAAAATCAATTTTAACCCGTTCTTGCAATGAAAATAGACCAATTTTTTTCTTTTTATTTATTTATTTTAATTTTTAGATGAAAGATAAAAACGTTTTGGAATGAGAGAAACGTTTTTGTATGAGTGAAAATAGTTTCAAAGAAAAAAGCTGGTGTGAATTGTGAAAAAGTTACTATTACCTTTTATGTATATGTATTTTTTTTTTCCGTGGCAGAAATAAGCTTTCATAAGTATCATATCCATCTTTTTTGCATTTAAATTACAAATGGCTAAGTGTCCCTTTAAATTTTAAATCCAGTATCATACAGCAATGCCTGCTGGGAACCTATGGTTCAAATCAGTGGACTACGCAACTATGATGGCGTTAATATAAAGTCACAGGACTGAGTGTAGGCCTCAATTAAAAGTACATCAGAGATCCTGTGCAGAAAACCGTAACGATGTCAAACCTCTCGGGTAAAATCTCATTTAATGGCCAATTAGCTCGTACAACAGCGTTCTGTCAGCAGGCTTTAGTAATTAGCAGTGACTCATGAAGGGGATATTGATTGACCAGGCGTGCTCATTCATTTAACATTTAACTCAATCACACCACCATCAGCTCACCTGGACAGTGAAAACACAGCCATTTGTATCCATTTAATGTCTGCTGCTTTATCTCAAACATAATATCACCAGTTATCCACCTGGAGGAATTGGTCAAGAATATGTGCAGATCATATTTCACCACAAATACTGTTTATTTTTTTTAACTAAAATAAACTGAAGCTTATTTCAGGACCATAAAGATTCATTTAAAATAACTGAGTATTTCAATATTGTGATTGTATTTGTTGTACCACTTTTAAGTTA
Source organism: Labeo catla (assembly GCA_012976165.1). Taxonomy (NCBI): domain Eukaryota; kingdom Metazoa; phylum Chordata; class Actinopteri; order Cypriniformes; family Cyprinidae; genus Labeo; species Labeo catla. The sequence goes on along the minus strand of VONZ01001250.1, from coordinate 136,104 downwards.
TGCTGATTTAAATAAATTATTATATTACAATATTTATTTTTTGTAATGGAGTAAAAAAATACAGTATTACAGTAATAATAATTTAGATGGGAAATGTGTAATTTTTATTAAAATAAAGTCACAATGCAAAAATCCTATGTAATGTATTATGTATTTTTTATTAAATAATTAAGATAGAATTTAATTTCAGTAATGAAATTTACAATTTATTATTTATTAATGTATTTTATATGTAACATTGGGGTGAAATATGAATTCTGAACATCTTTGTCCACATTGTTAAATGCACATTGGACAAAAATCCAAACTCTCTTACTCTGTTAACAAATTATCTAATGGCAGATCACATGAATACTGTGTACATGTGCATATCCACAGAGGCTCGGTTATAATCGTGAAAAATAATATTATCATTTATAGAGTGTATAAAAGGTCTGTGTGTCCATGTTTTCATATATACACACTGGTTTCTGTACAGTTTCTGTAGTTTGATGCATCATAATGCACCATTATTCTCCTGTTTTGATTTTTGCTGTTTGTTTTCAGTCCCTGTATTTGTCTGATTGGCATTTGTCTTCCTTTCTTCAGTGTGTTTTCCATAAGGGGTTTCTGTAGACCCATCCATCTCCCTGCACACAAACAAACACTTTTATGAGCTTCACACCATGGAAACTGCAGAAAAAAGTTTCAAATGGTTCCATCTTAGCTGCTAAAGAGATATAAACTTCACAATCAAAAGTTTTCCAATGTATTTACTTCACATTTGCAGTTTTGTCAGGTCTGTCAGAATTCAAACTGGGCTGAGTCTGTAACTGGAGCCATCACATTCTAGTGGTTTCAGTCATGAACGCACCTCTTTGTTGAAGTATTTGGGTTTCCAGGGCATGTTGTTAGCGGCTCTCTGTCTTTCATCTGATCTCTGGTCTTCCTCTAACACATGCTTGTGTTCAGTGGCCAGATCAACGTTTCCTTCCTTCAGTGCCGCGGTCACATGCTGCCAGAGACGCCTGAGATTAAAAACACACAATATCACAACTATATAAGTGACCACAAAATGAAAAGTAGTTAAGAAAACGTATATATGCTTAGTATAGCTGCATTTATTTGCGAAAAATACAGTAAAATCAGCAATATTCTGAAATATTACAATTTAAAGTAACTCTTTTCTATTTTGAATATATTGTAAAATGCAATTTAATTCTGTAATGTTAAGCTGAATTTTTAGCATTGCTACATTATTGTTTTTTAGTGTCAATTAATCCTTAAGAAATAATTTTAATATGCTGATTTGATGGAAACTGAATTAAAAAAAAAAATACTTTTTTATTTATTTATTTTTTTTAAAGAAATTAATACTTCTATTCAGCAAGGATGCATTAAATTCACCAAAAGTAAGAGTAAAGACAATTGTAATGTTACAGAATATTTCTATATCAACAAATGCTGTTCTTTTGAACTTTCTATTCATCAAAGAATCCTGAAAAATAAAAACATGTCACGGTTTCTAGAAAAATATGAGGCAACACAACTGTTATTAACATTGCTGATAATCAAAAAATGTTTATTGAGCAGCAAATCAGCATATTAGAATGATTTCTGAAGGATCATGTGACACTGAAGACTGGAGTAACGATGCTGAAAATTCAGCTTTGATCACAGGAATAAATTACATTTCTCAATATATTGAAACAGTAAACCGTTATTTTAAATTGTAATAATATTTCACAATTTTACTGTTTTTACTGTATTTTTGATCAAATAAATGTAGCCTTAGTGAGCAGAAGAAACTTTATTCTAAAACATTAAAAAAAAAACTAACTTTGACTATATAAAACAAATAAACACCAAGTTTCACCTAGACTCAGTCTGGCCTTGTTTCTCGATGGGTCGAATCATCTTCCTGATGACGGGCAGTTTGTTGGTGTCGATGACTTTGGTCTCTCCGCTGCTGTAGATGAACTCGAGCGTCCCGTTCCACTCACCCTGAGCTTTACACACCACTGTCCCGCTGGAGTTCTGTTTCACCTCTGCACTTACCCTGTAAACACACACCTTCATCATCATCGTCATCATCATCACTCTCAATTACATCTCATTTAAAGGACCACTGAAATTTAAATTCCACTGAAATGCTTTGAAACAAGGAGATTCTGTGTGTTGATGTCATGATGTCAACTGAAACAGGAAAACAGGGCGGGACATATCCAGCAGTCCCGCGCCTGTTTTACAATAGCCAATAGCATTTCACAAAGCAAAACCAGACTTTTTTTTGCCCCAATTGAAAGCATATTTACACTGTCCGAATTGTTCCCTATCCCCTATATAGTGCACTACATGACATCCACTGTACAGAAAATACAAATTCTGTGAACAAGTGACCGATTTCAACCACAGCTTCAGCATGTAGGAGGTGGGACGCTCTAGAGAGCATTTGATTGGACAAAAAGTTTGATGAGAAGCTGAAGTGCAGGGTGATGTCATCAAAATCTTTGATCCATATTTGCAGAAGTTGGAGACTAAGTTTTGAATGCTTATATCTTGTAAATTAAATATCTTGTAAATGTTTTGGAGAACACTAGCTTACAGATAACGTTAAGGCTAACATATTAAAACTAAAAGCCAAAACACTTAAATTTTGATTTCATGGGGACTTCAAATATCAGCGTTGTTGACTGACCTGTGAACTTTGCCCCCGTAGAAGGGTTTGGTGTGGAATGTGACGTTGGCCGAGTATCCAGACTTGGCGCAGTTGATGGTGACCTTTCCTCCAAGCTCCACCCACGGCACGGTGAGGATGGATCGAGCGTACGCACTCGGGAATGTAAACACGTACTCCTCCCCGTGATCACGCAGGTACAACATGCCTGAAGAGCAGAGAGCAAAACCCTAAAGCAAGACTGAACACATCAAGCTTGTGAGATTTGTGTATGTTTCATCAGTACAGATGATCCATCAGGTTCATAACATCTAGTCTTACTAGTTTATAATGAAACAAGTCCAGCAGATAAACAGACTTAACCTAAACACACACAACACTTGACCTTTCAGTCCTAAACTAAATTGTGTAGTAGTGAAGAGTTTCTAATTTCTTATATGAACAGTAAGATTTTTAATGTTTTTTTTAAAAGAAGTTACAACCCGATTCCAAAAAAGTTGGGACACTGTACAAATTGTGAATAAAATCCAAATGCAATGATGTGGAAGTTCCAAATTTCAATATTTTATTCAGTATAGAACATAGATGACATGTCAAATGTTTAAACTGAGAAAATGTATCATTTTAAGGGAAAAATAAGTTGATTTTAAATTTCATGGCATCAACACATTTCAAAAAAGTTGGGACAAGGCCATGTTTACCACTGTGAGGCATCCCCTCTTATTTTTACAACAGTCTGCAAACGTCTGGGGACTGAGAAGACAAGTTACTCAAGTTTAGGAATAGGAATGTTGTCCCATTCTTGTCTAATACAGGCTTCTAGCTGCTCAACTGTCTTAGGTCTTCTTTGTCGCATCTTCCTCTTTATGATGCGCCAAATGTTTTCTATGGGTGAAAGATCTGGACTGCAGGCTGGCCATTTCAGTACCTGGATCCTTCTTCTACGCAGCCATGATGTTGTAATAGATGCAGTATGTGGTCTGGCATTGTCATGTTGGAAAATGCAAGGTCTTCCATGAAAGAGACGACGTCTGGATGGGAGCATATGTTGTTCTAGAACATGGATATGCCTTTCAGCGTTGATGGTGCCTTTCCAGATGTGTAAGCTGCCCATGCCACACGCACTCATGCAACCCCATACCATCAGAGATGCAGGCTTCTGAACTGAGCGCTGATAACAACTTGGGTTGTCCTTGTCCTCTTTAGTCCGGATGACATGGCGTCCCAGTTTTCCAAAAAGAACTTCAAATTTTGATTCGTCTGATCACAGAACAGTTTTCCACTTTGCCACAGTCCATTTTAAATGAGCCTTGGCCCAGAGAAAACGCCTGCTCTTCTGGATCATGTTTAAATATGGCTTCTTTTTTGACCTAGAGACTTTTAGCCGGCAACGGCGAATGGCATGGTGAATTGTGTTCACCGACAATGTTTTCTGGAAGTATTCCTGAGCCCATATTGTGATTTCCATTATAGTAGCATTCCTGTTTGTGATGCAGTGGCCCGAAGATCACGGGCATCCAGTATGGTTTTCCGGCCTTGACCCTTACGCACAGAGATTGTTCCAGATTCTCTGAATCTGTGGATGATATTATGCAGTGTAGATGGTGATAACTTCAAACTCTTTGCAATTTTTCGCTGAGAAACTCCTTTCTGACATTGCTCCACTATTTTTTGGCGCAGCATTGGGGAAATTGGTGATCCTCTGCCCATCTTGACCTTTAAGAGACACTGCCACTCTGAGAGGCTCTTTTTATACCCAGTCATGTTGCCAATTGACCTAATAAGTGGAAAATTGGTCCTCCAGCTGTTCCTTATATGTACATTTGACTTTTCCAGCCTCTTATTGCTACCTGTCCCAACTTTTTTGGAATGTGTAGCTGTCTTGAAATCCAAAATGAGCCAATATTTGGCCTGAAATTTCAAAATGTCTCACTTTCAGCATTTGATGTGTTATCTATATTCTATTGTAAATAAAATATAAGTTTATGAGATTTGTAAATTATTGCATTCCTTTTTTATTCACAATTTGTACAGTGTCCCAACTTTTCTGGAATCGGGTTTGTATCATTATTGTTGTTAAAAACAGCTGTTTAGAATTTTCTTCAAGTTTCTTTGATGAATAGAATGTTCAGACGAACAGCATTTGTCTGAAATAGAAATCTTTTGTAACATTATAAATGTCTTTATTGTCACTTTTGATCAATTTAAAGCATCCTTGCTAAATGAAAGTGTTATTTCTTTCATTTCTTTCCCAATACTGACTGCAAGCTTTTGAATGGTATAGTGTATAATGTTACAAAAGCCTTTTATTTCAGATCATTTCTAATCTTTGTATCTCTCTATCCATCAAAGAATCCTGAAAAAATGTACTCATCTGTTTTAAATATCGATAATAATAATAAAAAATATATATTATAAAAAAGTAAGTGTTTCTTGAACAACAAATCAGGATATTAGAATGATTTCTAAAGGATCATGTGATTGGAGTAAGGATGCTGAAAATTTAGCTTTAATCAGAGAAATAAATTACATTTTTGAAATGTATTCTCATATAAAACATTTCATTTTGTGGTTATTTTAAATAGTAAAAATATTTCACAATCTTACTGCTTTCGCTGAATTTTGAATCAAATAAATGTAGGCTTGGTGAGCAGAAGATAATTATTAAAAAAAAAAACATTAAAATTCTTACTGTTCAAAACGTTTTGACTGATAGTGTGTATATATTTTTGTTATTTGTTGCTTTTTTTATTATAATAATTCCATGAATTATAATGTTTATCAAATTTACTCCTATCATAATTCTGAGTGACTCCTATTACCCTCACTGTAAATTTTCACTTCAAAAATAAAAAAGATTTTTGTACAGACAGATATTAAAAAGTTATATATTTAACAACAACAACAACAAAAACAAATTCATAGACGACTATTATCTAATTTTAAGAAATTAGATCACTGAACCTCAAAACTGTTCAGATGAAATTAATGTCACCGGTGTTAGTGTTCATATTAAAAGTTCAGATTAATAACAGCATAACTTTTTCAATAAATGTAAATGAAAAATCAATAATATTTGCTAACGACAAGTAAATAAATAAAGAAAAATGTGTTGAGATTTATTAACATGGGCAAGAGAAAAAATAACAAATAATGTATAATGTAAGCATCATAATAGTAAATTAGATTCTTGTATTTAGAGCACAATGTAAAAATGATTTTTCTAAATTGTAAATGAAGATTATTAGAGTGTGTTTTATAAGAAACTACAATTTCAGACTTTCTACTGCAAAATTTCACATTTAATTCAATGTGTTACTTGCTGTTTTTTTATTGGAATTAAAGGTATAGTTCACCCAAAAATGAATAAAAACATTAAAATAATCCACAAATAGTAGTTCCGGATAAAATACAATAATCCATAACACTTCCTCCAGTGAAACAGTCCATCTCCTGTTGTCTTTCACATCAAAATCTACTCACATATTTGTTCAGAATGGTTTTGGCTTGTAATTGGTGCTTGATCTGTGCATATTTCTCTCCTGATTCAGAAGAGACAACTTTTTAAACTTTTTCATTAGTTTAAAATGAAGTTTAAAATATCTTAATGATGGATTTGTTCCTTACAAACACGTAGCTTTTCACTTCATAAGACGTTAATTGTTCGACTGGAGTGGTATGCATTACTTGTGGATTATTGTGATGTTTTTATCAGCTGTTTGGACTCTCATTCTGATGGCACCCATTCACTGCAGAGGATCCATTGGTGAGCAAGTGATGGAATGCTACATTTCTCCAAATCTGTTCTGATGAAGAAACAAACTCGTCTACATCTTAGATGGCCCGAGGGGCACCCAGTTTTTTTTTTCAGTGTAGATGAAGAAAGCGCCACCCACCTTCTCCCACCATAGAGACGCCCACTGACATGCCCATGAATTTGCTCTTGGTCCAGATGTGTGTGTTGACGCACATGCCTCTCTCCACACACTCGCAGTAAAACCCCGACACCGGAGGATGATGGGAAACCTGCTCTGCCACAAAACGCACCCTGTAACAGTCAGACCCCACCCCTGCCGTCTCCTGATTGGTCCTTGGGTTTGTGTCAGTCCTCAGAGGGCGGACGCAATCTTGGGGAACCTCCCATGAGCAGTGGAAGGTCTCGCCCAGCACCGGGTTGTAGGGCTTCTTGGCGACGGCGCCCTTACGTCCTTCATGGAAGGCGGTCATGTAATACTCGACGAAACGTACCATACGCTCCTCAGGGGTGCTTCCGGTGGAGATGGACAGGAACAGGTCCGGGTGCGCCATGAAGTTAGCGTACATCTCCAGCAGGGAACGTTTCTCCAGGATGAATGTGGGAAGAACGACCTGCACACAGAGAGAGACTGTAATGTCACATGAAAGTCTAATATTATTTGTGTAATATGTGATGATATTGGGATTCGCACCCGTGTGAGATCCATGCCCAGCTTGAGCTGAGACAACAGATGAAGAATGATGCTCCTCTGGTCGTCCAGCACACCCAGATCTTCTTCAGTGTTATCATCTGAATCCATCACCTCCTCATCAGGGGAAATCACCTCCATCCCATCCTGCAGCAAACCAGGGTTCGTACAAGGTGCTTAAAGTGCCTGAAGTACTTGAATTTGGACTTTTTGAAATTTAAGGCCTGGAAACCCCTTAAAAACAGCAATATTCCTGAAGAGGTACTTGAAAAGTGCTTAAATTATTGAAAGACAATGTATCTATGAAATAAGTGTTTAATTTTGCCAAAAAGCACATATCTTTTCACGAAAAATTCACACAGTTTCAGTTAATGTCAGAAAACAATTGAGCTAAGCAAGTAGCAGTACTGACAGTATCGTGTAAACATGGCTGAAGATGCGAAAAGTGGAACGGATGAACTGAATCAATTGAGTCATTTATGCTGGAACCGCTCTGATTGATTCAAACTCATGACTTCGGATTTTTTTTTCATTTCAAGTGATTCACTAGCAAAAACCAGATTAAAAGAGTAATTTATTTTCTAATTTCGACATCGCTTGTAATGATTTTAAAAAGAACATAGTGATGGGTAAAACTCTGAATCAGTTAAACCACTGCGTCGCAAAATGATTCACTGTTTCGAAGCGCTCCAATCAGATTGCGTATCTCGAATTATTTGTTTCAGATCGGGACTTCGGAGCACGTATCATGAGTCATTTGATTTAGATCGGAACAGGTTTGTGAATTCAAATCAAATGATTTGCGATACGTGATTTAAAGTCCCAATCTAAATCAAATTCAGATTGGGACTTCAGAGCATGGATCACAAATCATTTGATTTAGACCAGAACTTCGGAGCAGGTTCACAAATCTTATGCTTTAGATTGGAACTTTGGAGCACGGATCATTTGTTACAGATCAGGATTTCGTGATCTTTTTCTGATTTTTTTTGTTAAACAATAGAAAACATCAAACCATTAATATAGTACAATTATAGAAAACAAAACAAAAAAAAGTATACACAAACACAAAAATAAAGTTAAAATAAAATAAAATAAAATAATTTCTATTCAACAAGAATAGTTAGGATAGTTAAATTGATGTATTGTTATTATTTATTATTAGAAATGAATAAATATACATACACACACTATATGCTTTAAGTTTTAGGCCTTTTTTAATTAAATTAATAATGTTAATAAAGTTGCAGCGCAACTGTTTTTAACACTGATAATAATCAGAAAGGTTTCTTGAGCAGCAAATCAGTATATTAGAATGATTTCCGAAGGACCATGTGACACTGAAGACTGGAGTAATGATGCTGAAAATTCAGATTTGATAACAGGAATAAATTACACTTTACCGTATGTTCACTTAGTTATTTTGAATTGTAATAATACTTTAGAATATTACTGTTTTCACTGTATTTTTTATCAAATAAATGCAGCTTCAGTGAGCATAAGAGACTTATTTCAAAAACATTCAAAAACAAAATCTTACAACCCCAAACTTTTGAATGCTAAAATATATTTAATGCATAATATTACTCCATTCTCAGACAGTATTCTCTCACCTCAGTGTTCTGCAGCAGGCTTGTTTTCCTGAGGGAGGGCGAGGGTTCAGTGGGGCTCCGGATAGTTGCACCGCCGTTCCTCAGACGTTCTCCTGAGGGTGACTTTGGGACGGTCCACACGGGAACATTATCTGCGGGAACGAGGAACACATGACCAGCGGTCAGCAGTTACACATCACGCCGAAACTCGAAACAAATCAATTAGTGACCTTCAGTCTGCGTTTAAACCGGCTGATGACCCTGATGAAAAGACCAGCCTACGGTGGTTTACAGAGTTTAGCTGGCTGACAAATGCCCATGAAACTAAAACTGGAAACCAGGTAAAACCAGCAAACCACCTAGGTGATTTTTTTCAGCAGGAATGATTCACACCTTTCAACACAAACATCATATGCTTCTTTGACCTCCACATGAAAAACGTTGCACATATCATCACAGAATGCCATTTTTAACACTGTATTAATATAATTTTTTAAAAATAAATATAACCAATTAATTACACATGAGGTTCCTGCAGTAGTTCAGTGTGTTGTAAAAAGATGTGAAGCATTTTTAAGCTCATCAAATTCTCATGACGTCATGATCAAAGCATCATCAGGGCTGCATGAACTTGGCATCTGCTCTCACAGTATTTCTGATAAGCAGATGTCAAGTTTCTTACATTCAGACAGATTCAGCCATGTACAATTATGACAGAACTGAGATGTAAATACAGTTTGTCATTGTGGCCCATTAAGCTGTAGATTATTTACATTTTAATTAGATAGGTAGGTAGATTAGATAGATAGATAGATAGATAAACAGAGTAAAGATGCATCAAAAAGAAAACAAAATCAGAAACTTAGCATGTTAATTTCCTTGAAAATATTAATTTATTAAAATATTATTCATTTATAAATGCATCTTCAGAAATCACCTACACTCAGAAAACTGAAATAAACAACCACCGCTGGAACAGAAGTCTGAGCATTTACATAAACAGTCACTTTTGATGACTATATACAGATTGTTTACTTGAACTCTAACCCATATGACTAATATCAGAAACACTCGAGAGATTTACTAATGCTTTCTCTCGACTCTCCTCACTTGTTTACCCAAGAAAAGTAGACAAATTTACCAATGAGATCTCAACTGTTTCTCCTAGTCATCAATGAGATTACATGGAAAGTATAGGATCTCTCATAGCTGAATGTTTTTTACTTAAATTCCTTGAGCTCTGAAAGTCTCAAAAAAGAAAACTGAAGCCCCATTCACACCAAGAACGATAACTATATTTCACATCACGTTAGAATAAAGTTCTGTTTAGTATGAACGCGCTGCAGTTTTATCGTCTGCCACTTTAAACGCACAACCTCTTTAAAGAAGGATGGATTCTGATTGGCTGTCGATGTTTTCATCGACCATCAGCCGGGAAAAGAGAAAAAAACATTCTTAAGGTTATTCCAACATTATCGTTCCTCTGTACCATTATTGTTATTGTTGGATTCTGCAATATGCAATTTTTAATACTGGCTATTTATTGTTATAATCCTTGTTTTGAATGGGCCATCATATCTTAAAATTGTAAAGCACAGGAATAAATGTTAAAATATAATACATTTTAAAACATATTAAAATACAAGATATGTACACTACCAGTCAAAAGTTTTTAAACAGTAAGATTTTTTTATGTTTTTAAAAGAAGTCTCTTCTGCTCACCAAGCCTGCATTTATTTGATCCAAAGTACAGCAAAAGCAGTAAAATTTTGATGTATTTTCACTATTGAAAATGTTTTTCTATTTGAATATATTTTAAAAATGTAATTTATTCCTGTGATGTCAAAGTCACATGAATTTCAGAAATCATTCTAATTTTCTGATTTGCTGTTCAAAAAAAAAAAAAGAAAAAAAAAAAGAAATAGAAATCTTTTGTAACATTATAAATGTCTTTGTCATCACTTTTGACAATTTAAATCATCCTTGCTAAATAAAAGTAATTTCTATAATTCTTTTACCATAAATAAATAAATAATACTAGCTCCAAGCTTTTAAAAGATATAGTGTATAATGTTACAAAAGCGTTTTATTTCAGATAAATGATCTTTGGATCTTACTGTTCATCAAAGAATCCTGAAAAAAATGTACTCAGCTTTTTTAAATATTGATGATGATAATAATAATAATTATGTTCTTGAACAGCAAATCAGCATATTAGAGTGATTTCTGAAGGATCATGTGACACTTAAGACTGGAGTAATGATGCTGAAAATTTAGATTTTATCACAGGAATAAATTACATTTTAAAATATAATCAAATAGAAAGCAGTTATTTTAAATAGTAAAAATATTTCACAATTTTACTGCTTTTGCTGTATTTTGGATCAAATAACTGCAGGCTTAGTGAGCAGAAGAGCCTTCTTTAAAAAACATTTTTAGTAACTTTTCATGATAATTAAAACATCAAAAAATTAAAAAATGATTTCTCACACAGACCATGCAGAGAAACATCCATGCACAGACCAGAACATGTTTAGAAATGTTCTGGCTGATCATTGTGATGAAAAGCAAACGGCTCATGCAAACAAAACACACATATGTATTTACCTGAATGATGGTTCCCTCATTTGGATCCACAGGCCCCGCCCCTTTCACGGTCCCGCCCCTGTCAGGTCACGCCCCCTCAATATATATAACTAGCCCACAACAGACCTCAGTCAGAGATCAAAGGTGTCATCTGAACTCATTTCTTTAATTCATTTCTGTAACATCAGAAACATTCTAAGCGATCAGTTTTGGATTCAGTCCATTCAGTACACCAATACGGTCTCATTTCCATCTCATTCTGAAGCAATCTGAAGAGAGGAACAAGCATTTTCGCTCTCATATTTTCAAAATTATGCTTTACAAAACTGAAGAAAAACAGAAGGCTGAAACAAAACGCAGTTCGTTCTCTCCAAACACAAGGAACAGAATCTGAGATCTGAAGATTAGCATTCAAACTGAAAATACAAAAGGAAAATACAATATTCAGATCAGGTACAGAGTCATTCAGCTCTCAAGTGTTTTTCCTTGGAGAAAGAAAGACATCAAAGGGGTCCATTGATATCAAGGAGTTCTCATTTTGTTGTTTTTTTTTGGCAGAGTGAATCAACATAAAAAATGAATAAAAATGCAAAACATAAAACAAAACCAAATATAAAATCATTGCGATTGACTTTGACGCCCAGAGTGAAGCACCTGAGTCCACATCAGGGTCGATCTGAAATGTTTTATTGGATCCACTGGGTCGTTTTGAGTTTTCAGGCACCTGTGTGTATGTATGTGTTTCTTTGGCATGTGGTTCGTCCAGCATTGAAAAGCAACAGGAATCAGATTCCAAACACTCAAACGAATCATGCATTAAGGGACGGTTTCATCCCTGAGGATGTTACACACTCAAGCACGAATACAAATGATACAATCAGGCACAGAACCGAATGAACAAACGATTCAAATGAAGAACCAAAATACAGATGAACTCACACAAACACCGAACATGCAGCGTGAACGACGAACAGCCCTTCAACAACATTTATTGCAAACGTTTAGTTGCATGGGGCCCGTTAGATACGGACAGGGGCCGCAGTCGACCTCGCCCTGATCTTTTGCCGGCTCCGGGTCTGGAGGAGCCACGGGCGTCTGTAGGGTGTCCGTATTGGACTCACCGGAGGGCGGCCCGTGGTTGTGTCCGGCGCTCTGCTGTAATATAGTCAGGCACTCGCCAAGGCAGCTCAGGGTGGCGGCAGAGGTGGCTTTCAGCAGCAGCAGGTCCTGATCCAGACAGGACAGGGATCCTCGCGTCGGCAAAGACTCGATGGACTGGACCAGACTTTTCTGCTGACCCTCTGCCTGGTTCATAACCTGAAGAAATTTGGAAGGAGCGTTACTGCGGCTGACCAGCAGGTGGCGTCGTTCAGCTTCACTAATAACTAGAACACAAGTCTCAAGTCTGTTTCTAAGTCTGTAAGATTTGTTTTTTGAAAGAAATTAATACTTTTATTAATCAAGGATGCATTAAATTGATCAAAAGTGACACTTGATGTTACAAAAGATTTCTGTTTCAAATAAAAGCTGTTCCTTTGAGCCTTCTATTCATCAAAGAATGTTGAAAATTAAAATGTTTCTCGGTTTCAACAAAAATATGAAGCAGCACACAGCTGAAGTTTTCCACAGTTATAATAATAATAATAATAATAATAATAATAATAAATGTTTCTTGAGCAGCATCAAGGTGCTTGAAGTACTTGAATTTGACTTTTTTAAATTTAGGGCCTTGAAAACCCTTTAAAATTGTAATATTCCTAAAGAGGTACATGAAGAGTGTTTGAATTATTGAAAGACAATGTATCTATAAAATAAGTGTTTAATTTTGTCATAGCACATATCTTTTCACGCAAGAATCATGCAAATAAAAAAACATAGTCCTACCCTTTTCAGTTAATGTCAGAAAACAATCGAGCTAAGCAAGTAGTAGTACTGACAGAGTTGTGTAAACATGGCTTAAGATGCAAAAAGAGCAACAGATGAACCAAATCAATTGAGTCATTTATGCTGGGACCGCTCCGATTGACTCAAACTCGTGACCGTTCATTTCAAGCGATTCACTAGCAAAAACCAGATCATATCAGTTAAACCACTGCGTCGCAAAATGATTGACTATTTCGAAGTGCTCCAATCGGATCGTGTATATGGAACGCATTTGTGAATCATTTAGCGAATTGAATGATTCAAATCATTGAAATGTTTCGCGTACCCGCACCGAAGTCCTGATCTGAATCAAATGATTCGCGATCCACGCTCTATCGCAAATCATTCGATTCGGATCGGGATTTCTGTGCGGGTTCGTGAATCATGTTTCACATCAGGATTTCGGAGCGGTTTCGTTAACCTTTTTTAGATTTTTTTTTTCTTAAACAGTATAAAACAAACCATTAATACAGTACAGTTATTAAAAAAAGAAAGACAAAAACAAACACAAATCCCTGATGAAAACAGTGGTTTTGCTATATTAAAAGTGTAGTATACTTTGTAATACTTTAGTAGTACTTCACATGTGCTTCACTTTATTTTTTTTACATTTTTTATTAGTATATTTTATCTATTTCTCTTTTTTAAAGAATTTTAAATGGAAGACACTGTTTGATAATTGAGAAATAATTTGACAGTATCTGTACGAACCTTGAATGATGCTAAAAATTCAGCTTTGCATCACGGGAATAAATTATAGTTTAGAATATATTCAAATAGAAAACAGTTATTTTAAAATTATAATATTTCACAATTTTACGTTTTTACTGTATGGCACAAAACAAAACTGTTTAGCATCTTCACAATCTTTCATTAAAACGTTCTTAACCTCTGAAATCACTTTATTGCTGTTTTAACTGAGGGCCTGAAATAAAGCGGTAAAGGTTCAGCTGCAGTTGATGCGGATGATCACAAGAGCCGTGCGTCGGCAGACGTGACAGACGAGGTAATAATGTTTCAGCTGACGCAGGACTTATTTAATTCTCTAAATTATGTTCTGGCACAGAAATAAAAACCAGCAGAGCTCAGACTGACGGTTTATATGAGGGGAAACATCTCTGTGACACTTCCGAATGTTCAGAGCTACAAAACTAGCTCAGCTTGTTCCTCATTTAAATGAAGGAAGGAGATGTTTCAGGAGAAATTGCAGTGAACAGGATGTGTTACAATACATGTTTACATTTATGCATTTGGCAGACGCATTCAAGGTTGGGCAGAAACGATCAGTTGACATGAACGATAACGTGGACAATGAAAAAAATTGTCGACAAATATCTTTGTTGTTGAATAGTCGTTTGATCTCATTTCTCCTAATGTATTGGCATGCAATAACGCGGTTTGACCAGCGTGGCGCTGTAGCACAAGACTAATTCAGCTCTCCAGGCTGTAACTAATCCAATAGAAGGAGACACGTTTGAGTGCACAAACGAAGCAGAACTAACACATGGGAAAGTTTTTCAAAAGTACTAACAAAAGTGTTGTCATTTGTAAAGAGGGATATACTCACAAGGAAGTTTTCGAGGTAAAAAGTTGTTCTGTATACGCAAGCAACGCTTGATTGTTAGCGAACATCCGCTTCTGAGAGCGGCGTTTAGATGAATATGTAAATATACAAAATAAAACAACTAAAATGCTAGTAGTGAGGAAAACAGCAGTTAAGAAAGCATCTGATCATAGTAATGTGGATATATATTTAAACCACACGTTTATTTAAATAGCATTTTATATAACAGCTCACTGTAAAGCAAGCAGCTTTACAGTATTATACACAAAAATACTTTGGTTTGTACAGATTAAAATTTGACCTAGCTCAGGACTGTTTTGACTATAATAACATTTGATTTTATGGATGATGGGAAATAATACTTCACTTCTTAAAATGCCATTTGATGTTGATATTTATTATTTACTATTTCCACTTTCAAAGTCCAATTTAACATCTTGTGGAATGTGACAAATTCACTTCACATTTAGATTACACCATTTTAACGTAATACTTTTATTTTAACATAAACTAATAAACTTAATACAATGCATAGAATGGACCATTTGTATCTATTTGATTTTATTGAAATAATCATATTTTCAAAATACATTTATTCAGATTGTTTAGAAACAGCATGGTTAAATTATGAACATACACTACCAGTCAAACGTTTTTGAACAGTAGGATTTTTAATATTTTTTTAAAAAGAAGTCTCTTTTGTCTTTTGGTCACCAAGCCTGCATTTATTTGGTCCAAAGAACAGCAAAAACAGTATAATTTTGAAATATTTAAAATAACTCTTTCCTATTTGAATATGTCTTAAAATTTAATTTATTCCTGTGATTTAAAAGCTGAATTTTTAGCATCATTACTCCAGTCACATGATCCTTCAGAAATCATTCTAATATTCTGATTAGTTAGTTAGTTAGCTTTGATCACAGGAATAAATTACATTTTAAATTATATTCACACAGAAAGCAGTTATTTTAAAATAGAGAAATATTTCACAATATTACTGCTTTTGCTGTATTTTGGATCAAATAAATGCAGGCTTAGTGAGCAGAAGATACTTTTTTGAAAAACATTAAAAATCTTACTGTTCAAAAACCTTTGACTGGTTGTGTAGTTCAAATATGGCTAGCTGTGGAACAAGCAATATTCAATTAGTTAAAATGTATGAGATTGAAACAAATTATAAAACATGTTTCATTTATGTATGACTGACAAATATGCATCTAAGTTTATTGGTTTATGTTAAAACTGTAATCTAAATGAATAGAATTTTTATGCAATTTAAATACATAAATCTTAAATTTAGGCCTAATTTTGTTTGAGTGTTCTTTAATTCTGAATTAGATCAGACAGGAGATTGATGATGGTCTATAATTATCCTCCATTATTCCAGTGTTTCAACCGTGTGTCTCTGACCTCTTTGACTTCTAGGAGCCGCTCTGGGTACTGGTTTTTGGCACGGCGGGCGGCTGCAGGCGACTTATGGTGCGTGATGGTTACGATGTTGCTCGGAGGCCCGTGGTGAGGCAGATGTCTCTGAGATGCAGGAGAGGAAGACGGAGGGAGGTGAGGAAGCAGAGAGAAACTCCGCGTCCGGCCCGATGAACCCTGACACACACACACACACACAGAGATGGTAAAAATTAACTTTCTATTCATAAGCATGCATAATACAGTCTAACAAACAGTGAATGCAGATTACAGCTGCAGTCACAATCCAGATATTGAAACACAGACGTCACAACATCACAATAATCCACACCACTCTAGCCCATCAATTAGCGTCTTGTGAAAAGCTGTTTGTAAGCAACAAATCCATCATTAAGGTGTTTTAACTTTAAACCACTTCTATATATGAGTCCCATATATTTGTTTAGAGCTGTTTTGGACTGTTGGCTTGTAAACTGTCTTGATCTGTCCGTATGTCGCTCCTGATTAACACAAGACACATTTTTCACTGGAGGAAGTGTTATTATGGATTATGGACTCTTAGATGGAAGCAATGTCTTAATGATACATTTATTTCTTACAAATATGCAGGTTTTCCTTTTCACAAGATGTTAATTGATGGACTGGAGTGGTGTGAATTACTTGTGGATTATTGTGGTGTTTTTTTATCAGCTGTTTGGACTCTCATTTTGACGGCACCCATTCACTGCAGAGGATCCATTGGTGAGCAAGTGATGTAATGCAATATTTCTCCAAATCTGTTTTGATGAAGAAATAATTTTTATTTTTGGGTGAACTTTTCCTTTAATTTAAATTCAAGTTAAACTCTACTAAAACATAAAACTAAAATAAAAATTAATAAAAACTATGCAGACATATAAAAAAAAACAACAACTAAAAACTAATAAAAATGACAAAAACACACAACAAAATATTAAAACTTGAACTAAAATTAAAATAAAAAAGTTCAACCTGTGAATAAAATCTATAATAGTATCTCAATGATAATAAAATAACTTTATCAAACAACATTTTAATGCATGTAATTGGTTAGACATTATAAATGTGGATTTTAAAGTTTGAATGAAACATTTAGAGCTGATTAAAACATAACTTTATCACACATGGACAAAAATTAATAGCGGCGCATCGGTTTATCGCTAAATTATAGAGGAAAAATATGGGTAACTTATAAATCAAACCTAGACAAGATGTTTAACAAAAGTCATTAGGTGTGTTTGTGTGGTGAAGTTTAATGATCACTGAAGATCAATTAATATCACCCATGAGCGATTCACAGAAATGTGAAGGAAAACGGCGTTTTCACAGTAAGATTAAATCCTTAAAGTAAGCAAAGCTGTTTTTAGTTTTGATTATGCTGATAAATTAATATATGTGTATTGCTGGGTGTTTTGATGCAATTTGAGGATAATCTGTTTTTGTGTTTGAGTTGCTGCTGTGATGATAGTATCATTCACACAGGTTACTGTACTTCACAATCAAACATGCACCTGTAATATAACAGTATATGAGTCTTTAAATAGAGTGAATCACAGAGCAGTAGTAGTTCTTTCTCTCTGTGTAACACTATAGCGCTCTATCTCCCAGGTGAATACACATATGCGTGTGTGTGTGGGCTGAACACATTCTGACAGCAAACGTGGGCACAAAACAGCCAAAGCCAAACACCGTCCCACAGGCCTGAAATATTTTTTAAATAAAACATTCATTTTATTTAGCGCAGTGTTTGGGGCAATGATATTGCTAGCTAATAATGACAAATAAATATCTCATGAGTTTTTAGTGCTTTAAACTTTAAGTTAGTGTTGATGATAAACAACTACAGTGCAAAAAAGGTCTTTTTTTAATACTTAATGAGTATTTTTGTCTTGTTTTCCAGTTAACATCTCAAATTTCTTGAAATAAGATAATTAACAAGCTTTGCAGTAAGACCAAACACACTCATATTTAAAATACCATCTATGAAAACAAGTGAATTTCTCATGTGGTGTTCTTAATTACATTTATCTTGTTTCAAGGACTTTCAATTTTATTTTAACTGGAAAACAAGTCATTGAAAACCATTTTTGCTGCTAGCTTATTTAGGATTGTGTGTAAGAGCTTAAGAAAGTGGCCTTTGAAAAACCGTAGTTTGGTCTCTTTATCCTGAGATTTTGGGACTGAGGCAGGAGAATATGGTTATTTAAAGATTCAGAAACAACCCTGTGAAATGAAAAACAATAGTGGTATGTGTGTGCTAATGCCCTGAGCAGTGACTCTAGATCCGTCTGGATCAATATGTGCTGATATCAGTTACAGAGGAATCAGAGAGAAAGAAAGGGTCAGTGTTTTACAGGCAGAATAAAGCATCTGTTCTTCACTGAATGAAGCTCTGTGATCATGAGCTGATGAACAGTTACTACAGCACAGCGTTAACAGAGACAGACGGGCAGTAACACATCACAATCACACATATCAGGACTTTATGAGACACATAAGCCCGGTTTCACAGACAGGGCTTAGCCTAAACCAGGATTAGGTCATAGTTCAATTAGGACATTACTGGTGTCAGTGCAAGTTTCTTTCAGTTGAAACTGATGTACATTTTAGTCTAGGACTAGGCTTAAGCCTTGTCTGTGAAACCAGGGGATAAAATAATAAACGCACATGAAACAAGAGTGTGTGTGTGTGTTACCTGTGCGTCCAATGTGTTCTGAGTTCGGTCGACACACAGATGATCGTCACAGTCCTTCAGCTTCCTCATCTGTGAATGACAACAGATCAGATTACGCTTTAGCAAAGAGCACTCAAGAAGACTTAAAATTATTTAAAGGGGTGCTATTATGCTTTTTCACTTTTTGAACTTTAGTCAGTGTGTGGTGTGTGTCTTTGGGCATAAAAAAGATCTACAAAGTTACAAATCTCAAAGTCCACTCCAAAGGGAGATATTTTGTTTTTAAAAAATCCCTTTTCAGGAACTACAAGGAACGGCTCCTTTGGACTACAACATTTGCTTTCTGATGTGATGATGTTCTTTGATAATGTTATGCTGCTTTTAGCCTTATGCTGGAGCTGGTTTCAGACGAATGCAATCCGAGTTACATTAAAATTTATCCTGGCACTCCCAAGCTTTAGAATGGCATAGACGGGTGTTTCTCCTCATCAGCCCAAAACAAGTCCAATAATATGCATCTATCCATAATAAAAAGTGCCTCACTTTTAATAAAGGCCTCCTTTAGTGAATCAGTGCATTTTTGTAAGAAACATATCCATATTTAAAATGTAAGAATCACTTTAATCTAGCTTGCGCTAACAGTTGTACATGGAACTTGCTTCTTTGACAAGGGGCGTGGCAGTACTAAAACACCATCTAAGCTGTTCGCCAATTGCAACGCAGTGGGACAACTAACCAATCACAACACATTTCGTTTTTCTGAAGGCAGGCCTTCATTAAACCCGGAACTAATTGAGCGTTATGTGCCAGACTGGGAGAAATGTATTGTAATAATGTAAATTATGTTAAAAATAATGCGTTTTTCGAACCACTAAGCATGAAAGCATGTTCTAGTACACCCCCAAAACAAAATCAAGACTTTGTAAAAGAGCATAATAGGACCCCTTTAAAATGTGACAAAACAAGCTAAAACAACTATATCAAGATCTTATTTTAATTCACTTTATTAATTGTTTCTTTAAAGTACCACAATTTTCACAGTCCTGAAAAACATGCGTATTTGAGGAAGGCTGATTTCGTATGTGTGATTTCTAGACCTGGAAAAAGTCAAGGAAATTATTACAACCTTAAAACTATATGGGCATATTTATAACAAATACACATTTTACCAATTATGCAAAGCTCTGTCAGATTGAATATATTGAATATTTTTTAACAAATAAATTATATATAAATAAATAGGTTTAAATCAGTAAATCAGTAATTCATGAAAAATTGGAAATTCATGTTAAATCAGTGTTATTTTCAGTGTTATTTTTCAGTCATTTTTATTATTTTGGTAACACTTTACAATAAGGTTCATTAGTTAACATGAACTAAGAATGAACAATACTTCTACAGAATTTAATAATCTTAGTTAATGTTAATTTCAGCATTTACTAATGCATTATTAAAATCACAAGTTGTGTTTGTTAACATTAACTAACATGAACAAACAATGACCAACTGTATTTTTATGAACTAACATTAACAAAGATGAATAAATACTGTAATAAATGTATTGTTCATTGTTCGTTCATGTTAGTATATTAACTAATGTTACCAAATGACGTTATTGTAAAGTGTTACTATTATATTTTTATACGTGTATAAAGTTTTATTCATGTGTATTAATTTTTATTTCAGTTTTAGTTCGTTTTAGTACATCAAGTTAAACTAAATGAAAATGAGAAATGTTTCCTTGGCAATTAGCTGAAATAAAAAGTTATTTTAAAATTATTTTATTTCAGGTAATGAAAATGTTTAATCCAAATCATGGTTATAAATTTTAGAAGCCCCAAAGAACATTTTTGGAATCCTTAAATGTAATTATCTTAATTATCATTTTTTTAAAAATACCACAGGGAGACGTCTCGGAGCCAAAAAAACAGAGATCCACAGCCTTATAAGCTATATTAGGGATCTCATCTCTTTAATTGTTTTTTTATTAAGTTAAGTTCTGTGCATATAGGTAGATTTAACACGAAAAACATCATTTATGAGTCTTTACAATTAGTGACAACACATCAAATCACTCATCATGATATTTTACTGTGTTAGTGAGGACATTTACCCTCACAAGTATATGGTATACAAACCTATACAAACACCAGGATTCGTAAAAGGTGCTTAAAGTGCTTGAAATACTTGAAATACTTGAATTTGACTTTTTGCCAGAAAACAATCAAGCTAAACAAGTAGTAGTACTGACGGTGTCATGTAAACATGGCTGAAGACATGAAAAGAGTAACAAATGAACCAAATCAACTGAGTAATTTATGCTGGAACCGTTCTGATTGATTAAAACTTGTGACTTCGATCATTCATTTTAAGCAATTCACTAGTAAAAACCAGATCAAATTAAAAGAGTCATTCATTTTCAAATTTCTGTATCGCTTTTAATGATTTTAAAAAGCATGTAGTGATGGGTGAACGGAGATTTTTGAAACTCTGAATCAGTTTCGAAGAGTTCGAATCAGATCGTGTATCACAAATCATTTGTTTCAGATCGGGACTTCAAATCATGTATAGTGAATCATTTGATTTAGTTTGCAACTTTGCATATTGTGAATCATTTGATTCACATTGGGACTTCAGAGCGCGTATCGTGAATTGCTTGATTTAGATCAGAACAAGTTTGTGAATCATTTAGCTGAATTGAAAGATTCAAATGAAATGATTTACGATATGTGATTTGAAGTCACGATCTAAATCAAATTTTGATTGTGACTTAGGAGTGTCGACCGCAAATGATTTGATTTAGATCGGCATTTCAGAGAAGGTTCGCAAATCTTTAGCTTTAGATCGAAACTTAGATCGCGAATCATTTGATTTTGATCAGATCTTCGGAGCGGGCTCGTGAATCTTTTGCTTTAGATGAAAGCTTCGGAGCATGTATCGCAAATCATTTGATTCAGATCGGGACTTTGTTGCGGGTTCGTGAATGTTTTGCTTTGAATCGAAACTTCAGAGAAGGTTCACAAATCTTTTGCTTTAGATCGAAACTTTGTAGCGTGGATCGCAAATCATTTAATTTAGATTGAAACTTTGGAGCAGGTTTGTGAATGTTTTGCTTTAGACTGGAACTTTGTGGCACTGGCTGCAAATCATTTGATTCAGATCAGGATTTTGGAACAATTTTGTGAATGATTTTTTTTTTCTTAAACAGTAGAAAACATCAAAACATTAACACAGTACAGTTATAAAAACCAAAAGAAAAAAAAAAGAAAGAACACAAAAACACAAATCCATTTGTAATACTTCAGTAGTAATACTTTGCATGTGCTTCACTTTATTTTTGCCATTTTTATTAGCATATTTTTATCTGTTTCACTGTTTTTAGAATTTTAAATGGAAGACATTATTCGATAAGTGAGATCTCTGATTGAAGTCCCTGGAAATCAATAAAAGTAGTGTTTGAAAAGTCCTTAAAGTCCTGCAGTTTCATTTTACATTATCTGTACGAACCCTCTACAAAAACAAATTCTCCTATAACACTTTTTCTGCTTTCCTCAAACATATTCCACAATGTTTGTGTGTGTTCACACAGACCTTGGCACTGCTGTCGGAGTGGCGTCTGGTACAGGCCTGTAGCTGCGTCATCCACAGCTGCTGTTCTGTGGCGTCCACCGCTGGGACAGAGGAATTATGGGAGGAAACATAGAGAGAATTAGGGAGAGTAAATATCCAAAGTATTAATGTATTATAGTTACTATGGCAACCACTTAAAAGATGCATTCTATTATATAATGTTAGATTGGGACTGATGTGAACACACTCCAGGGTTGTTACAGTTAACTAAAACTAAACCTAAAAGCATAATAGAACATTTGTTACTTCAACTGAAATAAAATACTAAAATATATATATATATATATATATATATTACTAAGCAGATAACTGTGTCAACTAAGAACTAAAATTTAAATATGAAAATAAATACTAATTCAAAGTCTTAATAAAAACTTCAGTATACTAGTATCTCAATGCTACTTAAATAACACACTGATCTTTCACAATGAGTGCTGAGGGTCAGACGAGTGACCCTGAGCATGGCAACACCACATCACTTCCACATTCAACAGGAAGTCAGACTGTTCCCAGAGTCAGAACAAGCGTTAGTGAAACACTTGAGCTGCAATCATCAAACTTAACTAAGCTTCAGCAGGGCGTCACTATTAGAGCCTGAATAAACCAGAAACAGATGATTAATGAGAAACAGAGCAGCAGCCGCTGAAACATAAACACAACAAAATACACACACTACATCTTTGCAATTAATTATTCATTTGGTTTATTTAACAAGCACACTCATACAAAACATTACAGATAAGATGTGGTGTGCTAATCTGGTCACATTAAATGGAAATATTTTGGAAACCAAACTAAAAATCAAGGGAACAGACAAAACATTGCATTCAGTCATTTTGCAGGAAAACTGCTGCATCAGGAAACATTTTGTAACTAATAAAATTCTAAATGATTAATCAGATGCCTAATATTTCCTATCCATACTGTACAGTTAGACTATTTTTTTTTTTAATGTTGGCTTGTAACACCTTCTGCTCTTGTTACCCAGTCTTTTCTTAAATAAAGGTGAAATAATTAACAATGTCTAAAAATAACATTAACAAAAATAAAGACATAAAAAAAAACAAAAATAAAATTAATATAAAATAAAATTAAGTAAACTGTATATAAAATATTTAAATGTAAAAAAAAAACAAAATAAATAAATATATAGTAAAAAAAATAAATAAAATATATATATATATATATATATATCTTCACAAGTGAGAACTACCTTGGACAAGCTAGAAACCAGTTACCAAACCTCCAAGTAAATTCCCAGAACTCCTTGAGATGGCAGCCGCGAGCAGATCCTCTGAGAGTCAGTGTGGCAGATTTTCTTCCTATTACTGATTCTCAGTTATTGTCGCTCATAGAAATGTATCAGAACACGCAGCACTTATGATGCAGCACTACAACCTTCATCAGAATCCATTTAATGCTCAATCTTATAAACTAATGCATCCTGGGTAAAACAGCTGTCAGGAATGCTTCATCACGGATAAGCTGCACTCCGATCAGCTCGCCATTAGCAATTTAAACAAGCTTCCGCTTTAATTAGGAGATGAAGATGCTTCTGATGGACTGACTGCAATTAACAGAGATGCTAATAAACACAGAGTCATTCTCACTCAACACTAGACCAGATGACACTGACACAACATTGACAGTATACAGATGAATTATTAGAAAACAGCTCTAAATGCTGGACGCTTTTATCCAAACCAATAACATGCTAAAAATGTGTAAACTATAACGAAAAAAATGTGTAGATGTGTAGAATAGCATAGAACTATACAATAAGTAACAGTGTGTATAAATTCTAGGGCTGTCAGTTTAATGCGTTAATTAATTAGTTATGAAAAATAACGAGTTAATGCGCTTGCCCCACCCCGAGACCTGTACAACTTATATTTCATACAGTTGACTGTTGAAAAATATGTGCAGAGCAACAACTCCACAAATGCAGTCATGCCCTAAAATTCAAGACATTGGGGCAAAAATGCTCCTGTACGAGTTGTTGTGTAATATTTATATATAGTACATATCACATGATATCACACAGGCAGTATGACGTGCTGATTTTTCCCGATCTATCACAAGCTTAAACGTGATTTTATACAACAGTTCAGTAAATAAGAAGTTTGATATTGTGTTATATACACATTATATTGTGTTTTTGCTTAATTTTGCAGAAAACATATTACCTTTGAAGCCACAGCAAAATTGTTGCACATCTCCGAGCAACACAGCAGTGTTTAGTTTCTGAATAGATCTGCGTTTTGAACGAATCGTGTGAATCAATGATTCAAAAGCCCATTCATAAAGAGAGCCATTTACTTAATTCCTGAATGAATCAGCCATTTGAACGAATCAAATTAATGACTCATACACTCTAAATAGTGATAAGTTGACTGAACTTAAAAAAAATTGAGGAAACCTGTTGCCTTAAAATTATTAAAGGGGTACTATTGTGCTCCTTTTCAAAGTCTTGATTTCGTTTTGGGGGTGTACTAGAACATGCTCTCATGCTTGGTGGTTTGAAAAATGCATTTTTTTCCACATAATTTACATAATTACAATACCTTTCTCTCAGCCTGGCACAAAAGGTTCGATTAGTTCCGGGTTTAATGAAGGCCAGCCTTCCGAAAAAAGTAAATGTGTTATGATTGGTTAGCTGTCCCACTGCATTGCGATTGGTGAACAGCTTAGACGGTGTTTCAGTACTGCTATGCCCCTTGTCAAAGCAGTTAGCGCAAGCTTGATTAATAGTGAATCTTATGTTTTAAATACGGATGTTTTTCTTACAAAAACACATGGATTCGCTACAGGAGACCCCCGGGAGCCGTGTGAGGCACTTTATATTATGGATGGATGCACTTTATTAGACTTTATTAGACTCCGATTGCATTCGTCTGAAAGAAGGAAGCATGGAGGGTGAGTAAATAATACGCTACAGTAGTGTTGAGTCCTATCCTCAGCCTGCGAGATCGCTGATACATGATATTATGGTGCTAATTTATTTAATTATTTTACATACTTAGTTTCATTGCCTGAAACCAGCTCCAGCATAAGGCTGAAAGCAGCCTAACATTATGAAAAACATCATCACTGATTAGCCTAGTCTATTCTAGTGCAAGTTTATGCATTTTAAAAAACACTCGTGCTATAAGTGAAGCTATCTACACTGTATGAAGAATAAATCTCTTACCACACACTGCACACGTCTGTGCGTTTTGGCTCCGACGTGACAACCGAAGTAGATTGCGGCTTCAGCATGTGTTTCGACCCCCAGTATTGCACACATCTGCAGTGCGTTACAGCTCTGAAGTGGCCACTCTAGTCAATGCTTGTGTTTATACCCGCTGCGCTGCGGCTCGTTGAAGCAGCTCTCCAAGCTGCATCGCTAAAGGTTGGCTAATCCCCCACCTTGTCCCTACCCACCCCCCAACAATTCGAATTTCCATTGGTGGGATTTAATTTAATGATATTCTAATGGACCGTGTTGTGACGTCGCTGTATGCAGAAAACAAACGCTGTAGACCAAAGGAGCCGTTCGTTGTAGTTCTTGAAAAGAGATTTTTTAAAAGCGAAGTATCGCCCTTTTGAGTGGACTTTGAGATTTGTAACTTTGTAGATCTTTTTTATGCCCAAAGATACACACCACACACTGACTAAAGTTTAAAAAGTGAAAAAGCATAATAGCACCACTTTAAGTAAATAATAATTTTAAAAAAATGAGTTAAGTAAACTTGACAATTTGCTTAACTTTTTTTTTTTCTTTTAATTATTATTATTGAGGCAGTGGGTTTCCTCAATTTTTATACAATTTTTAAAGTCAACTTATCACTTTTTACAGTGTATAACGATTACCGCCACCTGCAGGCAGATTTAGTTTCTTGTTTAGAGTATCATCTCATTAAAAAAAAAATAAATAAATAAATAAATAAATAATAATAAAAAGATTATCTTCTTTTGTGTTCCATAGTTTATGCCGTTGCAGCCTAAATGTGTGTAATAAATTTTATGCTGAATCTAATAAAATATTTCTTTCTAAAGCTACAATTTGTAATGTTTACTTGATACTTGCTCTTCTTTAATACAAAAATAGCTTTAACCCTTTAACTGACACCGCCCCCCCGTGGGACGCCTAGGTTTACTAATCTAATCATGACAAACTATACATTGTTGGAAAGGTCTAAGACTCCTAAATAGATATTTTACCATATTTTTGTGTTAGAAATTTTGTAGGAAAAGTAATAGATTAATATATGTCAACAGTGCCACTTAAAAAAATCTACATCATAACATGAGTTCTGACCTTTGACACAAAAGACTTTCTTCATTGCCTTTTTCCCTGTCACGCAATAGAAATCATAAGAAATTATATCTCAGCTCAAAACTTAAAATCTCAAAATTCATCCTTTGAAAGGCATTTTGCATTACCATGGAAAATTTACATGAAAAATCATATTACAAAATGTTTTCATTCAAGAATTATAAAAATTTAAGACTGGATACTGTATTTTTTTATGTCTGTGTTAAAAAATGGGAGTGACAGTTAAAGGGTTAAATAATCTTTTGTCGTTATTTCACAGTTATTTTGCAGTTCATTAGATTAATTATTTGAAACATCATGTAATTAGTTAAAAAAAAAAAAAAATAATTGACTGACAACCCTAATAAATGAATTAACACAAGCCCATTCAAAAGTCTGTATCAAGACTAAGAAAACAGTTATAGTATTACAATTTAAAATAACTGTTTGCTATTGTAATATATTGTAAAATGTAATTTATTCCTGTGATGCAAATCTGAATTTTCAGCATCATTACTCCAGTCTTCAGTGTCACATGATCCTTTAGAAATAATTCTAATATGATGATTTGCTGCTCAAGAAACATGTCTGATTATTATCAACATTAAAAAAACAATTGTACTGTTACATATTTTTTAGGATTCTTTGATGAGTAAAAATATCAAAAGAAAAGTATTTATTCCAAATAGAAATCTTTTGTAACATTATTAATGTATTTATTGTCACTTTTGATCAATTTAATGCAACATTTCTGAATAAAAAAGCAAAGTTTTGAATGGTAGTGTATAGAAGTGACATCAAAATGGAAGTGAATCATCTGTTTAGTTCACACAGTTTTTCTCCATATGGCTGGACAGGCTGAGAAACAGACTGAACATCAGCGAGACTCTCGATAAAAAACCTCCAGCACTACAGAGAGACAAATACTAAATAAATGCACAAACTCCTGCATGAAACATGAATTTTGTAAAGAGAGGCCGCTGGTTGCTGTGGTAACAGCCCAATACTGCAGCATGAAATGAGTAACCTTTAGCTCACTGTCATCTGAACGCACTGACCTGAGAGTCTTGAGTGTGTCTTAAAGCTCAGAATGCGAGTGTAAAATACCTCTGAGTTTGAAGAACTCCCCATTGGCCGAGCTGACGATGAACATGTGAGGGGCCTCGTCGCTCGACGTCACAGACGCACCAATCAGAGGCAGGGATCCGCGGGGCTTCTGACTCCGCCCCTGCTCGCTCACAAAATACTGCAGATGACCCACATCAGGGTCCAACACGAAATACCTGCACACACACACAGATCACAATACATGCATCATACAGTCATGCAGCACAACTTAAAGAGATAGTTCATCCAAAAATTTTGTCATTAATTATTCACCCACATGTTGTTCATCATTCCAAAAGATATTTTTGATTTTTAAATCTGAGAGATTTTTGACCCTCTATAAACAGCAACGCAACTACCATGTTCAAGGCCCAGAAAGGTAGTAAGGAAGGACATTGTTAAAATAGTCCATGTGACAAAAGTGGACTACTTTGTTTTCTTTCTGTGTCCAATGAAAACAAAAATGACTTTATTCAACTATTTTCAACAATTTTCTCTCTTTGCAGGGTCAGAAAGCTCTGGGATTTTATCAGTAATATCTTAATTTGTGTTCTGAAGATAAACGAAGGTCTTACAGGTTTGGAACTACATTTTAATTTTAATTTTAATTTTTGGGTGAACTATCCCTTTAAAGGAGAAGTCCACTTCCAAAACAAAGATTCACATGTAATGTACTCACCCCCTTGTCATCCAAGATGTTCATGTTTTTTTTTCTTCAGTCGTAAAGAAATTATGTTTTTTGAGGAAAACATTTCAGCATTTTTCTCCATATAATGGACTGATATGGTGCCCCGATTTTGAACTTCCAAAATGCAGTTTAAATGCAGCTTCAAATGATCCCAAATGCGGTTGTAAACGATGCCAGCTGAGAAAGAAAGGTTTTATCTAGCTCAGTGGTTCCCAACCTTTTTTAACTCACGGCCCACACAGCCAAACACATATGTTTCCGCGGCCCACTGCAAAAGAATTTAAACGATCCCGCTTTTTGTGTCGGGTTAACTAAGTACTCGGAAGCAAGGCTGTTAATTGTCTTTATTGAATAAACTGGTAATGTATTGAATAAACAGAAAATATACATAACGGATCAGCAAGCCCCCACAGGCTCGGGTTGACATTTCGAAAATGGGAAAACCAAATCCAGGCAGAGGTCGGCAGCGGGTAGAACGTCAGCGAGCCGAAGAGCCGTCAGAGGGAACAGGCAGAGCTGGGTTGAAACGAGCAGTCAAAACCGGCAGAGAAATGGAGCACTGGACAAAGCAAGACTAGAGTCAGACTCGAGTGACAAGCGCAAATCGAGAGCAGGCAAAAAAAAAATAAATAAATAAATAAATAAAAAAAAAGACACATTAAAGGGAAACGGAACTGCAATATGTAAAAAAATTTAAAACAACAACCATGAAACAAATTTAGCTAAATGGATAACATGCACAAAAAAAATCTCAACTTGTTTACAAGACAATTAGACATGAAACTATAAACAACAATCCTTGTCACTCACCTAATGCGAAGGTTGGTGTTGTTTAACATTTACTAAGCGCTGTATGTCGGGCTGAAGGGAAGAAAGTTGCAAGCGGAGATCAGGCTCGACGTTAAGCTTATTCCGGTATTTTGTCTTGAGTGCCACCAATGCAGAAAATCCTGCTTCACATAAGTATGTTGTCGGAAATGGCATCAAAAACTTAAGAGCTTTGTCAGAAAGATCAGGATACTCGGAGAATGTATGAATCCAGAAATCCGTCAATGTTTTTTGAGAAAACGTCAATTTTAAAGCACTGTCACAAGACATGTCAATGAGGCTGTCGTGCTCTTTTGCACTTAAACTTGTGACGGCTCCCTCACACAAGTTTGCAGAAGGATTTTCAATCCAGGCAACCTGAGCATCTGGAAATGGAAAGTAGTCACGCAACTGGCTCTTCAGTCCTTGGAGATGCTCCTCAATCAGCTTTTTAACCAAGGTGGGTAGGCTCATGGCTTCTTCTGTCAAAAGATGTGACAAATTTTCAAACGATTCAGAGTTTGATTTGCGAATTCGTCCGGCCCAAATGTCCAATTTCTTTATTGTGGCTTCGATTTTATTTTGGACTTGAAACGCTGTCACTGATTTGCCCTGAAGACTCAAGTTCACACCATTTAGGTGATTGAAAATATCAGAAAGATAGGACAATTTTGCAAGCCACTCGAAATCACTGAGGCGGTCTGAAAGGGGAACATTTGAGTCAGATAAAAAAATCCGTGCTTCGTTGCGTAATTCAAATAGACGAGTAAGCACCCTGCCTCATGAAAGCCATCGTACCTCAGTGTGTAACAGAAGCTGAACATGGTCACTTCCCATTTCTTCACAGAGTAGTCGAAACAGACGTGACTGAAGGGGCCTAGTCTTTATGAAATTGACGATTTTAACAGCCTCATCCAAGACGCATCTGAGATCTGTGGGCATCTTTTTAGTAGCTAGCGCCTCCTGATGTAAACTGCAGTGGACAGAGCTCATGAGCGGCGCAGCTGTTTTTACGCGCGCAACGATTCCGTTGCGATGTCCCACCATGGCTCTTGCTCCATCTGTGCTCAGACCCACGCATTTAGACCAGTCTATTCCATTTGTAACAATGAACGCATTCAAAATATCAAATATGGCTTGGGCAGTTGATTGCGCCGGCAGCGGCTTACAGAAAAGGAAATCTTCTTGTAATTCTCCATTATGTACATACCGTACAAAGGCAAGGCGGTTGGAAAGGTTTGCTATATCGGTCGATTCATCCAACTGTAGGGCATAAAAGGGACTCTCTCGAATGTTTTTGACCACCTTCTGAGTTATATCATCTGCCATTTCATTGATTCTTCTCTCGACTGTATTATCTGAAAGTGAAATCAGATTTAACTGCTTGCGGGCCTTTTCTCCACACATCACGCCAACCATTTCTTTCACAGCAGGTAAAATCAAAGTTTCACCAATTGTGTGCGGTTTTCCAGCCTTTGCAATGAGCTTTGCAACACGATAAGATGCCTCCACTGCTTTACTGTTGTCGTTGCCAGAGAACGCTGTTTCAAGAGTTTTTTTCCTGCTTTGGTACTCTTTAAGTTTGTTCTCAAAAAATTCTATAGGCTTGGATGCATATTCACTATGCTTTGTTTCCAAGTGCCGTCGTAGTTTGATTGGTTTTAAAGCTTCATTTGACAGTATTTCTGAGCACACAACACAGCGGTAGCTGCTCGTTCTCTGCTCCAACATATGTGAAACCCAGCGCTAGGTAGTCGCTACTATATTTTCTTCGTTTAGGTTTATTTTGAGGCTTTTCAGTGTCAGGCTTACTTGTTGCTGAAGAAACGTCTGTATTTTTTCTTTTCAGCGATCCTGTTGTCAACCATTTATCCATTTTTAAATCTGCTTCAGCATGTATGAATCAAAACTATTTTAGATAGTCTAAGTTGGCGGGTTGTTATTAAACCAGTCAGCGAGCTCGAATAGTGAACGCACAGTAACAATTTATTATTTAATTTCTCATTATTTAATTATATATCAAATTATGATTTATTTGATTTTGACTAGACATTTTTTATTATATTAACAATATTACAATTTCTATTAATAATAATTGGCGGCCCCCCTGCAATACCGTTGCGGCCCACAGGTTGAAAACCACTGATCTAGCTTAACAATCGGTTATTTTCATAAAAATAATACAATTTATATACTTTTTAATGCCAAATGCTCATCTTGTCTTGCTTTGCCTGGACTGTTTTTGTTCTGGTTCATGACAGTTAGGGTATGTCGAAAAACTCCCTCAACTTCATGTTCTCCCTCAACTTCAAAATCGTCCTATATTGCTGTTTTACTGTTATTGTTAAGGGTGTTTGATCTTCTTTGCATGTTCACTTTGCAAAGACTGGGTCGGTACTTCTGCAGTGATGTAGGATGATTTTGAAATGATTTTTGAAGTTGAGGGAGAAAATACGATCAGAGTTTTTTGACATACCCTAACTGTCTTGAGTCAGAATACACAGAGTTCAGGGAGAGAAAGGCAAGACGAGCGTTTGAGATTAAAAAGGATTTAAATCGTATTTTTTAAATGAAATTAACAGATCGTTTCGCTAGACCCTTCTTCCTTGGCTGGGATTGTTTACAACTGCATTTGGGATCGTTTGAAGCTGCATTTATACTGCCTTTTGGAAGTTCAAAATCGGTGCACCATATCAGTACATTATATGGAGAAAAATGCAGAAATGTTTCCCTCAAAAAACAAAATTTCTTTACAACAGAAGAAAGAAAGACGTGAACATCTTGGATAACAAGGCGGTGAGTACATTAAATGTGAATCTTCTCCTTAACTTCTCCTTGAAGTAAAGTTAGTGCACTAGAATGACTCAGTGTGTTGCATCTTTAGTGGACAGATGCCGTGTTTCTATTTTTGTTGCGCTACACTGTCTGTTTTTAAATAAACATATGGATATTTGACTTGAAATGCTTGGACAGAACATGCAAAGTTGACAGTCGTGTGGTGTGAGATGCTTTATTTAAAATAGCATTTAAAAACTCTTTTACAAAGGACAAAAATCCATCTCCTGAATGCCAGACTTACATAGAATTCACATAAAACACCAAAACCCAAAACAAACAAACAAATGAATAAATTCAAGCATTAATATAAAAAAATAAATATACAAAAATCTAAAAAAGCGGAAGCATAAATCTAAACAAAAAAATACATCTAAACACACATACATGTAGCACATGCATACAAAAAAACAAAATTAAATTAATTGATTAAAAGAATTTTAAGTGTTTCATGTGACTTCTGTAAATGATTTTGGTAGTTGTGTGTATTGTGTGTAAAAAAAAATATATATATATATATATATATATATATATATACATACATACTACCACTCAAAAAATGTAACAAATTTTTATATTTTTAAGGAATCTCTTCTGCTCACCAGGCCTGCATTTATTTGATCCAAAGTACAGCAAAAACAGCAAAATTTTGAAATATTTTTACTATTTAAACTGACTGTTTTCTATTTTAATATATTTTAAAATGTGATTTATTCTTCTGACTTCAAAGCTGAATTTTTAGCATCATTACTCCAGTCACATGATCTTCAGAAATCTTTCTAATATTTTTATTTGCTGCTCAGAAACATTTTTTAATTATGTTGAAAAATGTATCATCATGTTGAAAACAGCTGAGTAGATTTGTTTCAGGTTTCTTTGATAAATAGAAAGTTCAGAAGAACAGCATAGTCTACTTTAGACATTATACTAACTATAAGTAACTTTGCATCTACATGTCAACTAATCCTTATTAATTTGCAACCACATGTCTACTAACTCTCAGAGCAGACTGTTAGGTTAGGTTTGGTAAAATAAGTTGGCACATACTTGCAAAGTTTAGAAGAGTGTTAGAAGATATTAAGCAGACAGTCTACTAACACTCTAATGACTAGTTGACATGCAGTTGCAAAGTTACTTACAGTTAGTAGAATGTCTAAAATGGACTATCAAAATAAAGTGTTACCACATTATAAATGTCTTTCATCACTTTTGATCAATTTAAAACATCCTTGCTAAATAAAAGTATTCATTTCTATGTACGTTCTGAAGGATCATGTGACACTGAACACTGGAGTAATGATGCTAAAAATTTTGTTTTTTTTAAATAAGTGTGTCCCAAAGCATAGCATGTTGAAAAGAGTACGCCAAAAGTCCCCAGATGGTCTACTATTTCAGGTAGATTTTTTAAGTGTGGATCTTTGCACACTCTAATGGTTAATATTGCCCACAATCCATTGCACAACAAAGTGAACTTTTATAAACATCCGTTTGTTTTACCACCATTAACTTTAAAATGCATTATCATGTATATGAGCAGAATATGAGAATATGAGCAGATTTCTTTGCATAAAAAACCCACGGCTGGCAGATCAACGTTGTACTTTATTTATCTCCAGTACAGTAGGAAATTAAATGAAATCAAATGTGGAGGATGTTATCTGTGACAAGATGATTGACAGGCCAGTTTACAGTGACGAGGTGTGCATGGAACTATGAAACAGAACGGTTCGTTAAAGACCCAATTGAATGACATGACAGTATGTCCCAAAGCTTGCCTACTCTTCTGCTTCTCAAAAGGGCATAGTAAAAGTAGGCTCATTGGGATGCAGCATATGATCTCTAAACACCCAAAAGTGTAAATAATGCAGAATGGAACCAGCATAGATGATGGTTTAGATGTGATGACTCTCATTCAATCCCACAATCCATCTGGCCAGGGGCCACGACTCCAATCACCCGCTCATACAATTAGAGGGTGTAAATGAGAGTGAAAGTCACAGCTCAGCTCTCTGTGTGATTAAACTGTACAAGAAAGTGCACATGACAGCAGCTGAAACATAGAAAACCACAGACGTGCACCTGAAGAACAGATTCACAGCTCCAGCATGTTCTTACACAGACTGACAAAATCAACCAAAACTGGAAAATAGTTCATTCAACAATAGATTTCTCATCCTGTAAAGTAGTTACAGATTTTTTTATCCTACCTTTTTTATTTTACCTATTTATTTAAATAGGTGTTTTTCACTTTTAGAATTTTAATTTTAAAAACGTGAACATGATATTTGGGTATTATTCTCAACCCAGAGTATCTTTAAATGCATTAAACAACTGTAAACATTATTAACTGTCTCTGTTTTATAGAAATCTTCAAATATACTGTTAAAATTAAGATAAAATTAAAGTGCAATATTATAAAAAATGCATGCAATATTAAAAAAAAAAAACAGTTTTTTTCTAATAAAAAAGCTTTTTTGAGAAAATACAAAAAGAAATATTCTCAACCTGTAGTTTATACTTATGCTGTTAAAATGAACATAAAATGTAAAACTTAAAAAGTAGATGCAAAATGCATGCACAATTAGCATACCCTACCAGTCAGAAGTTTTTGAACAGCAAGATTTTTTTTTTTTTTAAAGATGTCTTCTGCTCAACAAGCCTGCATTTATTTGATCCAAAATACAGAAAAACAATTGTAAAATATTTTTTACTTTTTAAAATAACTGTTTTTCCTTTGAATATATTTTAAAATGTAATTTTTCCCCTGTGATTTTAAAGCTGATTTTTTTGCATCATTACTCCAGTCACATGATGCTTCAGAAATCATTCTAATATTCTGATTTGCTACTCAAAAAACCTTTATTATTATTATCATTATTATGTTGAAAACATCTGAGTAGAATTTTTTTCAGGTTTCTTTGATAAGTAGAGAGTTCAGAAAAGCAGCATTTATCTGAAAAAGAAATACTTTGTTATTAACATTATAAATGCCTTTATCATCACTATTGATCAATTTAAAGCATCCTATAATTATATAATCCTAAAATTATACTGACTCTAAGCTTTTGAATGGAATAGTGTGTAATGTTACAGAAGCTTTTTATATCAGATAAATGCTGATCCTTCGATCTTGCTCTTCATCAAAGGATCCTGAAAAAAAAGTGTGCTCAACTGTTTTAAATATTGATGATGATGATGATGATAATAAAAAACTGTTTCTTGAACAGCAAATCAGCATATTAGAATGATTTCTAAAGGATCATGTAACAATGAAAACTGGAGTAATGATGCTGAAAATGTAGCTTTGATCACAGGAATAAATTACATTTTAAAATATATTCAAATAGAAAACAGTTATTTTAAATAGTAAAAATAATGGTAAATAAATAGTACAAATATTTTACACTATTACTGCTTTTGCTGTACTTTGGATCAAATAAATGCAGGCTTGGTGAGCAGAAGATACCTTTAAAAAACATTGAAATCTTACTGTTCAAAAACTTTTGGCTGGTAGTGTATATTTAATGTAATTGTGTACAAATTGCATATTTTTGCAATACATGAGCTTTTAGAGAAAAAACAGTAAAACAAAGAAAGGCAGCAAATGTTTGCAAGTGAGTGTCAGCAGTGAGGATTTTGTTGTTGTGCGTTTGTCCTCTGAAGGAGATCAATGACTCTGTCTGATCACAGCAACAGCAGCATTGACTAGCAACAAACTTCACTCCAAGCGAAAGCTTCAATAACCACACAAACAAACAAACACACACACACACACACACATACATTCAACATTTGTTTTGACATGTTTACTAAAAGTGAAACACATAGATCTTTTTGACAGGCTCATTTTTCCACATGCATTATAAATGCATTTCTAGTGTACTCAGCAAACCCTAGTGTGCTGCCTCACGGTCTACATACAGTAGGCAGGTGCTGTCTAAAGCAGCATCCTCTCATCCTCATCTAGAGAACCAATTGCTTTTAAACAATGATGAAGGTTTGGAAATAATGGAAAAAAACAAAGTGCACTTTGCAGCATGCAAAATAATCACAGGTCAAAACCCTCCAATGCATCATATATTCTACATGTATTTGCTATATACAGTTGAGGTCAAAAGTTTACATCCCCCTTTCAGGATCATTAAAAATGTGAATTATTTTGCCAAGTAGTACTGACCTGAATAAGAGATTTCACATAAAAGACGTTTACATATAGTCCATAAGAGAAATTAATAGTTGAATTTATAGAAATTACCCTGTTCAGAAGTTTACATACACTTGATTCTTAATACTGTGTTGTTACCTGAATGATTCACACCTGTGTTTTTTGTTTAGAGATAGCAACTATGCAAATATTATAGAAGGTTCAAACGCTCATTGATGCTCCAGAAGGAAAAATTATGCATTGAGTCGGGGGGTGAAAACTTTTTGAATTTGAAGATCAGGGTAAATCTAACTTATTTTGTCTTCTGGGAAACATGTAAGTATCTTCTGTAGACTCTGAAAGGCAGTACTAAATTTAAAAAAATATGATATTTAGGCAAAATAAAATTTTGTACACATCTCCATTCTGTTCAAAAGTTTTTACCCCCTGGCTCTTAATGCATAGTTTTTCATTCTGGCGCATCAGTGAGCGTTTGAACCTTCTGTAATAGTTGCATATGAATCCCTCAGTTGTCCTCAGTGTGAAAAGATGGATCTCAAATCATACAGTCATTGTTGGAAAGGGTTCAAATACACAAAATGCTGGAAAACCAAAGAATTTGTGGGACCTGAAGGATTTTTCTGAAGAACAGCAGGCAGTTTAACTGTTCAGGACAAACAAGGGACTCATGAACAACTATCACTAAACAAAAAAAACACAGCAGTGGATCATTCAGGTAACAACACAGTATTAATAATCAAGGGGATGACTTTGATTTTTTTTACTTTTGAACCATTTTTATTAATGTAACTATTTTCTCTTCAGCCTCAACTGTATCTAGCTCAGAAATGTAAAATATTCTAATTGCAAGCTGGAACATTTTGAGATGCTTTGTTAGCCTATGTTGAATTAAAGTCATGCCACACTTCCTTCTTATGGCGAACAAGTAAGCAGCTCTGATCTGTGCATCAAGTTGTGTCATACAATAGACACGAGTAAAAATTAATTTTCTCCACACAGAAAATAACATAAACCTTAAATGATGATATTTGCTTTTTTTTTTTTTTAAAGCCAAATGATTTCCATTTTGTTTTTCTTTTTTCTTCTTCTTTTTTTTTATTTGTTTTTTGACAATTCAAAATAGATAGATAAATAAATCATTTTCACTACATTCTGAAACTTTTGCAAACAGCTTAAAATATATTGTGACCCTGGACAATAGGACAATATTTGGCTGAGATACAACTATTTGAAAATTTGGAATCTGAGGGTGCGAAAAAATCAAAATATTGAAAAAAAAAAAAAAAATTGCCTTTAAAGCTGTCCAAACGAAGTTCTTAGCAATGCATATTACTAATTAGAAATTACGTTTTGATATATTTACGGTAGGGAATTTACAAGATAACTTAATGGAATATGATCTTTACTTTACCTAATGCTTTGTGGCATAAAAGAAAATTAGATAATTTTTACCCATACAGTGTATTATTGGCTATTGCTACAAAATATACCTGTGCTACTTATGACTGGTTTTGCAGGGTCACATTTGATACACTTAAAACTTAAAAAAAATTGTTTTTTAAGTCAGTAATGTCATGTGAAATGCTTCATGAATAAATCATTTTACCAACTGAAAAACAAGTAAATGTTTTTTCCCTCCAATTTACATTTGTAATGTGATTGATCTCAAACCTGTTTGGTTTAGTTCATGTCCAAGTACTCTATTGAGAAAATAAATGGAGAAAATACTTCCAGAAGTGCTCTGCTGGTCTACATGGCACCTTTAGTTTTTAAAAGTAGAAGTTACATTTCATCATGCAGCTGTATAGCAGGCTTTTTAAAATGAAGACAAACTTACACTTCATAATACAGATGATAAAATTACAGCAAACATTTGAGACCATTCTCTCCGAGGTTTCTGGCCTCTACGCTCCTCTTTATCTCATAGACTCCAGCCTTCAGGCACTAAACATTTCAAAATGTGCTCTGACCCCAAATCAGACCCTTTCAAGACCATGTAATCATGTTCACAAAGACATAAAAGACCAACTCTGATCCTGGAATAGAGGAGGAGGTGGATTTACCATCACTGAAGCAAACAAACAGGGCAAAAATGTGTTTTATTCATCATATCTAGTTTGTTCAGATGTGTGGCCTAGTTACACACACACTTACAGCACTGAAATCACTTCAGATCTGTAAAGAATTCTTGTTCTTCAAGAGAGATGGTTTCAAGTAAAGTACGACACGAAAAAACAAGTGCATGCAAAACAGTGCAGTTCACTAACAAATTACTCTTGTGAACAACAAGACTCATAAACTAATGATTTATGGGTTAAAATCAGTTTAATGAAATTGTGGACAGCATCAGAGCAGTAACTGGATTAACTGGATTAACTGATCTGCTGGATGTTTATTAGTTAAAGAGACACTTTTTATAAAGAGCTCTGTTGTGATGCGTGATATTTCAACTGTTTCAATTTAAAAATAGAATAGAATAAAAAAATCTGCTGTTTTAAATTCTGCAGGAAACACTTTGGTGGAAAACAGTGAAGTGAGTCATTACTGCAAGAAGCTCTGTGACACAAACACGTCAAGATTTGTCGCCCACGGCACAGATACACCTGTGAGTTTCACTGTTCCTCAGTCACAGAAATAAAACCACAGGTGCACCTGGGCTTCTGCTTTTCTCTACAACAAACTTTGGCCTTTTAACTTTGAATTTATATATTCATATTTTGCATGCCGTTCATTGAGATCTGTGCCTGTACAGAGGAATTCATTCACACAAAGATGTCCTAGTAATCTGAGAAAGATCATAATCCCAGAGTAGAGTTACATTTCTATTCTTTAGCCTGGTTTTTCCAGTCCATCTATTAAACCTGGTGAAAAAAATGTATACTGTACTACTTCTGCAATACAAAAGTACCATTGATTGCATTACTGACACCAAGGAAAACAAAAGTACAACATGTTGAACAGCCTCACTTTCATTCGCATCAAATATTTAATCTAATTTTAAGCATTTTTTATTATGCAGATATGCCTTTTATAAGCGTGTAAGCTGAAAAAGTGGATGTCGTGTCAATAAGGTGTTATATCATTGATGTTTTGGTGATCTCTCTGATAAGTAATTAGTTTCTTCTTTCTCTTCATTCGCTAAGAAACATGTTTGCATCTCAGCAAAGCAATGACAGCAGCCTCAAAAATGTCTGGAGAAGATGCGCAGGTCATATTTCAACAACCGTAAGAGAGAAATAATTACATTTTGAATATTAAAAAAAGTTTTAAAGACCATTGTGATCATTAGCCTTATATTATCACATTATTTTTAAGACAGTTAAAGGAGAAGTCCGCTTCCAAAACAAAGATTCACATATAATGTGCTCACCCCCTTGTCATCCAAGATGTTCATGTCTTTCTTTCTTCAGTCATGAAGAAATTATGTTTTTTGAGGAAAACATTTCTGCATTTTTCTCCATATAATGGACTGATATGGTGCCCCGATTTTGAACTTACAAAATGCAGTTTAAATGCGGCTTCAAATGATCCCAAATGCAGTTGTCCCAAACAGCGATATAGGGCGATTTTGAAGTTGAGGGAGAACATGAGATGGGAGTTTTTCAACATTCCCTAACTGTCATGAACCAGAAAAGCAATCCAGGCAGAGTAAGACAAGACGAGCGTTTGACATTAAAAAGTATATAAATAGTATTATTTCTATGAAAATAACCAAGCGGGATCGCTTGAAGGCGCATTTAAACTGCATTTTGGAAGTTCAAAATCGGGGCACCATATTAGTCCATTATATGGAGAGAAATGCTGAAATGTTTTTCTCAAAAAACATAATTTCTTTACGACTGAAGAAAAAAAAGACATGAACATCTTGGATGACAAGGGGGTGAGAACATTATATATGAATCTTTGTTTTGGAAGTGGACTTCTCCTCTAAGCA
Organism: Labeo catla; assembly: GCA_012976165.1. Lineage (NCBI taxonomy): Eukaryota > Metazoa > Chordata > Actinopteri > Cypriniformes > Cyprinidae > Labeo > Labeo catla. The sequence continues at coordinate 95,758 of VONZ01001250.1, read as the reverse complement.
CATTTAAATGCCAAATTATCATTACTGCCATGCAGTAGCAATGATAAAATAATTGAATATATTTATGCATGGATGCATTACCATAAATCTGGTGTGGAAATGAGCTTCAGTCAGATAATGCCACAATGCATCTTAATGGTCCTAAAAAAATTAGCTTTTGTTTTTCTTTTTTTTTGTTTTTATGAATAAATATTTTTTGTTTTTTGATTTTGGGGTAAAATGTGACCTATAAGTAGAGTTATTATAGTTAACAAAAAACAAAACTGAAACCATATAGTAAACATTGCTTTTATTAAAATAAACATGAATTGAAAAATAAATAAATAATCACACTTATTTTTTTAAATTCCAGCTAGTTGCCAAAGCAACATCTGATGACAAGTTGATGTGCTAAAAAAAAAAAAAAAAAAACTAAACTAAACCTTAAATACTTTTAAATAAAAACTATGAAGATGTTTAAAAAAATACTAAAAATAAAAAAAAAAGTCTCTTTATAAAAAAATAAGTGTTGTTAAGGCTATTAATGATCTAAAAGACGCAACTGAATTAAATGTTTTTAACAGTCATTGAGATCAAGGGCAGAAAACACACTGAATGAATAACATATCTGACATACTCATACTATATTTACCTGCTTCACTCTCCTGACAACAACAAGGAGAAAAGCTGCTTGAGTCACGTCCACCAGCTCAGGGACTGACAGTCCTGCTGAACACAGAGAAACGAGCGCAGGACGTGTGTGTGTGTGTGTGTGTGTGTGTGTGTGTGTGGCCGAACACTGAAACATTACATTGTTGCCATCCAAATGTCAACATATGTTCTCATCTCCTCCTGAGCCATTTTGGTCCACATAGGACCGAAGAATCACAAACGAGATCTCTTTAATATCTTAATTAGTTCTCCTAGACAGCAAGAGATTAAACAAAGAGCAGAATGTCACCTAATTTGGCATAATAAATCAAAAGGAAGGTTGTAACATTCATCAAATTCAAATCACGACATGAATTAGAATCACTTAATATGTAATCTGCTTGTTCTGTGTCTCTATTATGACGGCAGTCCATGTAAACTTCATCTCCAGAGCGACTCTGAGAGCATTTAATAAGCATTTCACTATTTCGTTTGGACAAAAGTGATTAAAAAAAAAAAAAAAAAACTATCTGCATGTCAAAAACTCACAGAAACTCAAAAATCTTAATGACGGTCCACCAAAATAAAAGTCAAAGTTCAATTAACTAGAAGAAATTATGATAGAAATAGTGCATTAAAGTGTACTTCTCACAGTAATCATATTAATAATAATACAACATTATATAATAATAATAATAATTAAACAACATTAATTTTATATTATTATTAGTGCTGTCAAATTGATTAATCGCGATTAATCGCCTCCAAAATAAAAGTTTGTGTTTACATAATATGTGTGTTCTGTGGATATTTGTATGTATATATAAATATACACACATATGTGTATATATTTAAGAAACATATGTAATATATATTTATATATGTAATCTAAATTTAAATATATATATTTGTGTTAAATATTCCATAAATATATACATTAATATATACATTAATTGGGATTAATCGATTTGACAGCACTAATTATTAATAATAATATTTATATAATAATGATAATATACATAACTATTTATATTAATATTATTATTATTATTATTGTTAATTATTGATATAATTGTTCATTATGATTTATTAAGAAATATTGTAATCCAAATGTTTTAACACACTGCACTTTATTTGGGAAAAAAAAAAAAGATTAATTGAAAATTTAATCTCTGTTCATTTTAATACTTAAAAAAGAAAATCATTAAACCATTAAAACAGAATCCAGAATTTAAATGGAAAACACAGAATTTGGTTACAAAAATAATAATAATATAAATTATTATTAAAAAAAAAATAATAATAATAATATATATATATATAAAATAATAAAATGGATATTGTAGTGCCCTACAAATATGATGCTTACATTATTCAGAACTGACATCCTGAGGTTTAAAAGAGCAATATCTGAGCTATATCATTTTCCTCTAGCTTCATGATCATAATCACAGCTCGTATTCTCACAGTATCATAACAGACGCTCCAGATAGACTCTATTGAGTCTGGATGTCAATGGAAACTCGCGTCACCATCAGCAGAGAATCTGATCTGAATATCAAAGCTCATCCCATGTGTTTAACACACACACACACACAGGTCAGAACGTCCTAAAAGACACACATTTGCGCAATCCTTCATCATGAAAAGCAGCCTGAATAGACCTTGTGTGTGAAGAAACTTATTTCCGCCTGCGCCGTTTTACAGCTTACAGGCAGACTGTTTAAAGTACAAAGATCAGTTCCCATCTAGATAACGTGTATGTGTGTGTATTTATTAAACTGGTTCCTGATCTCTTGTGTAATTATTTCTAAATATAAGTTCATCTCAGAATCTCCTGTGAAACAAGCAACAAGTCTGAACCGACGTTGAATGTTTGTTCAATGACTAACTTTTTAGGATATCAAGATGACTTCAGCTTTAACTCAACAAATGCAAAAACACATTTTTTAGCATTTGAATGCTTCACTTTAAATCTAAAAACAAACATGTGGCGTCAATATGAGGGAGTATCAGGAAGTTTTATGATGTTTATTAATGAAAGACATTAGGAAAATGAGTCACATTGTTCCAGTATACACAGCAAATATGAGAATCATAACCACAAAATATGAGAGTTCAAAAGCCAGATTCATGTGAATATGTGCATACATCTGACTATAATTAATCTTCTATTTTTATTTTCTATTTATTAGTTCTTATGGCCTCAAAAATGTGATTTTAACAAATAAAAATAGTATTATTCATTTTAAAATATATATTTTTATATATATATTTTTAGTTAATTATATAATTTTACAGTTTTTGGAAATTAACAGGGTGGTTAATGGCAAGTCCCATTGTGACAAAATTATCGATTTTTCTTTTATGCCAAAAATCATTAGGATATCAAGTAAAGATCATGTTCCATGAAGATATTTTATAAACTTCCAACTTTTTAGGATATCAAGATGTGACTTCAGCTTTAACTCAACAAATGCAAAAACACATTTTTTAGCATTTGAATGCTTCACTTTAAATCTAAAAACAAACATGTGGCGTCAATATGAGGGAGTATCAGGAAGTTTTATGATGTTTATTAATGAAAGACATTAGGAAAATGAGTCGCATTGTTCCAGTATACACAGCAAATATGAGAATCATAACCACAAAATATGAGAGTTCAAAAGCCAGATTCATGTGAATGTGATGTGCATACATCTGACTGTAATTAATCTTCTATTTTTATTTTCTAATTATTAGTTCTTATGGCCTCAAAAATGTGTTTTTAACAAGTAAAAATGTATTATTCATTTTAAATTATATATTTGTATATATTTTTAATAAATTCTATAGTTAATTATATAGTTATACAGTTTTTGGACTGTATAACTATATAGTAGTTAATGGCAAGTCCCATTGTGACAAAATTATTGATTTTTCTTTTATGCCAAAAATCATTAGGATATTAATTAAAGATCATGTTCCATGAAGATATTTTGTAAACTTCCAACTGTAAAAATATCAAAAATGAATTTTTGATCAGTAATATGCATTGCCAAGAATTTCATTTGGACAACTTTAAAGGCGATTTTCTCGCTATTTAGATTTTTTGCACCTTCACATTCCAGAATTTCCATGCAGAGACAAAAGTTGTATCTCGGCCAAATATTGTCCTATCCTAACAAACCATACACCAACGGAAAGCTTATTTATTCGGCTTTCAGATGATGTATACATCTTAATTTAAAAAAATTGACCCTTATGTCTGGTTTTGTGGCCCGGGGTCACATATGTGAGTACATAGTACATAAACTAATGAAAGCTGTCAGAAGCCTAAACTAAACTAAAAATTAAAAAAAAATGACAAACGAAATAACGCAACATAAATCATATCTAGGTCTAACATACAGTTTGTCATTTAACGTAATGTCACACGTATTGTGGTAATGTGACACTGCGGCCACGAGTTGAGCTCAGTCAATGTAAACTTCATCACGTACTTAAACGTGTTCGGTTCGGTTGTGTTCTGTACCTGTTCTGCCAGCCCTGGATGAGGTTGGTGTATTTGCTCAGCACCCCCTCTATCCTGCGCGTGCGTCCGGGCTGCAGCGGCGCGATGTTCCCCGCCGAAGACGCACCGAACCCGAGCGAGGCCGAGCCCGTCCGAGCCGCCAGCCTCCTCTCCGCGGGCTGCGACGAACACAGCGTCTTTTCCATCGCGGATCCTGATCTAAATCATGACCGGAGAGCTGGAACCCGTTTCCATCGCGCTGCGCTTCCGCTTCCCTCTGACCGATGCCATATTCCCGCGGAGCGCGTCTCTCTCGCTGCTCTTTCCAGCGTGTTTCTGTTAGGAATCTGAGACACTCCCTCCTTCCAACCCGGATATTACAAACGCATCTGAACGCGTAGCTCTGCCGTGAGCGCGACGCGTGCGTGACGCGCAGCCTTTCGGCCAAACGCTGATTCACCGAACCTTAAATCTCTCTCTCTCACACACACACTCTCTCTCTCTATGCATCATCTGCATCTGCATATTATATCTAGTGAAGATAGCTCTGACTGTTACCACATGTGGGTTATTTTAACTGGATGAACAGCATAAACCCTTTTTATTTTCCAAAATACAAGAAGTTGAGAGATCTGTATATCACTGGTTCTGAGCTTGTTCTGTTTACTCAAATTTTATAGTGCACATGAAGTGGTGGCCAAAGAAAATTGTTTCTGAACAGAATGTTCTTACAAGCAGACACTGAAATATTTTTAATTTTGCCATGAACTGCATAATAAAATTAAATTTTCTAAATGGATAAACATTGGCAGAGGTGATTTATAGAATTAACCTTTTAAAAAAGGGGTTCATGATCTTGGCAGCCAATAATTTACAGCAATCTCTTTGTTGCAAGTAAGTCTGTATTTAATATTTTGTATTTTAATGTCATGCAAACTGTCCATTTATGTCTTGTTTAGATGAATGTGCTCTAAAATGTGACCATGGACCACAACATGAGTCATAAGTAGCACGGATTAATTTGTAGCAATTTTTCTTTTATGCCAAAAATCATTAGGATATTAAGTAAAGATCATGTTCCATGAAGATATTTTGTAAATTTCCTACCGTAAATGTAACAAAACTTACTTTTTCATTAGTAATATGCATTGCTTATACACTTATGACTGGTTTTGTGTTCCAGGATCACAAATATCAGTTATTTATTACAAAGTATGCATAATTTTACAGTTTGTTGAATTTTATTAGTTGCATTTAACAATTTTTTTTCCTCCACTGTCCACAACCCATCAGAACAATCTATTTTTAGGATTAAATAATGTTTTTGTCAGGCCAAAGAAGCTCCCAGCTAACAAAATATGTTCTAAGAACATTTTTATAACATTACCAGTAAGTTATAAAAACATTATTTCAGATTCAGCGTTCAAAATTAATGTCCAACTAAACTGTTTCAGGAAAAAATCATTACATTAATTTTGTATAAATGATTTTGCTAATGTTTTGACAACATTATGAAAGACCAGATAACTTTGAATGAACATTCTGAATTATTGCAATGTTTTTATCAGCTGTTTGCAATCTCATTCTGACGGCACCCATTCACTGCAGTATGGGAGCCCATTTCCACCATGTAAGAAAAAAAAAATCATGCCTTAAAAAGTCGAAATTATGACATACTTAAATCAGAATTACAAGCTAAAAAGTCATAATTATGAGATAAAAAGTCATAATTATGACTTTAAAAGTTGTAATTATGAGATAAAAAGTCAAAATTATGACTTTAAAAGTCATAATGATGACATACTGAAGTCATAATTATAAAATAAAAATTTATGACTGTACAAGTTGAAATTGACTTAATGATTTAATACACTGGTCACAGGATAGTGGTCTAACTATAAACGGGACATTCTAAAACAAATTAACTTGGCCTAAAACAGTTTGGAAGACCAAGTTCAGTACACACCTTATTAATAAAGAATGTATATGGATATACTTTTTAAGTCATAATTTCAACTTTTATCTTGTAATTATAACTTAAGTCATAATTTCAACTTTTAAAGTCATAATTTTGACTTTTTATCTCATATTTATGACTTATCAACATCGTTTGGAAAAAATTGCTAAGTGCACCTTTAAGTTATAATTTAAATTGTCATAATTTCCATTTTTAAAGTCTTAATTTTGACACTTTTTAACTCAGAATTTCGACTTTATAAGTCATAATTTTGACTTTTTATCTTTTGTAACTTAAGTCACAGTTTTGACTTTTTATTTCATAATTTCGATTTATCTTGTAATTTATTACTTATTATTAGTTAATTATTACTTTTTTCTCATAATTATGACTTGTAAAGTTATAGTAAGTCATAATTTCCACTTTTTAACTCATAATTGACTAAAGTCATAATTTCCACTTTTAAAGCCATAATTTCAACTTTTTATCTAATAATTATGACTTTTGAAGTAATAAATTTCGACATAGTCATGATTACAACATTTTGTCTCATAATTTCGATTTTATAAGACATAATTTTGACTTTTTATCTTAGAATTATGACTTAAGTAAGTTTATAATTTTGATTTTTTTATATCTTATAATTTTGACTAATCTCGTAATTATGATTTAAGTCATAATTTTGACTTTTTATCTCACAATTATGACTTTTAAAGGCTTAAAGCCTAGTCCTAGACTAAAATTTAATAATAAGTTTATGCTGTTTCAGCTGAAAGAAACTTGCACTGACTGATCTTAAAATATATCAGTGCCTTTGTATTGTCACAAGATGCACACCAGTAATGTTTCTTTTCTAAGGCACATTTATAAAAATTACTTAAATTTCTTAATTTAACAATGACGTAATCCTGGTTTAGACTAAGACCTGTCTATGAAACCAGGCCCTTAAGTCATAATTTTGCCTATTTAACTCGTAATTATGACTTAAGCATGTCATTTTTTTCTTACGTGATGGAAATGGGCTTCCATACTGCAGAGAATCCATTGGTGAACAAGTGATGAAGTGCTACATTCCAAATCTGTTCCCATGGACAAACAAATACTGTCCATGGGAACAGCATACTGAATACTGAGTAGTGTGTATTTCATTCTGAACTCATGCATGGTAACTGCAGCATTTGCTTGCGCCTAATTGAACATGACTAAACCGTAGTGCTTTAAAGCTGTTTATTTGCTCAAGGCCCGTTCACTTAGTAAACGCTTTACCTGACAGTGACCTGGAGAAAGAAACAATTTAAAAGCTAAAAATTAAACAGCACTTCCTCCTCTCGCTCTTTCTCTCCGTCCATTAGTACGATAAAGAAACACGTCCATGGCTGAAGCATCTTAAGAGTCACTAAATCAATCTGAGTCGCGCTGAGAAATGGAGCTACTGATGGATCTGTGCTGCATATTTACCAAACCCTCCACATCAGGTTTCACTACAGGAGGCCAGAGATAGATTTCCTTCTGCCAGCACGACACAGCAAACACACTGCAGATCAATACGAGCGGAGAGAGCAGTGTTTTTGACTGAAGTCAAACTCAGGTCAACTGCATTACTGCAAATCATGCCTAAAGTAGAGCTTTGTGATTTATTGAAATAAAACTGAAATTGTGATATGGCTTAGTGTGACTATCCAATTGTAAAGTCTGCGATTAAATTAAATTCATATAGACGCTGCATGTTTCCAAATGAAGCGTGGAACTGTGTTCATTTACACCTGAGCAGCTGGTTTCTGTGGAAGGATATTTATGCCAAGGAAAAAGTTATTTACAACATTTAATCTCACAATTCTAAGTTTTTTCTTGGAAGTTCATATATAAGAATATTCATAAAGAATAGTCTGAATTGTGAGATAGAAACTCAGAATGGCAAGAAAAGTCTGCATTGTAAGATAAAAATGGCATTTTTTTTATTTTTTTTTTACTACTTGGCAGAAATCATGAGCTGCTCATGTGTAAATAAACACAGTGCTGTGATTTGTAGTGTTGGGTTCGAGTCCACCTAAGTCGAGTCCGAGTCTTTTACCAATCGAGTCCGAGACGAGTCCGAGTCCCGAAGGGCCGAGTCCGAGTCGAGTCCGTCCGAGTCTGAGGAAACACTACTGTTTGTCATTATCTTAACATTGTAATCCAGGGGTGCCCAAACTCGGTCCTGGAGGGAGGTGTCCTATAGATTTTAGCTCCAGCCCCAATTAAACACACCTGAACCAGCTAATCAAGCTTATACTAGAAACCCCCTGGCAGGTGTGTTGAGGCAAGTTGGAGCTAAACCAAGGACCAGGACCGAGTTTGGGCACCCCTGATTTTAACCTTTACAACTAGAAAAATGCAATGTCAGTTGAAATGTAAGAAAAGCAAACCTCTAGTGGATCTTGCCATTTTGATTTTTGATTTCACAACATCTCATAAGTGTCCATGCTCTGCTTAGCAAACTTAAAGTCATGTGACAGAAGTTATGGGTGATCTATGTAATGTGACATATTTTAGAGTGAAACAGGTTTTAGAATGTGAAAAATTATAGAGCAGGACTTGACTTTATTCATCAATGTAGTAAATGTATAAATTCCAGGGTGGGGTATAGGAGTAGGTATCTTGGTGAATGGGACCTTAAGAGCAGAAAATGCACCTCTTTTATTTCTGATTGTGGCTGTGTGTGTTTTGATTTGTATATGACTTTTTTTTTTTCTTGAATGAAAATTAGGTTGTGAGGGATGGCACATACTGTGTATAAAGCCCTACCTATACTTTCCATAAGTCACAGCAAACTCACACCTCTTTTATTTTTGAATGCATTTATAGTAGGGCTGTCAACGATTAATCGCGATTAATCACATACAAAATAAAAGTTTAAGTTTGCCTAATATATGTGTGTGTACTGTGTATAATTATTATGTATATATAAATACAAACACATTTATATATATATAGTATATATATAGTATATATTTAAGAAATATTTACAAGCATATGTATTTATTATAATTTTTATATAATTTATATTATATATAAATAAAATCATTTTGTATATTAATAACATATTTCTCATACATATACACATTAATTTGTGTGTATTTATATATATATATATATATATATATATATATATGATAATAACACACAGTACACACATATATATCTTAAACTTTTATTTTGTATGCAATTAATCGCGATTAATCGTTGACAGCCCTAATTTATAGTTACATTAATTACAATAAATTACATTATATAAGGAATAATTGATGATGGGCCATTTAATTATTAGAAAATCATGCACACCCAAGATGGTTTTGGACTCATAAAAACTGTTGTTGCAAAGATGTTAGAAAAATTATTTTTCTTTCAAGCTAGAAACTGCCACCATGTTTAAGCAATAATAATTTCAATACAGAAAAAACTAATCAACTAATGTAAGTAAAACATTCTGGAGCTCAAGGCAAGTAAACACTCCAAGTATTACTTACAAGCAAAAGTATTAAGACATATATTAATCAAAAATACAAATGAAATAATATTTTTTAAAATAGAATCTTTTTTAAAAATAGAATTGTAGGGGCTTTTTGTAAGTTTTTTTTTTTTGTTTTTTTTTTATGTAGGTCTATATAAAGGCTATTACAGAAATAGACTACAGACATTTCATGAAGTAATAAATGTTAAAAATAAAACACTGAAAAATCTTCACTGTATACATTAAAGATGATTCTTATTACAGTTATTAAGTGATTCAGTCAGGAACAGTGAGTGATTTTCTCTTTTTCTTTTGTTGTTTGATCATTGTTTGACATGGTCGGCTGCTGCAGGTTCACGCTGCTGTCGCTTTAAGATGTGACGCACAGATCAAATATTTTGGCACATCAGTATTTCTCAGAACTGTTCAGGTTTACTTAAGACAAAACCGACTTCATTTATAATAGTGAATAGTCTCCGTACGAGCATGTGTGTAGCAATAACAGAGCTTATTTAAAGCGAAAGAGAACTCTGTATTTACACACTGACTGAGAGGCGCGTTCTGTGATCGCGCTTTGAGTGTGCGCGCACTAGTGATGCGCGGATGGCGGTTTATATCCGCGGGTCGGGTGGGTCGGGTAATAAAAAAAATGCATTCTGATTATTTGCGGGTGGGTCGCGGGTGGATGAGATGAATCAATAATGAGGCAAATATTAACTACATTTTCTAAAATATGAAACTGTTCTAAATACTTTTTTCAGGCAAACGATTTCATTATTGTGTGTGTGTGTCTGTGTGTTCACCTGTTCGAGAAGTTGTGACACAAGACATTCCAGATCAAGTTTGAAGGGAGTTACGCCTGTGTTAATGCTATTGAGTAGGGTAATATTTAGTGGTGTAGTGCAGTACCTGCGGATACCCATTTTGTAATCCGTCGACTTTGCGTACACCCTCTTCTAAATCCCCTCTGATGCGCATCATTCAGTAGTGTTCTGCATTAGCCAAAATCATGACAGGCCACCATTTCTAATTCAATCGTATGTGAATAAATGCAAATATTCGCTCAAAACACATAGTAAAGACGGTAAGGGAATGTGGCGCCGGCTTCCTTTGAAATATGTTTGATGATTGCGCCTGATGCGCCCGCGCCGGCACCAGCACCAGCACCAGCACCAGATTTGCCGAGTTATTTTAATAATAACTCATCCGCGCATCTCTAGTGCTCACATAAACCCGTCGGCTTTCAAGTAGCTACTGGACAAGACTTTCGTGATAATGTGATAATAATTTCCGTCAACTGTCTCTGGACTCGGACGGACTCGGGATATTTTCCGAGTCCGAAAGGCTTGAGTCCGAGTCAAGTCCGAGTAAAAATTCATCCGAGTCCGTGACAAGTCCGAGTCGCCTAAAAATTGTACTCGAGACCGGACTCGAGTCCGAGTACGAGTCCGAGTACCCCAACTCTAGTGATTTGCTCAGAGTATATAATAATTGATATCAATTTCAGCCTTTATTTGTCTATATTTAACATGCATTTGAAAATGCAGCGTTCAAAAATAATTCCCAGACTTGTAATGAGAAGCAGCATCAACAAAAGAGAAACTTTTAAGTTCTTTCTGAGTTTTTCTGTCAAAATGAAAGTTCAGTGGTTTAATGTTTAAAAAAGCAAAGATTAAAGCAACCATAAATATTAACATTGTAATTTTGCAGTTGTAATGTAAGTATAATTATTATATTATTTTTAAAATATTGTTCTTTTTTTATTTAAAGTGAAGATTTAAAAAAAAAAGTTTCTTGCACTTGGCCAATAATTTACAGCAACTACTTTATTGCAAGTATTTATTTAATATATTCTAGGTCATATTGTGTGCTTTTATGTCATGCAAACTGTCCATTTATGCCCTATTTAGATGAATGTATTCCAAAAAATTGGTTTAACACTGCCTTCGATGTTAACAACAAAACATATGGGAAGATTTTGGCCTCCTTCTAATTTTATATTTATTTCAGTAAGTATGCACTAGTAATTTTACACTATGTTGAATATTGTAGTAATTGCATTTAGCATTCTTTTTTATTATTATTAGTTTTTATTTTATTTACTTCATTTTATTTTTTGCTGCTGTCTAGCCATAAATATTAGTATCTGCCAAAATAAAAGTTCAGTGGATTAATGTTTGAAAATAAACAAATGAAGACAGCCATAAATATTAGTAATGTAATTTCAGTTGTAATTTAAATGTGTACATTTATTTATTATTATTATTATAGTTTTCTTAAATATTCTTAGTTTACAGTTAAATATAACAATGTAATATTTTTTTGTTTTTATTTTGTATTTTTCATAATAAATTATTATTAATACTTTTATTATTATTAAGCTTTCATAACTATATATTGTTATTTTGTTATTTATTTATTTGTTCTGCCAATTTGAAGTATTTCACAATTTTATCAGAAAAATTGCAATTCTTTGTTTTCCCTAAAAAGAGCAGCCATATGCCAAAGTAGCTTGTTCTAATAGTTTCCTCCTGCAATTTCAGCTAATCTTTGCATAAGACTCTCATCCTGCATGGCTGAGTCCTGGAGAACATGATGAGCTGTGATTTACTGCACAGCTGCAGTGGATGCTAGGTTTAAATGTATGTGAATGTGAGGGATGAATGTTCAGTCAGTTCAGTTGTGTAACTGAGGGTCAGTGCGGTGGAGGAAACTTTGAAGATGTAATTTCTGTGTTCAGTGTTTGATTTACTGACATTACCGGTGTCTCTGTGTTTTTTGTCTGTTCTGTTGTCCAGCACATTCATATTGAGACCAAAGCCCTCATTCTGATGATGATGATGATGATGATGATGATGAGCTCAGGAACTGGACATCAGGAAATCTTTCCCATTTTCTTGCAGTTTTGTTGCTAATGTCACATGCTAATGTCTGAACACGCACTAACATTTGCTCACAGTCACACAATCCTAATGATCCTGTATTCTCCCATGTTACTGTATGTACAGTGTTAAATATTTGCCTTGTGGTTTCCAGGGAAACTAAAACTACTTTCTTCTCATGCTATGTTTTAAGGAACAAAAATAACAAGCAGTTTTATGCTTTATCGCAAGAGTATAACATTTTGTAAGTTTTCATAATTAACATTTACGATATGTTTCATTTATGCAAATGCACTTAAAGCAAAAATCTGGACTCTAATGCAGCTCTCTGATCTCTTATTTAATGCATCTGATTAATTCATAAGAATGGAAGAAATGCATATCAGATCAGATTCTGCTTTCAGATGAAATTCAAAGACTTTTGAATGATCATCCGCAGAGACACAATGAGCTCATGTGATTGTGTGTGGTGAGATGTTGCAGTGATGTTTTGGCATGTGTCTGCTGATGCGTGCTGTCATTCGCTCGCTCTGCCGCTGTCTGAAGCAGCACACGCCTGTGATGGAGGCTATATTTGGCCTCAACATGCTCACAGTGAAAGTCGTTCCAGCTGAGAAAGTCCCGTCAAATTAGGCCCCCCGTCCAGCACTGGATCTCTGAGAGCTGCTGAACACAGAGACGTGAGAGTAGAGCCTGGAGAGTAGATCTATCTATCGTTGTGTCGTTATCTATCTATTTATCTATCTATCTATCTGTCTGTCTGTTTGTCCGTCTGTCCATTTGTCCATCATTCTATCTATCCATCTCTGTCCGTCTTTCCATCCATCGTTCTATCTGTCTGTCTATCTGTCCATCCATCATTCTATCTATCTGTTTGTCTGTCCGTCTATCCATCTCTGTCGTCTCTCTATCCATCGTTCTGTCTGTCTTTCCATCCATCATTCTATCTATCTATCTATCTATCTATCTACCTATCTATCTCTGCCTGTTTGTCCATCCGTCCATCCGTCGTTCTATCCGTCTCTGTCCGTCTGTCCATCCATCGTTCTATCTGTCTATCTGTCTGTCTAGCTGTATGTCCATCATTCTATCTATCTATCTATCTATCTATCTATCATCTATCTATCTATCTATCTGTCTGTCCATCCATCGTTCTATCTGTCTGTTTGTCTGTCCGTCTATCCGTCCGTCCACCCGTCATTCAGTATATCTGTCTGTCCACCTGTTCGTCCACCTATCCATCTCTGTCCGTCTGTCCATCCATCATTCTATCTGTCTATCTATCTATCTATCTATCTATCTATCCGTCCATCCATCCATCCACCCGTCATTCTATCTATCTATCTATCTATCTATTAGGGGGGTAACGATACATGTATTCATACCGAACCGTCCCGGTATGGGCATCTCGGTTCGGTGCGTCAGGCCTTACAACTAATACAGGCTATTCACCTTCAATGCAGAAAGGGGCGCCCGCAGTAATGCAACGCTGTTTGATTACCGACCGCAGAAGAACAGGAGTTGCGCACTTGAAAACAAAGCCCACTAGACAGTGACGATGTGCTGATTCTGAACGCGTCTCTCACTGACAAAGGAGTATAGCGTTACTTTAAAGGTTTGCGCACTCAACTGTCTGCAAAATGGAGCTTTGTGATCTTGTATCCTACCTTTCTCATTCGGCACAAATCCAAATATTGCATAATATTTTCATATTGACGATGTATCCAAAATGCTAACGCCTTCCTACGGTGACACAGTGAGGCGGGCGCGCTCATGTATATGTAACCCCTCCACCCGGGTCCTACTCGCACACCGCGCCGAGCGGGTCTCGAACCCGGGTCTCCGGGATGGGAGGCGGACGCACTAACAAGAAGGCTAAAGGCTGCAACCCCTAGCATCAGTCGCTAGTGCGTCTCTTGAGATCAGGGGAGTGAGGTTTAACCTGCACAGCACTTACCCGCTGGCCTCTGCTACATATATGTTTTGTGTTTGCGTGCGCCGGCGCGATTACTTAAGCTTTCCTCATACCAGCAAAATCTATGAAGGTAAAACAGTAGCAAAACTCGAGAGCTTGCTAATTTGAATGTGAGAACTTGTAAAATTAATATTTGTATTTGTAAGTTAAAATTTATACTCACAGCTCTGATGTGAAAAGCTGCATCTATCGATTTGCACACACAGACAATACTCAGAACACCTGTGTTTTGAATTCGAAGTTGCAGATTAATAGTTACAAATGTGTAAAGTGTCATTCACATAAACATAATGACAGGCACAATTGTGTACTACACATTTATCTTTGCGCTTTACTTCAGTTTCGCTGTACAACCACAAGTCGGCACTCACAACCTCTCAGATCTGGCAGTACAACCTCCAATCCTAGCGCTTTGACTTTTGCTACTCCTTTTGCGATATTCCTGTAGCAAAACTCACTCGTGCACTTGTAAATGCAAACTTGAGAGAGCAGAGTCGGGGGCGGGGTTGGGGTGGGAATGAAGTCATTTTATTGGTCGATGCCTCACCAATGAACAACGCCAGCCACAATGCAAACATTTGTATGCATATTAGGGATGGGCGGATCGAGCCTGAAATATCGTCTCGGTTACGTATGGTAACCCTCGTTCCCTGATGGAGGGAACGGAGACGTTGTGTCGAGTAGTGTACGACACTAGGGGTCGCTCTTGAGAGCCCAAACACCTCTGACAGTTTTGAGAAAGGCCAATGAAAATTGGGTGTGCAGATTTGCATAGCTGACCACGCCCCGGACGTCCGGGTATAAATAGGGCAGCGTGTGCATCTGCTCACTCGTTCTGATCTGAGGAGCCGAGGGTCTCAACTCACTCAGAGGCGGTCCAGGAAGGTGGCACGGAAGACACAACGTCTCCGTTCCCTCCATCAGGGAACGAGGGTTACCATACGTAACCGAGACGTTCCCTATCTGTCGTACACTCCGAGTTGTGTCGAGTAGTGTACGACACTAGGGGTCCCCGTAGAAAACCGCCACCTTACTGGCCGCGTCACGAGTGATAAGCGCAGAAGTAACAGGCAACGTGTTAACGAAGTGCAGCTCACCTCCTCCGTGACCATCCAACGTCCAAGACTGACCTGTACCAGGGTTCTGCAGCCGGGCCTTCCTCAGTAGAGCGGCCGAGTGTCTTGCGAGCGTTGGGAAAGCGCCTCCTCCCCGAAGGAAAAACGGTGCTACGGAGTTCACAACCTGCCCAACAGGGGGGGTACAAGTGACAACATTAAACATGGGGGCTGAGGTGGGACTCACACCGGGGGAGACCACCAGACTCAGCCCCTAGAGACAAACCAGTCCTCAGGGGAAACACCGCACTACAGGAGTTATAGGTGGGGATACACACATGGGGCCACATAAGGAGCCACTACATATGGGGCACAATTCAATCAGAACAAAGGTGACCATACCTTGTGACCGAATTCGTAGCGAGTCCCTCCGCAAAACTCTGCCACGTCCAGAGGTGCCAATGATGGAGATGGTGTCCAGGGTTCACGCTAGGAAACCTACTGAAACTCAGAAGCGTAATCACCGTTAGGGGCAGCGCTTTAAAGCAAGCTCTACACCAACCAGAGAACTGAGTCAAGAGCTGGTATTCAAGACTCTAGCTGACACTTGCTCCATGCGTAAATTGTAAAATCTGGCAAATGTGTTAGGTGTAGCCCAACCTGCAGCTCTACAGATGTCTGTTAATGAGGCCCCATTTGCCAGGGCTGCCGAGGCAGCGACGCCCCTAGTCGAGTGGGCTCTCACCTCCAGAGGGCAGGGTAGGCCTCTGGCCTGGTAGGCCACCCGAATTGCGTCCACCAGCCAGTGGGAGATCCTCTGTTTGGAGACAGCCTTCCCCTTCTGCTGTCCCCCATAACAGACGAAGAGCTGTTCAGAACGTCTGAAGGGCTGAGTGCGTTCCAAGTAGATGCCCAGGGCACGGACTGGGCATAACAAGGTCAGGTTGGGGTCATCTTCCTGGGAAGAGATAGCTTGCAAAGTCACCACCTGGTCTCTGAAGGGAGTGGTGGGGACTTTGGGCACGTATCCAGGCCGGGGTCTCAGGACGACGTGAGAATCCGCTGGTCCGAATTCCAGGCATGAACTGTTGATGGAGAGGGCTTGGAGGTCTCCCACTCTCTTTACCGAGGCGAGCGCAGTCAGGAGAGCCGTCTTTAGGGAGAGAGCATCGAGTTTGACTGACTGAAGAGGCTCGAAGGGACCCTGCTGTAGGCCCCGGAGAACCACAGCAAGGTCCCAAGAGGGGATAAGATGGGGCCGAGGAGGGTTCAGTCTCCGGGCTCCTCTCAGAAACCTGATTACCAAATCGTGTTTTCCCACCGACCTGCCACCCACCAGGTCATGATTAGCCGATATAGCGGCCACATGAACCTTAAGTGTCGAGGCAGATAGGTGCCTGTCCAGGCCCTCCTGGAGGAAGGATAACACTGATTCGATGCCGCAACTCCGTGGGTCCCTTAGCCGAGCAGACCACCAGTTCACAAACACGCGCCATTTAGAGTCATACAGCCGCCTGGTAGAGGGAGCTCTTGCCTGAATGAGTGTGTTCACCACTGATGGGGGGAGATCTCTGAAGTCCTCCTGGTCGCGTCCAGGGGCCACAGGTGGAGGTTCCAGAGATCGGGGCGCGGGTGCCAAATTGTGCCCTTCCCCTGGGAAGGAGGTCCTTCCTCAGGGGAATGCGCCAGGGAGGAGCTGACGCCAGGAGAACCAGGTCCGAGAACCAGGTTCTGTTGGGCCAGAAGGGGGCTACCAAGAGGACCAGCTCCTTGTCCTCCCTGACTTTGCACAAAGTTTGTGCGATCAGACTCACCGGGGGAAACGCATACTTGAGCCGGTCCTTCGGCCAACTGTGTGCCAGTGCAACTATACCGAGGGGAGCCTCGGTCAGCCCGTACCACAACTGGCAGTGGGTGGATTCCGGTGAGGCGAAGAGATCCACTTGCGCCTGGCCGAATCGATCCCAAATCAGTTGAACCGACTGAGGGTGGAGTCTCCACTCGCCTCCGAGCGAAACCTGTCGTGACAGAGAATCGGCCACTCGATTGGCATCGCCCGGAATGTGAGTGGCCCGTAAGGACCTGAGTCTGTGTTGGCTCCAGAGCAGGAGGTGGCGGGCTAGTTGTGACATGCGAAAGGAACGTACACCGCCCTGGTGGTTGATGTAGGCTACTGTAGCCATGTTGTCCGACCTGACCAACACGTGCTTGTTCTGAATCATAGGCCAGAACCTCCTCAGAGCTAGAAGCACTGCCAACAACTCCAGACAATTGATGTGCCAATGCAGCCGGGGGCCTGCCCAGACCCCGGAAGCTGCCTGCCCGTTGCAGGTGGCACCCCAGCCTGTCCTGGAAGCGTCCGTGGTGACAACGGCGCGTCTGGACACCTGTTCCAAGGGCACTCCTGACCGAAGGAACACGATGTCCGTCCAAGGGCTGAGTGTCTGGCGGCACGATGGTGTGATGTTCACACGGAACGTGCCGTGGTGCCACGCCCTCCTGGGGACTCGGGTGCGGAGCCAATGCTGCAGCGGTCTCATGTGCATCAAACCCAACGGCGTGACCGCGGCTGAGGATGCCATGTGCCCTAGGAGCCTCTGAACCTGTTTTAGGGGGACCGCTGAGCCGCACCTGAGCGTTGCCAAGCATCTCAGAACTGACTGTGCACGCTCCGGGGAGAGACGTGCAGACATGCCGACCGAGTCCAGTTCTACACCGAGAAAAGAGATCCTCTGCGCCGGGGAGAGTTTGCTCTTTTCCCAGTTGACCCGAAGCCCCAAGCGAGCCAAATGGTTGAGAACCATGTCCCTGTGTACGCAAACCGTATCCAACGAGTGAGCAAGGATCAGCCAGTCGTCGAGATAGTTGAGAATGCGAATGCCCATTTCCCTGAGGGGGGAAAGGGCAGCCTCTGCTACCTTCGTAAAGACGCGGGGCGACAGGGAGAGGCCGAAGGGGAGAACCTTGTACTGATATGCCCGTCCTTCGAAGGCAAACCGTAGAAACGGCCTGTGTCTTGGAAGGATCGAGACATGAAAGTAAGCGTCTTTCAGGTCTATCGCCACAAACCAATCCTGGAACCTGACGTACGTAAGAATGTGCTTGAGGGTCAGCATTTTGAACGGGAGCTTGAGTAGGGCCCGATTCAAAACCCTCAAATCCAGGATAGGTCTGAGCCCACCACCCCTCTTGGGTACAATGAAGTAGGGGCTGTAAAACCCTTTCTTCATTTCGGCTGAGGGGACAGTTTCTATCGCACCCTTCGCCAGAAGGACTGCGATCTCCGCCCGAAGAACCGCGGTGTTGGAGCCCTGGACCGAGGTAGTGAGAACACCGCAGAACTTGGGCGGACGACGTGCAAACTGGATAGCATAGCCGAGCCGAATGGTCTTGAGCAGCCAGCGGGAAGGATTGGGGAGATTCAGCCAATCCAGAAAGTTCTCCGCTAGGGGCCGCAGAGGAGTTACATTCGACGTACCAAGGGTGGGGGAACCTTCGCTGGGAAAACAGCGTGTGGTCGGAGGTAAGAAGCCCCGAAGGCCACTGGCTGCTTTGCCCAGGGAGACCGAGCCGTGCGAGCTTAGCAGAGGATCCACCCGACAGGGGAGATCGTCTGACCAAGCCCGTTGTTCTAGAGCATGAGGGAGCACAGAAGGTGTGTGACCGCATGCCCTGAACGGAGGAGACAGCATCCGACCATCGAGCGGAGGGTCGGGGGTGCTGTGTAATATGCCCAGAGAAGGAGAAAATTGCTCTTTTGTTGACCAAGTGGTGGCCGTCTGCCGGGTGGCAGACAGCCGGGTGGAAGCCGAATCCAGCGCTCGTCCCCTCGTCGAGTGTGGATCCGGACAGGCCAAACGATCCCTCCTCCCTGGGCTGCCCGTCTCAGGAACGCTTCGAAACCTGCCGGGGGTTCTTAGTGGCCTGAGGACGAGCTGGCGGTGCCACCTTCCTACGAGTGCTGGACCGTTGGGCGGGTCTGGCTGCAGACCCGGCAGGCTGCGGGGTCTGAGCCACCCTCGTAGGGGGCCTTCCACGGCGGGGAGCAGGCGGAGGCTGCTGCGTCGGCTGAGCTGGGCCGGAACTCGCTGCACGCCGAGGCAGGATGTGCTTGATGGCCTCCGTCTGCTGTTTCACGGTGGAGAACTGCTGGGCAAACTCCTCCACGGTTTCGCCGAAGAGGCCAGCCTGGGAAATGGGAGCGTCGAGAAAGCGAACCTTCTCGGCGTCTCGCATCTCGGCCAGGTTTAACCACAGGTGGCGCTCCTGGACCACCATAGTGGACATCGCCCGCCCCAGAGCTTGCGCAGTAACCTTCGTAGCCCGTAAGGCATAGTCGGTCGCTGAGCGCAGCTCGTGTAACAGCTCTGGGTCGGGAGCACCCTCGTGCAGGTCTTTAAGAACCTTAGCCTGATAGACCTGCAAAATCGCCATAGCGTGGAGGGCGGACGCAGCTTGCCCAGAGGCCGCGTAAGCCTTCGCTACAAGCGCAGACGAAAACTTACAGGCCCTGGACGGGAGTCTCGGGCGGCCCCTCCAGGAGGCGGCGTTTTGCGGGCACAAGTGCATCGCAACCGCTCTCTCCACCTGGGGAACCTCCGAATACCCCCTCGCTGGACCGCCATCGAGGGTGGTGAGGGACGGGGAGTTAGCGTACCGTGAACGAGCCGACAGAGGGGCTTTCCACGATTTCGTCAACTCCTCGTGCACTTCCGGGAAAAACGGGACCGGGGAGGAGCGTGGCTTCGAGTCACGCCCCCTGCCCAGGAACCAGTCATCCAGCCTTGAAGGCTCAGGGCTGGGCGGGGGAACCCACGCAACCCCGATCTCCTTGGCTGCCCGTTGTAGTGCGGCGGCCATTTCGGCGTCTGCCACAGACTGAGATTCAACCGCCGGAGCGGCGAACTCGGTTGTGACGTCAGCCTCTGACGGCTCTCCCTCCGATGCTACGGACGCTGCCTTTTCCTCAGCAGGAGCCCCGAACAAAAGATCCAGCCCATACTGAGACGAGCTTTCAAAATCGTCCGGAGACTCAATCGGTAGACACACAGGGTGAGCGGTTTGCGAGGACGCAACTGGCAAAACTTCGCTCAACACCTGCCGCTCTTCCTCGACGCACATCGCAACGGCCTCGTACCCGGAAGTAGAAGGACCGGAGCGGGAAGCAGATGAGGAGCGCCGCGGCTTCTTCGAAAAGAACGCGGCTCTCGAGCGGAGTGTGCCCAAGGGCATGTCTTCGCAGTGCTGACAACCTCCCTCAGCGAACGCTGCGTCAGCATGCTCACGCCCCAAGCATTGAACACAGCGTTCGTGCCGATCGTTCGGGGAAAGGTAGAATCCGCACCCAGTAGGACACAGACGGAAAGGCATCGTGAAACACACAATCCGTCTGTGGAGCTCTTTTAGAGAAAATTTGCTCTCTGCAGAAGAGAATCTTCTCTTGAAGATCGCCGTCGACGCACCCAGGGGACTCTCACAACACGAGCAGTGTCAGAGAGGGAGAGACCGCTGTCTGTGCCGTAGATCCAACGACGAGAGGTGAATGTTGCCGCTTCTCACGCAGAGACGCTGCATTCGGCTCCGAAAAACAGAACGAGTGAGCAGATGCACACGCTGCCCTATTTATACCCGGACGTCCGGGGCGTGGTCAGCTATGCAAATCTGCACACCCAATTTTCATTGGCCTTTCTCAAAACTGTCAGAGGTGTTTGGGCTCTCAAGAGCGACCCCTAGTGTCGTACACTACTCGACACAACTCGGAGTGTACGACAGATAGGGAACGATACTTTCGATACTGTAAGAAACAATTTGTGCTAAAGTTAGGCCTTTAGGGGTACAACAGCCTGGCAGCTTTTTACACAAAAAAAGAAAGAAAAAAAGAACACAGTTTGCAACAGTAACCACAGTATTTGTAGTAAAACTGCAGTAACAACACATTTACTGTTGCAAACGATAGCTGTTGTACCCCTAAAGGCCTAACTTTAGCACAAATTGTTTCTTACAGACAGCAATTACAGAATATAACAACCAATTTTTTACTTTTAACTTTTAACAACCAGTTTAAATAAATTTACTTACACAAACTAGCCTAATTAAAATAAATATTTCACATACACTATACTGTTCAAAAGTCTGAGGTCAGTACGACTTTGTAATGTGTCTTTAACCATGGTAACAAAGGCTGCACTTATTTGAACAAAAAAACAAAACAAAACAAAACAAAAACAGTAAAAACAGCAAGATTGGGAAAATGAACAATAAAAATAACTATTTTCTTTTGTAATATATTTTGAAAAATGTAATTTAAAAAGCATCTGTGATCAAAGCTGAATTATTTTAACATCATTACTCCAGTCTTGAGTGTCACATGATCCTTCAGAAATCATTCTAATATACTTTGCTTCTCAAGAAACATTTTTTTAAATAATGCTTTATTATTTCAATGCCATGAGAAGAAGAGAAAGAAATATCATTTCTGATTATTATCAAAGTTGAATGAAGTGTCAGCAGCGAACGCTATCTGTGATTGATTGGTTCTGTCTTACAGCATTTGCGTGTGTTCCGATGAGCAGGAGAAATAGTTCTCTCCTACACAATATTTCGTTAATAGTCTATTGTTCATCTTAGAGGCTTATTTTATGAACCAAACTTCTTGTAAAATAAATAAAATTAATGGTTAAAAATGCACTTAACAATCGATATTTTTATGTGAGGATCGATCCTTTCGATTCAACGTCAGTATCGAAAGTATCGATATTTCAGGCTCGATCCGCCCATCCCTAATATGCATACAAATGTTTGCATTGTGGCTGGCGTTGTTCATTGGTGAGGCATCGACCAATAAAATGACTTCATTCCCACCCAAGCCCCGCCCCCGACTCTGCTCTCTCAAGTTTGCATTTACAAGTGCACGAGTGAGTATTGCTACAGGAATATCGCAAAAGGAGTAGCAAAAGTCAAAGCGCTAGGATTTGAGGTTGTACTGCCAGATCTGAGAGGTTGTGAGTGCCGACTTGTGGTTGTACAGCGAAACTGAAGTAAAGCCCATAGATAAATGTGTAGTACACAATTGTGCCTGTCATTTTGTTTATGTGAATGACACTTTACACATTTGTAACTATTAATCTGCAACTTCGAATTCAAAACACAGGTGTTCTGAGTATTGTCTGTGTGTGCAAATCGATAGATGCAGCTTTTCACATCAGAGCTGTGAGTATAAATTTTAACTTACAAATACAAATATTAATTTTACAAGTTCTCAGATTCAGATTAGCAAGCTCTCCAGTTTTGCTACTGTTTTACCTTCATAAAAATCAACTTAAACAAAAAACAAATAGGATGTCGCTTTCTGCCATTTGAGTTTCCTTTCTGTCACAAAACTGAACTGAAACTCTGCAAATATAGGATACGTTACGTGTCACACTGTTTTTCCCCCTTGTCTAAAAGTTAAATATGTTATAAAATTAAATATGTGTCAAGTATTTGTTCCTTGTATGTATATGTACTCCAGATTTTATAGCCTATATATGACATTATAATTTGATATAATATTTAGTATTTTCACATGTAGGTGGAAAAAAATCATTACTGTCTGTTAAAAATAAATTAAAAGAAATCTAGCACAGTAGATTTTTTTTTTCTGTTGTACCGAAATTGTATTGAACTGTGACCCCCGAACCAAGGTACGTACCGAACCGTGACATCTGTGTACCGTTACACCCATACTATCTATCTATCTATCTGTCCTGTTTGTCTGTTCATCGTTCCTTCGTTCTTTCGGTTTGTCTATCCATTCATCTGTCCATTCATCTGTCATTATCTCTGCTAATTAACTCCTCGTGTTCTTCACACTTGCAGGAAGGAAAATCTTGCACGTAAGAGGCCAATTATCCTTGAGTTCGGCAGAGACAGTGACCTGTGACGACCTTTAATTGCTTCTGTCTGTTGTTCATGGGAGGATCTTCCGCAGAAACACGAGCTGGTGGGTTTTCTGCCCCTCAGGCATTTGCTCTGTTCCCTCATTCTGTTCATTGTTCAGAGTGTTACTGTGCTAATGAGAGAGTCTACGAGTTCGATGATCTCTGGAGGGATCTGCATGGACTCTGTCTCTGAGAGAGACTTCAGACTTTGCTGAAGATGAAAACAAGTAGCTGATGACCTCAAGCAGCCTGAATCTTTCAGTTTGCTTTATCTTGGAGAAGCTGCCAAGGAGCAGACCTAAAGGAGTTTTGCAAAGAAAAGTTTTGCAAACTTTTCCAATCTCACGACTTGCTTTTTTTATTTTTGAAATGTTGTTTCTTGAGCTGAGACTGATCAGAGACTGAACAGAACTTCTGTCTGGTAGTTAAACATGGCAGGGGAAGATGAAAGGAAGGGAAAAGAGGAAGTAGAAACTTTGGACTTCCTAAAGACTGAGAAACATGATCAACTGACACAAAGAAAAAAAGAACGATATTTCCACAAACCTCCTCAACTAGACACGATTTGAGGGATCATTCATGTCTGGAGCACAAACTAAGTGAATCTAGTGTCCTCTACTGGACTCACAGCTACATAGCACCACTAAAATACTTCCCAAAATAACAGAGCATGCCAAAGTAACATTTAGTTTTAACTGAAACAAAATCAATTAAAAAATTAATAAAAGCTATTTAGACATATCTAAAAAAAAACTAAAAAAATTACAAAACCACAACAAAATTAACTAAGATAAAAATGAAAATGTAAAATACAGAAATAAAAACATTCATAATATTAAAAAATATATACTAGTCTTTCAGTGATACTAAAATAACTATAAGTAAGATAAGAACAGCCCACTGAGATGTCTGTAATGCCCTTTAGATTGGAATCTGATCTCCATCAAGTCACCATCCATCGCTTATTAAAGTCATAGTTCTTGGGTGGAAACAAATGTTCTTTAAATGTCGTTGGATGAGTGTTTTAATGGGAAAGATGAGTCATCTGAGGGCACCTCTCTCTGATGTGTCTGATAAGGTCATGATTTCTGTTTCTGAGAATGGAAAATCATCTCATTAGCATTGATTCTCTCCTTCCACAGACAAAGAACTCTCAGAATTTCACTGGAACATCTTCGAACCAATTTATTAATTTATCTAATTCATAAATGCATGAATGCATGTGTTTTTAAAAGAAGTCTCTCATGTTCACCAAGCCTGCATTAACTGGATCAAAAACTAAAACAGTAAACAATAATATTGCAAAATATGATTACCCTTTACATAACCATTTTCCATTTTAATATATGTTAAAATGTTTTTTATTCCTGTGATATGCGCTGGATCACAAAGCTGCAATGTTCATTCCAGAATGACAGTTACCTCGTATGTGTCACTTCACACAGCCCTCTCAGTGATTCATGAGACACGAGGCAAAACACAGCTTGACCTGTGATAAAACACCAAAGTTTCCACTTTGATTTGAATCACAATGTTCTGAACACAAATGTTCAGATGTTTGATTTGTGGCTTATTTAATCAAAATAATATGATTACTCATGTCACCACATGACTTCAGTTCATAACTCAGTACTGTTTAATAACAGTAGTTATTGCCACTTACTGGCCAGTTTAGTCAAACCATACAAACAAACAAACAAAACAGCGTTGGGGAAAGTTACTTTTAAAAGTAATGCATTACAATATTGAGTTACTCCCTAAAAAAGTAACTAATTACGTTACTTAGTTACTATTTATGGAAAGTAATGCGTCACTTTACTTTTGCGTTCTTTTTTAAATCTGGGCAGGGCTTGCTTCTTTGTTTTTAATATAAAAAGTTCTATTTTTGGCAAATGTAAAAGCCTTTTCATACCAAAGGCCTCAGGCTTTGACAAAAGTAAATTCACGTAATTCAAGTAATGCGTTACTTTTACTAGTTACTTGGAAAAAGTAATAATATTAGGTAACTTGCATTACTTGTAATGCATTACCCCCAACACTGACGAAAATAGTACAAAATAATTAAATGAAACATTTTATGAATGCATTTCATATTTAGTGGTGTTTGGTGATTTGTTATAAACATTTTTGGTTAGTAAAATATTCAAAAATTGTACATGTTTGAACTTACTTTTCGTATCGCATTCAGATGTGAATCAAAGTCAAGTCAAATGATTCGCGAACACAGTCCCTACTTGGATCAAATGATTCGCGATATGCGCTCAGAAGTTCCGATCTGAATCAAATGACTCGCGATACGCGTTCCGAAGTTCCGATCTAAATCGAATGATTCGCTATACCTGCTCCGAAGTCTTGATTTGGATTAAAAGATTTGCGAACTCGAAGTTCCGATCTAATCACATGATTCGCGCTCCGAAGTCCCCACCTGAAATGATTCGCGACTCCGCTCCAATGTCCCGATTTGAATCAAAAGATTTGCGAACCCGTTTATAAGTAAATAAAATGATTCGCGTTGAATGATTCACTGTGCTTTGTAAAATCATTACAAGTCATGACGAAAATCGAAAATCAATTGCTTTTTTTGAACTGTTTTTTTTTTTTTTTTGCTAGTGATTTGAACTGATTGATCGAATTCACGTGTTTGAGTTTGAATCAATCGGAGCGGTTCCACGTAAACGACTCACTCAATTGAATCGGTTTGTCGGTCCTCCGCTTTTCCTGCCTTCAGCCATGTTTACAGGACACTGTCAGTACTAATACTGTCTCAGCTCGCTGAAATAGGCAAAAAAGTGTTTTCAAATATATATATTTAATTTCCGAAAACAACAGCTTTCCACGTCGAAGACATCCAACAAACCATACGAACATATTCAGGTGAGCTATAGTGAAAACACTCAATTAATATGACGAGCTGCACGTCAAAATGCACGTTAGATGGAAATATTGTGAATTATGATCGAGTCTGTAGCTTAATTAAATGTATTTTAAATAGTTTGACCACTGCAGTTTAGGTGGTCACAGTTCAGTTTGAAAAAGGTGATGACCATTGATTCAGCCCACAGACTCGGTTATGTGCACACATGGTAAAGAATTTCTTTTAGAAGTGCAACTTAAAATAAAATATTTTGGTAGGTAAATGATTTAATTTCATCATAAAAAAGCATTAAAAAGTGTGCTTTAATTTTTACATACACATTGCGTAAAATGCGCCATGCACTACATTTCCCAGAATGCACCTGTCCCGTGCGTTTCTTCGCAGCGGTGATGCTGATGGAGTGTTTTCGCTCGCGGTGTTGGAGATGTGATGGGTCTTTTGGAGTCCCGCTCTGATCGTCATGTTTCCCGGGGTCCTATACGCGCTGCTGGCGGGTTTTCTCGGCGCGGTCGCGTCCTCTTCCGCCAAACTGTCTCTCGGCACCGACTATCTGAAGGGCGTGTGTGAGACGGGACTGCGGACGTGGGGCGAGCAGAGGAAATTCACGCAGCAGAACGACACAAGCGCGTGCGACTGGGTGAGTGTGAGTCACTGCTGAAAACAAAACCACTGTCACATCAGGATTCAAATAACACTCGCATTTATTGCATATCTGCTGGAATGATGATGAGGATGGTGATGATGCTGTCACGTGACAGACACGTTTGACCTTCAGCACGTGTTATAATCGCTCTTTTGATGAACTAATTGAGCTTTAATATTTACACAGCCAGTGTCCATTTATTTGAACCCCTTTAGACATTTATGACTTGTGAATATTGCAGCATATTATATGTGTTTTGTAATTGGCCCACTTTATTGTGTTCTAGTTGCACATCCCTCTCAGACTGCTGTGTGGAGGTCTGCTGTTCACCTGTAATGCTGTGATGTGGACGTTCCTGGCCAAAGCTCTCCGCAGCTCCTGTTCGTCCACCCGAACCACTGTGACCACCACCGCCTCCAACTTCATCTCCTCGGTGAGTATCAGCACAGCTTCAGACGAACTTTATCAGGGAGCTGACTGATTAGTAGGTCAGTGTGCAAATTACAAGAGGTTTCGGAGGGTCTGACCTTCCTCATTAACTCTGAAACTTAAAAATGAAACTCATGTAGTCAGTAAAAATACTTCTGTATATGCTCGGCTCAAAAACTGTTCATCAGCTAGAAATCACTGTGTAATTTTACCTTTTTATGTATTTATTTTTGTGAGTGCAATTTTTTTATTATGTGCAAAAATAAGCTAAAACATTTTTTGTGTGCAGTTACACTCAAAAAAAACAAAATTAACATAATAAAAATAATAAAGCTGGTTAATTTTTTCAATAATTATTTTTTTTAATATATTATCTTTAAAAAAATAATAAGATAGTAGTCTAACATGGCTGGACAAATCAGAAAAGTGATCATTTATATATTTATTAATAGCTAAGAAATTGCATGCATAATTTTTTTTTTAAATCTAATAAATAAAAAAATCTTTGTAAACTTAAAAAAAAATCTCTTTTAAAAAATCACTTTGTCTTATTATAGATAAAAACAATGCAGTGATAAAAAAATAGAGATTTTTAGCTGTTAAATTATTTTAAATAATTCTTTAAAAAATAGTATCATAAAAATTATTAATAATTAAAAAAATTCATTTGCTAGTAAATTATAACACCTGAACAATAATCAGAAAAGTGATTATTTATCACAATGTTATAGATAAAAAAAAATTGTACTCACAAAAAATAAAAAAGTAAAACAATAGAGCATTTTCATGATGTTCAATTATTTAAAAAAATCCTTAGCTAGTAATTTTCAAATCTGCAAAGTGATTATTTATCACTATATTATAGATTTAAAGAATTGCACTCACAAAATAAATAAATATAAATGTAAAATAATAGAGCATCTGTTGCATTACTTAAATATATTATTTAAAAAATAGTTCATAATTACATTGGAAATGGAAAAAAATCTTTTTATAATAAAAATGCGCTCACAAAAAAATATTTAATTTTTTGTGTGCATCTAATAAAAAATGCACTTAGAGAAATAAAAAAAAAATAATACTGTGATTTCAAGGTGATTCAATAAAAAATATTTAATATATATTAAATCAGAAAAAATATATATATATAATATATATATATATATATATATAAAATATATAATATATATTTTACTAGAAAATAATCTGCACAGCAACATTTTTAATTTGTGTATTATTATTAATCTAGTTTGAATAGATGTTTATATAGATGTCTTATCTTGTGATGATGATGTGTCCGTTTTGCGTTTGTTGAACAGGCGTTTCTGGGGCAGCTAATATTCGGGGAGACGCACGTGGCTCTGTGGTGGGTGGGCATCTCTCTCACTCTTTCCGGTCTTCTGGTGCTTCATCACACGTCACCCAACCTCACCCAATCACACGACAGCAAGAGAGAATGATGCTGCGCGGCCGGTGCGAAAGCGTTAAAATGCATGCGAAACGACACTGCTGCATTATTAGATGAGTTCAGAGTGTTTTATAAACATATCAGAAAAACACTAAAATCATTACTATTCGAACTGTATGTGGGTCCAACTTCTCTAAGACATACAAACCTCGTATAGTCTTACTGAGATTTTATTTTTGTTTGCTTCACTGCACCAGTGTTGCTCGAAATATGAGGTTAAACATGAAAACTAACCATTTGAAATGGTCTTGCGGCCGTAAATCTACTCTCATGCCAAAGATCCATTTAAATATTTTAAAAATATGAAATATAAACATTTATTTATATTTGCTAATTCTTATTATTAAAATATTAAATGTTAAAGATCTATACAAATATTAAAAACAACCGGTGCATTAGTCTACATCACTGTTAAGGTGGTGGGTGAATCTCAAAACATGCCTGGGTCACATTTCACCTCAAAATCAGAAAAAAATAAATTAAATTAAAAAAGTATAATTAATAAGAATAAAAAGGAATAGATTTAAAAAATGAAAATTATGCAGGAAAAGTCACATCAATGACACGATGGCAGCGTTTTCACCTTTGGGTGAAATAATGCTAAATCTAATTTCTTTTTCTTTTTTCTGTTCAAAATATGAGCTAGTTTCTTGAAAAACTTTTTCCTCTTTGCTCTAAAATGTAAAAGTTGCCAGTTGATTTGTCAACAGTGTTATTTTAGTAGCATGTATATACTATTATATTTTTGGTTAATATTTTGAATTAGATTTATTTGTATATTTTTTTACTGTTTCCATAGGTAAATTTAGTTTAATTTTATTTTTTTTGTTTAGTTTTTTTTTTTTAAATGAAGTTTAAAGTTTAAATATACCTGTATAGAGTTCTGGTTTATTTAGTTTTAATTATTTTAGTACTTTAAGCTAAACTTAATTTTTTTAATTTATGTTTTATTTATTTATTTATTTATTTTTTTTTTTTATTTTTTTGGTGGCTACAGTCCATTATAAAAACTTTGTTTGTCAAGCAAACAAAAAAAGTAAGTAAATAAATAAATAAATATTTAATTAAATTAAATTAAATTAAATTTAATTAAAGTATTGATTTTTATTTATTTATTTATTTATTTTTGTGGCTTCGGTCAATTATAAAAACCTTGTTTGACAAGCAAACTAGCAAAGTAAGTAACTAAATAAATAAGTAAATATTTCATTTAACATTTAAAAATATTTCATTTAAATCTATTTATTTTATTTTATTTCAGTAAATTCTTATTTATGTATGTATTTATTTATTTATTTTTGTGGCTTCTGTCCATTATAAAAACCTTGTTTGACAAGCAAACTAGCAATCAAAAAAGTAAGTCAATAAAAAAATAAATATTTAATTTAACACTTAAAGCAAAACTATATATATTTATTTTATTTAAGTAAATGTATATTTTATTTATTTATTTATTTATTTATTTTTGTGGCTGCGGTCCATTATAAAAACCTTGTTTGACAAGCGAACAAGCAAACAAAAAAGTAAGTAAGTAAATAAATAAATATTTAACACTTAAATTAAAAAAAGTAGTTTTTCAGTATCTGGCCCACATATTCGATTCCAAATTGCAGCTGTCTTATCCTTCAGTCAGGCTATTTTGATGTTTCATGCCGTCAATGACATCACTTCCTTCAGTCTCCAGCGGGTCAGATATTAATTAAAGCTGTGGTTCCCCGCATTTATTCCTTCATCATCCTCCTCCAGCACTGTGAGCACTAGCGTGTGGCAGGAGACGTGCAATAATAACACCAGACCTCTCCAAACGTTGCCATTCTACCATTCTTTACTAGAAGATGCTTTTCCCAAATATGCCACATGACTTATGCATGCAAACATCCAGTGATGTGAGAGCAAAGACACTTTCTGTAGCTGTGCGAATGAACACAAACCAAAACCTGTTCTTCAGCCCCTTCTGCACACACACCGAAACTTACCAGGATGATGCAAGACTGGAAAACAACAGGTCGTTCTTGCTGTTTAAGTCTTGCAATCTGATGCATTTCAAGATAGTTTAGCTTGTTTGTAAAAAAGTGCACTATAATATCAGTAGCATGTGTTGGGAAAGCAAATGAAGTCGGGTTTGATTTCATATTGACTTTCTGCAACATTGTAGCTCTTTTCCAAACCACTGAAGTAGATTTAGGAGGTTGTTATTAGAGGGGGCTAAAGGACAAGGTCAAGGTCTTGTACTTCCTGTGAATTATTCTAGTTCTTCCTGTGTTATGAGTCTCAATTGGGCGCGTGAACCTAGAGACTCATAGAGCAGCTAAATAGGGTAGATATTAAGTAAATAAAATGGACCGAATGCATTACACACGTCCATTCGTCGTGCACAAACACCAAACGCTTCCAGAATCCAACATAATGTGATGTTATGAAGTCCCTGGCAATGTGACACCGTCAGTGTTTAATGTTGAGAACGTCCATCCTCCTGTGTTTAATTAGAGATATAATTGTCATAAGCTCATTATTTGCATATAATGTGTCATTTTGTTATAATTTGGCATGTATCTGATTATGAACAATCAGTGCGTCTGTTACAGGATTTACAGGGACTGTCTGTACAGCTGAACAATGACACTAAATTTACACTTAATAACAGCTGTTACGTTAGTAAGTATAGAATGTAGTATGCTGAAATATAAATGATTGCAATATGAATTATTTGCCTTGTATATGGACATTCCTTTTGTTATGATTAAGAAATAAAAACTTCCTGAAAATGTCATCAACCTCGGGCCATCCGAGATGTAGACGAGTTTGTTTCTTCATCAGATTTGGACAAATGTAGCATTACATCACTTGCTCACCAATGGATGTGAATGGGTGCCGTCAGAATGAGAGTCCAAACAGCTGATAAAAACATCACAATAATCCACAAGTAATCCACACCACTCCAGTCCATCAATTAACATCTTGTGAAGTCAAAAGCTGCGTGTTTGTAAAAAAAAAATAATAATAATAAAAAAATAATCCGTCATTAAGACATTTTTAACTTTAAACTGTTTCTTTTAGCCAAAATATGTCCATAATAATGCTTTCTAAAGTGGAAAAAGTCCATCTGCGGTTGTCTGTTCACATCAGCATCCACCCACCTATTTGTTTAGATCTGTTTTGGATTGTTTTCACTTGTCCATGGTGCTTTATCTGTGCATATTTCTCTCCTAATTCAGACGAGAATCTTTTTCTCTGGAGAAACCAGTATTATAGATAGAAGACTTGAATTTTAGCTGGAAGGTCTGATTTGAAGTTAAAAACATCTTAATAATGGGTTTGTTTCTTACAAATTAATATTAATTGATGGACTGGAGTGATGTGGATTACTTGTAGATTGTTGTGATGTTTTTATCAGCTGTTTGGACTCTCATTCTGATGGCACCCATTCACATCCATTGGTGAGCAAGTGATGTAATGCTACATTTCTCCAAATCTCACTGAGAAACAAACTCACCTACATCTTGGATGGCTTGAGGGTGAGTACATTCTTAGCAAGTTTTCATTTTTGGCTGAACTATTACATTAATATATTCACATTTGGCATTATATACTGTATTATTAGGGACCAAATGAGTAAATATTGTGCATTGGGGGCCTGTTTGTAAATCTTTGACTTTGTAACACTTAAAGAAAGTAAGTGAAGGAATAAATAAAAGTCATCCATCATGTTATAATAATATCTGTTAGTCATTCATGTATGGTAGCATACACCATCCGTTTATGTAACTGTCACTGTATAAATCACAGGCCACATTTATAAATGTGTAAATAGTTTTATTTAAAGGACAAACTAGAGCTCTGTTAACTCATCTAAATGAAATGATACTACATAAGTCATTCATTAAACTGCTATAAAGTGTTTTGTGCGATTCTTTTATTGTTTTTAATAACTGAGGACAAATCAGCATGAACCGGCACAGAAAAACTGTTGCTGAGTTGAAATTATATTAGATGATGCTCTAGCTGGTATGAAATCATTTTAAATGTTTGCCTCTGTGGACTATGGAAGCCCATTTCTTCTTTTTATCTCTCGATTCTGACTTTTTTCCCCTCAAAGTTTGGAGTTTACACTCCCAGTCAAAAGTTTTTGAACAGTAGGATTTTTAATGTTTTTTAGAGAAGTCTCTTCTGCTCACCAAGCCTGCATTTATTTGATCCAAAGTACAGCAAAAACAGTAAAAATTTGAAATATTTTTACCTTTTAAAATAACTGTTTTCTATTTGAATATGTTTTAAAATGTAATTTATTCCTGTGATCAAAGCTACATTTTCAACATCATTTCTCATCTTCAGTGTCACATGATCCTTCAGAAATCATTAATAATATGCTAATATGCTGATTTACTGTTCAGGAAACGTTTTTATTATTATTATTATTATCCATATTTAAAACAGTAAGTACATTTTTTTCAGTATTCTTTGATATAGACAGATCTTTTGTAACGTTATACACTATACCAGTGTAGGAGTCTGTAGGAGTTCAAAAGCTAGGAGTCTTTTATTTTCTTTTTGTTAAAAAAAATGATAGAAATTAATACTTTTTAGCAAGGATGCTTTAAATTGATCAAAAGTGATAAAGACATTTATAATGTTGCAAAATATTTCTATTTCAGATAAATGCTGTTCTTCTGAACTTTCTATTCATTAAAGAAACCTGAAAAAATTCTACTCAGCTGTTTTTAACATAATAATATTAATAATAAATGTTTTTGAGCAGCAAATCAGAATATTAGAATGATTTCTGAAGGATCATGTGACTGGAGTATTGATGCTAAAAATTCAGCTTTGAAATCACAGAAATAAATTACATAATAGAATATATTCAAATAGAAAACGGTTGTTTTAATAGTAAAACTATTTCACAGTATTACTGTTTTTGCTGTATTTTTTGATCAAATAAATGCAGGCTTGGTGTGCAGAAGAGACTTCTTAAAAAATATTAAAAATCTTACTGTTCAAAAACTTTTGACTGGTAGTGTACATCTTGCAATTTATTATTATTTTTTTTTTTTTCAATTTTGATTTTTTTTTTTTGTGGAAAAAGCAATTTTTCATATTAGGTTTATGGAGATTCTATTGCTTGTAAGCAATCAAAAGACAACAAAGAAGAGAAAAACACCACAATGGAAAAACAATAGAAAGAGAAATTTATTGAATTGACTTTCAAAGTGAAAGCAACCCGAAACACCCGAAACTGCATTAAGATATTGATATATTTAAAATACATGCACAACATAAAGCATAGATTAAAAAAAAGACAGAATAAATTGAAAACAGACAGAAGAATGTGCAAAGAAAATTGAAAAAGAAATGGCGGTCCTTTACATCAGGCCTGCGAACAGCAGTGATTATGAGCGACCCGTAGAGACCCGTCACTTGGAGAGCAAACGGGAAATACTGATCCAACAGCAGAGCCGTCGAACACTTCAATGCATTGAAATCCAACCAACTAATGCAACAAACTTTCAGTCATAAGCAGCAAAGTCAGGCCTCCAAACCACGTGACCCGATATCATTGTGCTAAAGGATAAAACAAGCCAGAGAAAGCCCTAAAAAACTCTCAGGAACGTCTACAGCTGTCAGTCTCGCTTCCGAGGCGGCAGACGCTGAATATGTGATGGTCTGAGCTGGATTTGGAAGAAAAGCAGGATTGATAAAAACATCATGTGAACCTGAGGAGTCACAGGACGAAGACAGCAGCTGTCTGGATTCAGGAAGACCAAGCTCATGCTCAAATACTGTAGTGACACCGTTACTGAACCACAACGCGAGAAATCCATGAGCACCACCGTCGAGAGATGGTGAAGACCACCTGAAGGTATTGCAAAGATTGTATTACACTCACAAATGTATTTATGAGCCCGTAATGAGCCACTGCATTCAAAAATGAATTGGATTAATCTCATAAAACATGTCAAAAACACCATATTTCATCCCAAAATCAACAGAAAATTGTTTACAAGTATCAGGCAAAATACAGAGACATTATTTTCTAATGAACTAATAAAAATGTAATACGTTAATGCTATATATACACTGTCAAAAGATTTTTAATGTTTTTTTTAAAGAAGTCTCTTCTGCTCACCAAGCCTGCATTTATTTGATTCAAAGTACAGCAAAAACAGTAAAATTTTGAAATATTTTTATTGTTTAAAATAACTGCTTTCTATTTAAATCTATTTTAAAATGTAATTTATTCCTGTGCTGCAAAGCTGAATTTTCAGGATCATTACTCCAGTCTTCAGTGTCACATGATTCTTCAGAAATCATTCTAATATTCTGATTTTCTGTTCAAGAATTATTATTATTATTAATATATTGAAACAGCTGAGTTGAATTTTTTCAGGTTTCTGAAATTTATAGAAATTTAAAGCATCTTTGTTAAATAAAAGTATTTTTGAATGGTATAGTGTGTAATGTTACAAAAGCTTTTTATTTCAGATAAATGCAGATCTTCAGATCTTTCTATTCATTCTATAATAATAGTAATGATGCTGAAAATTTAGCTTTGATCACAGGACTAAATTACATTTTAAAATATATTCAAAGAGAAAGCAGTTATTTTAAATAGACTATTAAACTATTTTAAAATTTTACTACTATACTTTGGATCAAATAAATGCAGGCTTAATGATCAAAAAAACATTAAAAAAACTTTTGACTGGTAGTGTATATGCATCTATTAATATTTTATTTATTAACACCTATTAATATTTTAATGCAAATGTTCACTGAGTTTTTTTAATGTAATTAAGTAAAACTGTATAGACTGAATTACCAATGAGAATAATTAAAATAAATAGAAAATACAAAGAAAAAGGAAAATATATATATATATATTTAGTATATAGAAACATAGAAATTGTTGATTATGTTAATGGAAAAAGGCATGTGTGTATATATATATATATATATATATATATATATATATATAGTAATTTAGTAAAAATGACTGTATTACAGTAATGAGAATCAGCAGTCAAAGTGAGAATTACAAAAAAATGTTT
Organism: Labeo catla; assembly: GCA_012976165.1. Taxonomy (NCBI): domain Eukaryota; kingdom Metazoa; phylum Chordata; class Actinopteri; order Cypriniformes; family Cyprinidae; genus Labeo; species Labeo catla. The sequence goes on along the minus strand of VONZ01001250.1, from coordinate 59,896 downwards.
TTTTTAAATGTCAATTCAAAGGTATAATGTATGTAATTGTCATGAAAGTCATGTCACAACCAAAAAAAATTAAGATTTTGGTATGGAATATGACCCAGACATGTTTTTATGATATCCACCCATTAGTGTTATGCAAATGATGACTTAGTTTTGATCAAGAAAGAAAAAAAAAAAGATTTTGTGCCATTTTACTTTTCATAATGGAATAAAATTTGGCAATGAAAGATTCTCACAGCAGCGTTTCTGTGCTAAGGCCTGAGCAGAGAATGAAGAACAACATGAGCACAAAAAGAAAAGGCATTTCCTAATTAACCAGCGAATATAAAGGCATCTGTCAATCAAAAAAGTCAAATTAACAAGAAACACTTCAGTTATTTGCCACGGCTGGTGATGGTTTGTAAGTTCCATGGTCAAGGCCTCTAGAATCTCACCGGGCGACTCAGTCAGTTTCATCACAAACGTCATTTGTAAATGACAGCGTTCACAGTGCGGGATTCGTTATAACAGTGCAGTTGGGCCAGCGGTGATCTGGACATCAGTATTACTCTCCGAGGGTGGAGTTACTCTCGATGAGCGTAAAGAGGCCACTAGAAGAACGTGGCGTGGTTTTCTGTGTGGTGAGATCTTTCAGAGGAGACAGAGTTAAAAAGCAAAGAGAGATGTTTGTGTAGAGACAGAGGAGGTGAGGTGACGTGTCGGGTCGGCCGTCTCAGACCACGTACTGGTAGAGATTGGCCTTCCCGTGATCCGGCGTGGCAAACGGACTCAGCCAGGCTAGAGAGAACGGGTGGCCGAATACCACCTTCATGTTCATCCATTTGGACTTTTTGGCCCATCGTCTCTCTTCTTTCTTCAGCTGCTCGATTCCCTGCGAACAGAGAGAATCACAATCTCAGATAATGAAGAATGAGAGTTTAATCTGATGATTTCTGCATTCAGTTTTAATCAAATGCATCTAAAACTTTAACTAATATTAAAATAAAAACTATTCAAAGTGGGACACTTACAGTTTCATCGTTACAGATGGAGTGAATCTGCGTCCCGAACATCACAGCGGTGAAAATGAGAAAGAGGAGACCCTCAAAGCACAGGAGGATGAGGAGGATGACGGTCGCCGGAGGAGAGAAGGAACTGCACTCTGAGGAGAGGAAACAGGAAGCTTTGTAAACTCAGCAACCAATCAGAGAGCTCAGTTACAACTCAAGCAGCCAATCATTTAGCAGCAAACTGAGGTCATTTAAACGGAGGCAATGAAAAAGAAATAAGCACTTACTTGCCCAGTCTTCTTCAAAACAGAAGACAAAATGGAGAGCGACCATGAGGAGAGCGTGAAGAGAAATCAATGCAATGTACATCTGTAAAAGACACAAGGAACGGTATGTCTTAGTTATACACTATAATAGTTTTCATTAATATTTTGAATTATTTTAAACTGAATGTTTTAAATTTTCATTTTTAACTTTAGTTAAAGTTTTAGTAATTTTGTTCTTTTCTCATGTTTGTAATTGTAATTATTATTTTAAATATTATAACCTAGGTGTAATTTATTTTTAAGTTTTAGCTTTTACTTATTTCCAGTCATTTTAGTGCTTTACCTTATTTTAGTTAGTTGCCAAGGTAACATTTCGTATTTTAATTTATTTAATAGAATAAATATAAAGTTTGTCATATAATAAATGACACATGTAATTATGAAATTACGAAATAAATGAATATGAAAATGTGTATATATAATTATAAAATAAATAATTTTATTTTTAAAGATTTAGTTAACCATAACTTTACCACAAAAGTGGAAAACTTACTTGAAAAAAATTATATTACAAAAATTGCATTTTACTTGAAATAAAATAAATATTTTACCTGATCAGGGCAACTAACTTTTCTGGTTTTCATTTAGCTGAACTTGATATACTCAAATAAATAAAACTAAGTTAAAAGAAATAAATATATAAACTAAGAAATAAAAATTAATAAAAAGTAATCATCTTTTTTCAAAAAAATTGTATGTATGCAAATTGTATAATATCCAAAGCACACATTTGTAGTAACTGTGCAGTTAATTCTCATATTGTATTTTCAGAAAGTTTTGGAATATTTGTCCTCTCCCCAAATTTCTCACTATGGAAACACAGTAATAATAATTTAATTAGAAGGGTTATATTGACCTATTAATATTTTGCTTATATCTACATTGTAAATATATATTTTTGGTATTTTACAATTTTTTTTCAGAGGTAAATCAATAACAGTTACATTTTGAACAATATTTCAGTTGTAATTTATGAGATTTGTTGTATTTTGAATCCAAATTTTCTTTGTAAAAGGTAAAAAGGTTAATCATACTGATTTCAAACTTAAGGATTCAGTAGTTTGAATAAATGTTAACTCCATTAAACTAATAAAATAAACCATTAAACGTATTTTATTTCAGCTATTTGGCAAGATAATATTTCTCATTTTTTAGTTCAAGATAAGTAAATCTTTCTTTTTTATTTTAATTTTCAAGTCTAAAACAGTTTTAGTTTTAGTCAACCATAACTCTGCCACAAAAGTGGAAATCTCATTTGAATCTATTTAAAAAAAAAAAAAAAATCCCATTTTACTTACAATGTTACTTGAAATAAAAGCAAATATTTACCAGAAATAAAATAAAATTTACAAATCCTTAAACCTTAAAAAACAGCTACTTATCAGGGCAACTAACATTTCTAATTTACATTTAGTTGAACATATACTACAACTAAAATTTGAATAAAAATAAATAAAAACTATATAAACATTAAAAAAAACATACAAATGTCAAAAGCAGAACAAAAATACTAAATAGATATTCAAAAATGTAAATATGATAATAAAAATATTGTTTTTTAACTAATATTAAAATGAAAACAGAAAAATTCTAAACATTTAAAAATATTAATAAAACATTTGATGGCCCTAAAACAACATGAAACTCACAGTGAAAAGCACGAAGTATTTTTGGTTGTTCTCTCCCACACAGTTGTTGACCCAGGGGCAATGATGGTCCATCTTCTTGATACACCGTTTACAAACACTAGACAGAGAAAACATGCTTACAATGAGACAATTTAGGAAAATGCCTCTGAATTTAGGGTCACACAGTGGTTATTTAGTTCCTGATGTTGTATGTGTGTGTTTACCTGCAGTGATGTGCTCTATCAGGTTTGATACTGCAGCATTTGGGACATTTATACACCACCTGTCCAGGCTTGAGCTGCAGACTCTCAATAAACTCTTTAGTGGCGTTTCCCTTTGGAACGGCTCCCTGAGAGGAAAGACAGAATCAAAACATCACCTCCTGATGTGTGCAACTTTGTATGTTAAAAATTTAGCATTAAATAATAAATCAGTTACATGCTCAGAGTCTCTATCAGTCAGTTATTGATAGTTTGATGCTTTATAATATGTATGTATTATAATAAATACAAGAAAATCGATGTTATGAGTAGTTATCGTTATAGTTTAGTGGGAACTCTACTCTTTTCGTGGAGTTTGAGTATTGTGTGTGCATGTTTGTCTCACCGGGTCAGTGCACATGGCTCTGAAGTGTGACGCTAGGGCGAGAAAGGCCAGTCCATTAAAGATGGCACCGTTAATTAAGCTGTACACCACATTTTTTGCCGGCAGCAGCATTACAAAGACGACCACAAACTCTGCGTAAAAGACCAGCAGCCATGTGATCACGCCGCACACAATGCCACAGCCGTCCCGGATGAACCACATATCGTCGGCCGAATGTGTGCGCGGAGGGGGCGGCGCGCAGTGCTCCGGGCACAGATATCCTGCCTGACGCTCGATGTCCCGACTGCGATTAGCTGGGGAACTCTTCATTCTTCCCACCAGGAAACACCCTCATCCTCCTACAGACAGACAGAAAGTCTAACGTGAATTCTGACCTGTATGGCACACAGTCGTGACTACATTTACATTTATGCATTTAGCAGATGCTTTTACTCAAGTGACTTACACCAGTGTTATTTTACTATCTCTCTCTCTATATGTGGGCCATTCTACAGAATTGGTCTACAGCCAAAGTTGGAAACAAAAAAAAAAAAAAAAAAAACTTTTTTCAAAAAATTTGTATGTATGCAAATTGTATAATATCCAAGGTACACATTTCTAGTAATTGGGCAGTTAATTTTCATATTGTATTTCCAGAAAGTTTTGGAATATTCGTCCACTCCCCAAATTTGTAACACAGTAATAACAATTTAATTAGAAGAGTTATATTGACCTATTAAGATTTTGCTCACATCCACATTGTAAATATATGTTTTTGCTATTTTTTTTCAGAGGTAAATCAATAGCAATTACATTTTTAACAATATTTCAAGTGTAACTTATAAGATTTGTTGTATTTTGAATCTATTTTGTCTTTGTAAAAGGCAAAAAGATGATCATACTGATTTCAAAGTTAAGGATTCATTAGTTTGAATGAATGTTAACTGTAATAAAATAACTTTATTACATTAACTTATTTTATTTCAGCTATTTGCCAAGGTAATATTTATAATTTTTTAGTTTAAGATAAGTAAATCTTTTTTTTTTCTTAATTAATCTTATTTTTTTTTGTAAATCTTTAGTTTAAGATGCTAAACTAAAATGATTAATCTGAAATAAAAATAATAAAATTATTAGAAACTAGTTAGACAAATAAATACAAAATGTCAAAAACACTAGAAAAATGTAATAAATAAAATTAAAATGTAATTTTGTCATTTAAAATGTAAATTAAAATAGAAAATATATTTAAAAAATATATAAAACAAAATTAAATTAAATTAAAAAAAATATATTATGAATTATACTAAAACAATAGCATTATATGTCTGTGTTCACGGTAAATAAATATAATATAAAGGCTAAAAATCTAAATAAATAAATAAAAAAACAAAAGGAATAAATAACCATGTTAATGAATGGAAAATTACAAGTAGGATCTTAAAAACATTACAATCTATTTGTACATAAATACAACAAAATACTGTCTTCCTTCTTTATTTTTGTGGCAGCGCTTTTTTACGAAATAATTCTCGAAGGCTACAAACAGGGAAAGACATTTATATATTTGTGGATAAAATACCTAGTATATGTAAATCTTTAAATCTAACGTTATTAAGGCAATACACACTCACCGTGTTCTTTGGATCCTCCTGCAGCGCTTGACTGATTTCTCTTCTTTAAATGATGAGTTTTCTCCTTGTTTGCACAAAAATGATGTGATGTAGAGATGGGATGTCAGTTTGTTGTGTATATGACCAAACCAATTGTGTTTTTATGTAGTTTCGGCAGGTGAAGCACGACAACCAGGAAGTTTCGGTTACTGGCGTCACACACACCCAACACAGTCCCGCACTTCCGCTCCCGAAAATTACACAATAAAAGTCCAGAGGCTTTCGGAAACCAAAAAAATCGATGAACATTAAACCAAGATCGGTGTAACGGCGTGTAAAGGTTTTAGAATGATACATTAATTTTATTAAACGTGTTAGATGCTCAGTTAAATATCTTCTGACGTGAGCTAACACTCGGTGATAGACGACAAATAAAATCAAACATCTTATAAATAAGACAACACGGAATATAAATAAATAAGACGTATGAATGAATGAGCCTTGAAGACTTTTACCTTAGCAATAGTGACGGGTGCGCGCGCTGCAGTTCCCCTCAAGCGCATCCGGCATCATGTCGGCAGCTGAGCGCGCGCTCGAGGTGAGAAACACAACACACAATAAAACACAGATTTACACGTGCGTGCTTTAATTACAGTGCATCTACATGTTTAAGGTTGTGTAATGAATGTGTATTCCCGATAAAGGATATAAATAATGCCTTCATTTTACACCCGTTGCTGTTTCGGTTGCAGGATGCAGTGCTTTAGTTCATCAGTGTAACGTGTGTAAGTTAACGTAGGCGAGTTTTGTGACATCAGTGTGGTTAAACGCTCAACTGCTTTGATCTTGTCAGCAGTTAATTAAACTAATAAATGCTTTACGGTGTTTGCTGATTGATGCTGTTGTAATATTGTGCATGTGGAATGTATGATCTGTGATTGTATGTTCATTGCAAATAAAACAGGACATATTCATAAATGTGTGCAGTATTATTACATATTTATTTGGTGTGACCCAAGTTTCATTTTTAAAAGTGAGTTTAGCTGTTATTATGGCTTGTTATTAGTATGTTTTTGGTCATATTATGGCGTGTTGTCATTGCTTCTGGATTTTAAGTGATGTTTAACGGATTGTTTTTATTGTTTTGATCCAGACCCCATCAGATGGGAGCTCTCCTCAATCCAAGGAGAAGGAAGGTGAGGGTGACACTTTTATGTTAGTTATGTTGTTTTATATATTTTCTATCTGTTTTCTTTTTATTTATTACACAATTAACAAAAAGCAAAAAGAAAAAGCTCTAAAATAGCTTGCTCTATTCTTTTTCAATTCTATCTTAAAAAAAAACTTGCTACGTGTACTGTGTTAAGCTGACTGAGACTTGTCATAGCACTTACAGTACATATCATTGCTCTTTTACTGATTTTTGATCACTTCCATTGTCCTCATTTGTAAGTCACTTTGGATAAAAGCATTTGCTTTTATTATTTATTATGCTTTATTATTTCTTATTCAAGTAGATTTCCTAGATACATTCAGATTTATTCTGCAGTTCATAAAAATGTTTTGTTTCCTGATTTTACTTGAGCAATGTTATTTCACTCTATTGTAAATGTACTTTTTTATTTAAACAGGTACAATTTTATAGACATTATTATATAGATGTTCCCATCAGTAACCGATTTTATTAAATTATTGGTATCATCCTGATTTCCTTTCATTTTTACTGCACATTATCTAATTTTTATGCCTGATTTCAGCATGTACAATTCAAGATTGAAGCATTTATGTTTTTTGTTTTTAAGGAAAATGTGTTTTGAATATAGGCCTACATTTCTGATTCTTGTCAACAGTTGTTTAAACTAATAAATGCATTATGGTGTTTGTTGAATGGTGATATTAAAAATATTGTGCATGTGAAATTTTTGGCTTGATTATCAGTTTATTGCAAATAAAACATGATATCTGTCAATATTTAATTTATATTTAATGCAGTATCATGTTATGAGATATTTTAGTCCATACCAAAATATCTCTAAATGTTGTTTTAATCCCTGGTTTTAAAACAATTAAGCAGTTTTTTTTTTTTGTAACATCGGCTTCTCTTTTAATTTATAATATTTTTTTTTTTGTCTGATTGTGCTGTGTTTGTCCCGTTAGTGGAGCTGATTCCACCCGTAAAGGGAAAACAGATGGAAGACGTAACGGTACGTCAGGATGAGGGACGTCCCACCACATCCACTAAAACATTCACAGGTGAGTCAAGCACAGGTGCATTTTTCTGAAGATTCTGCGATTCTGAAGTTTGGAGTCGAAAACTTCTTTCATTTTTGCATGTATGTGTGTTGCTTAACATTGTTTTATTTTCGCAAAAGTTATTTGAAACAGTAAAGAAGACACTTTACCTGTGTTTAATATGATTTCTATGTATATAAAATGACTTTTAAATGTAATTTAATTTGATGTGGACACCAAAATGGGATCTTGTCTTTGACCCATACAGTTTAAAGTAGGCAATTATTAAACACAGTTTAAAGTTTTTTTTTTTTTTTTTTTTTTTTTTTTTTCTCAGTAAAAGAAATAAGTTTGCTCGTAAATGTCTCCTTGTCTTCCTTTATTAAGGAAAAACGCATTATGTGATCAATTTTAATTGCACAAGTTTTTCCACTTAAATTTACATTCATTTAAATAAAATTTCAACTTTCAGCCTAAATTTTAGTAGTGTTTAGTAAGTTTTTTTACTGGCATGACAAAAGAAAAAAAAAACAGTAACAAAGCAAAATAAGAAAAATAAGGTGTTAAATTTTATTTTCAATATTTTTATTCAATGATATCTTTTCTGTTTTTCTTCTTACAGGAAGTGCTGGTAAAAGCGCTTCTCCTTCCACCTCGTCCCTGTCATCGCCATCATCAGCCTCTGGCAGAGCTAAGATGAGCGTCTGTGGTCCAGGCAGCAAGACGACTCCATCTTCATCGCTCTCCTCCTCCTCAGCTCTGTCTTCAGCCAATCCTCCAGTTAAAGTCCACCGCGCTCGCAAGACCATGAACAGACCGCCATTCCCACAGGTTCTTTCATTTGTAATGCGAACATGGTCATGATAAGTTTGGGTCAATGTAATTTATTAAACCACAATTCTCCTGTGTTTCTGATCAGGTAAAGTCTGTCGAGTCGATCGCAGCCGCTACGCCTGAGAAACCCATTGGCAGTGCGAAAACAAATGCTGAAACAGGTGTGTTTTAATTATTATTCTTGTATATATATATTCTGTATATTTTGTTAGTATATATTTATGTGAATATATATGTGAATAGCAGCAGGGTTGTAGCCGTTATATTAGTTTTTCTGTGTGTAGCTGTAAAGAAACGTAAAGTGGGTTTGGACTCTGATGCCACAGCGAACCCTACAGGAACTCCAGAGAAAGTCCCGAGGCCACAGAAAGAGGTGAAACAATCAGCACACATTCATTAAAATAAATAAATAAATCTGTGTGGCAGTTTTACTATGTGAAGCAGATTTAACTGTGGTTAAATCACTGTTCCACAAGGTCTGGAATGGATTCATGATCAATTAAAATGCTAGTAATAGCAATATGATAATAATGTGATTAATTTTAGTAATTAATTTATGTATTTTATTGATAAATTAAATGAAGATTGGTTTTATAATAATTAACAATGATAGTTATTAATTTGTTGTTATTGGTATAGCAATATGATCAATTAACAAATAAATTAACACATAATAAATAAATGATTTATATACTACTACTGCTAATTGTTATTAATATTATTAATAATATATGATAAAAGATACTGGGGGTTAATATAATAATAAATCAATAATAATAATTATAAGAATAATAATAATGGTTGTTATTAGTTACAATTATAATTATTAATTATTATTGTTATTAAAATTATTATTATTAATTATTTTGTTGTTGGTGGTAGTATTTTGTATCATAGCAATATGATAAAAGATATCAGTGTTAAATAAAAATAAACTAATTTTTAAATTATTAAAAATATATATTTTCATTAATATTTTTGTTATTGTTAGTATTGTTAATAAGATTGATAAAAGATACTAATGTTCAATAAATAATAATAAAGTAATAATAATAACTATTTTTTGTTATTATTGATATTGGTTTATTTTTTCATAGCAATATGATAAAAGATACAGTTGTTTAATAAACAAATAAAAAAATAAATATTTTTTTGTATTTTTTTTTTGTGGTTTTATTATAATACACAAATACAATTACAGTTATTTTAATTATTTAGTTATTATTACAACTTTAAATGATTGTTATTGTTGTTACTGTTATTGTTAAAAATAAATAAATAAATAAATAATAATATAAATCAATAATGATAGATTTGTAAGTATTGTAGTTCATTTGTCTAATTAATTAGTCTATTTATGATTGATGTATGGTTACATGTTTATATTGGGTGTTTTTCATCCAGTCAAATTTTGTGTTTTATAATAAACAGTGACAGCTTTGATACACTGTTCATAATATGGAATTATTATCCTATGTTAATACCTTTGTGTGTGTTTTTCCCAGACTGCACTGACCGTTTCTCCAGCGGCAGGGAAGGTAGAGCCAGTTGCCACAGCATCTAAAGAACATCACAGTGGTTGGCTGGAGGATCTGGATGAGGAGGTGGATGAGGAAGATTTCCACCTGCTCTACAACAGTTACTCTGGAGACGATCTCATTTACTCTGACAGCAAGGTGAACATAAACATCACTGAGTTCATACTGTGATCAAACAGTGAGTCTAATGGCTGCTGCAGATCTGAGAGTTTTGTGCTTTTTTTTGCAGTCAGATGATGGGATGGTAGAGACGTTGGAGGCGGGGCATCTGTCTGATCATGTGAGTAATTCCGACCAATAGTGGATTTCAGTTGACGAATACTGTTGTTTCATTGGTTGAAGCCATTATCTTAAATTCAGGGTCAATATTATTGTTAACAAAAACCACAAAAAAACGTTTTTTAATAAACATTAACTGAAATTTCACTTAATTTAAATTTGAACTGAATTTAAATAATCAAAATCAAAAGAAGATATCAGTAATACTAAAATAACACTGCAAAAATCAGGATGGCTGACATGATCATGGGGTAACACATGGTAACACTTACAATAAGGTTCATTAGTTACCATTAGTTAACAACATTAGTTAACATGAACTAAGAATGAACAATACTTTTACAGCATTTATTGATCTTAATGTTAATTGCAGCATTTACTAATGCGTTATTAAAATCACAAGTTGTGTTTGTTAACATTAGTTAATGCACTGTGAACTAACATGAACAAACAATGAACAACTGTATTTTTATTAACATTAACAAAGATTAATACATTTATATATAAACAATAAATGTATTGTTCATTGTTTGTTAATGTTAGTTAACAAATTAACTAATGTTAACAAATGACACATTATTTTAAAGTGTTAACAATTTTGTTTTTAAAATATTTTTTAAATATAAAATATTTTTTAAAATTTAAAAATATTTTTTCTGGTTCATCTCTAAAATATTTTAAAATTGTAATTGGTGTAAAATCCATATCCAATGATGTTAAATGACTTAAAGTTAAGGATTTTTGGGAAGGTCACTACAATTAATTCGTCAAAATAAATGGGAACTCTAAGTAATAAACGAGACATTAAACACAATATTTAAACAAAACTTACCAAAAATATAATTTTTATTATTTTTATGTTTATAAAAGCTTCTTGCAAGTGATGATATTAAGGCATATGTATTGTAATTTAATTACTGCAGCATAAAATAAAATGATTAATATGCTTATATAAATAACTAATACAGTTTTCCCTGTGATATTAAAAAATTGTATTGAATGTCAATATTGTGTGTCAAAGGTGGAAATTTTTGTTATGAAAATTCTATTATTATTACTGGAATTCTAAAATTGTAGAGAGATTCTTTTACTTAAATGCAAGATATTGTTTGTTTTGTTTATTAATTAATGCTAGTGTATGAGCTGATAATATCAAAATGAGCAACTATAGTGAATGTAACGAGTGTATCGTGTTTTGTCAGAGCTCTGGCTCCGATCGGCCCCTCGCCACTTATAAGAAAACATCAGCAGAGAGAGACGAGTCGCCATGGAAACGTCAAGGGAAGGGTAAAGGGAGAGACAAACCCCCCGCTGGAGAGCTGGAGACAGATAAAGGTGAGACAGACAGACACCTGATGTTGTGTGAGTGTGTATGTGTGTGTGAACAGATATAAACAGCTGTCTCTATTTGCCAGGTGTGGAATCTGCAGCTGCAGGCGCAGCCACCGCAGTCACAGTGGGCAGCACTGACTACACTGAGGTTCCTCTGGACTCACTGGACATTTCTGCAGCAGACAGCCTCTCTCTATCTCCACACGCAGGTGTGTGATGAGCTATACTAGTTTGGAATAATTACAGTTTTTAAAATAAGTCTCTTTTGCTTACCAAGGCTGCATTTATTTGATAATTACAGTAAAAAACAGTACTTTTGGGAAATATTATTACAGTTTCAAATAATTGTTTTCTGTGTGAATATATTGTAAAATGTAATTTATTCCTCTGATGCAAAGCTGAATTTTCAGTATCATTACCCCAGTCTTCAGTGTCACATGATTCTTCAGAAATCAGTCTAATATGCTGATTTGCTGCTCAAGAAATATTTCTGATTATTATCAGTGATAATTTGTGATGGTTCATATTTTGCATACTTTATGGCCAAATAATCCAGTGTAAACGTGTTTAATGCCAATTGATGTGTGTGCAGATGGGAGTGATGCAGAAACAGAGCGTCTAGAGGAGCTTCCTCTGTGCAGCTGTAGGATGGAGGCGCCACGTGTGGATGGATTTAGCGCTCGCGCCAACAGAACCTGCATGGCCATAGAGAGCATCAACGGAGAGGTGAGTCTGTACTGTTGAGTGCACTTGTTTCTGAAAGTATTTTTCCCATTGCGATTTTAAAAACATCTAGAAGTGTTATAAGCCTTAAACCAAACCAACCAGCTTCAAAGTGAGTCACAACATTAAAAACTTTGATTTGAAGCAAATAATGTGACAGTCGAACAAAAAGAAAGATACAGGATTTTGTACTTTATTGAGGGGAAAGAACTACAATCTTATGAAGCATTGTGAATGACATCAAATTTGAAGTAAATGGAGAGATATAAAACTTCTAAATAATATACTAATATACATTTATTTATTCCAATATACATTTACAAATATTCCAGTATTTTGAGTTTAATATTCAAAATATAAAAATGTCAGTATTTTGAGTTTAATATTTGATATTAAAACGTGTAAATTAAACATAATTAAAAAAAAAAAACATGTCTTAAAATATTGTTTAATTTAAATTTAAAATGAAAAATTTCTATAGAAAAAATATTTTTTATTGCTCAGCTCTAAAATATTTTATTGTTAATTGGTGTAAAATTATATTTTTAAAAATCCTTGTCCAATAATCTTGCATGGAAAAATATATGGAAACTCTAATAATAAATAATAAGAACAAAAAAATAATGAATATTATTATATATAATTATATAAAATTAATATACTAATATACTAAAATAACTAAAATTCCCATTAAATGTTTATCATATTTGTCTTTGCCTTGACATTAAAAACTACATTGAATATAGATATTTTTCCAGGTATCATTTTATTGTAAACTAATATATGTATATTTATAGGTTAAATATGTATAGGCATGTTAGGTAATTTGCAGTGCTTCTTTGGAGTAGATTTGGTGCAATTTACTCATCACAGTTCTAATTGGTGGAGGGTTTTTTTTTTTCCCCACCAGGAATTCTGCTGATAAACACAATTATTCAAAAACAATAAAATTGTAATATTGTCAGATGATGGCTTCAACAGAAGCAAATACTATAATAACCTCATAGCTCACAGTTGGTCTGTCTTCAGTGGTTTTTCAGCTAAAATAAACAGGTTTGATTTCAAATGTTGCTATGTAGACAGTAATAGCAGCTCACTGTGGTTTGGAACTGTTAATTTTTACAGTATGTTTGTGCTGAGTGACTGATCACACCCATCTCTCTCTTGTTGTTCCTCTCGTCCTCTGTGTGTTTCAGCTGGTGGGCTGCACCAATGTGATCGTGAAGGGGGAGACGATGCGTCCATCCAGCCGTGTGTCTCTAATGGTACTGTGTGAGACGCACCGCTCACACATGGTGAAACATCACTGCTGTCCGGGTTGCGGATACTTCTGCCTTTCTGTGAGTGTCTCTGACCACAAAAACCATGTTATAGGAAGAAATAAAAAAGTAAAATGTGTTATTTACTCACCCTCATGTTGTTTAAAAAGATAGATCACCCAAAAATGACAGATTTGTCATTTAATCAACCTCAAGTTGTTCCAAACCTGTTTGAGTTTCTTTCTTCTGCTGGTAGCCATTGACCTTCATAATATGGAAAAACAAATACTGTGGCATAATGGGGGCCAGAAACTAGTTACCACCATTCTTTAAAATATCTTCTTTTGCGACTCATACAGGTGAAATAAGTAAATTAATGCAAAATAAGTATTTTGATGCAGCCTAGTACACACACAGTTTGCAGTGTTTCATTAAACAGGATTATTATAGTTATTACAAAATGAAACAAAATTGAAAATAAAAACTTTAACTTGATCATAAACGTATTTTATTTAAATTTATTTGCCAAGACAACATTTCTCATTTTAATTCAGTTTAATTTGATGTTCTATAATAACTAGAAGTAAAATAAAAATGAATAAAAATTATGTAGACATTAAAAAATTAAATGACAAATGCATAACAAAATTACTAAAGCTTTAAAAATTCCAAAGACATGGAACATTTAAAAATAAAAACAAATTCAAGCTAGTAATTAAAGTATCTCGATAATACTAAAATAAAATTAAATGCATGAGACACTGTTATTTTAGTATCAGTGAGAGAGTTTATAACTTGTTAGTGTTAATGTTGCTAATGTTGGAATCATGCTAACATGTTAATTATCTATCTATCTATCTATTTATCTATCTATATCTATTTGACAGACTGCATTCAAACTGGAACCTTTTAAAACTACTTTAAACATTGAACAATTTTAGACTGAGACCTATCCAAACTTAAAACTTCTTAAACTTTTCAAACTTTTTCAAACTTTCTGGTCCGGCTTTCTCAAGCCAACTTAAAGTTTGTCTTGACAAACTTTTTTATCTAGTTTATTTTATCATTTCATTAATTATTAGCTTTTCATCAGCTCACAGATCCTCCGTTTCATTTCACATGCAGGGAACATTTCTTGAATGTTGCCCAGATGTTCACATTGCACATCGCTTCCACCGGGGCTGTGTGTCAGTGCTGGGTGGTGGGCGGAGTCGAGGAGGAATGGGCGTCGGCCTGCTGTTCTGCCCTCACTGCGGTGAGGATGCGTCAGAGGCGCGTGAGGTCACTATCCCTCCTGCAGCACCCTCTTCAGGCTCTAACGTGGTCACTGCAAGCGCATCGTCCACCACAACCACACCCTCGCTACTTCCTTCCGCTCTGGCGGCCACATCACGGGCACTAAACAACGATAAGAAGATGGGCGAGCCGCTCAAGTGAGTTATATGCGTTGCTTAATAGTAAAATATGTTGTATGTATATTATCACGTCAAAAAATTTCCTCCAGCGAAAAAAAACATCCCACATTATTAAAAAATTTTTCAATAAATTGACATTTTTAATTCATTTTATTTGTTTATTGATATTTAGCCTTTTTTATTAAAAAGTAGGATTTTGTTCGCTAATGTTGAAAGTTTGAAACAAAAAAATGTGCTAATGAACAAACATTTGATTGAAAATTCTCTTTGACATTTCTCTACAGTGCAAGGATGCGTTGCCGTGGGGATGTAAGGAAGGGGGCGGAGCTGCAAAATCAGCCATCCAATGCCACTCCAGGAGGGGGCGGGGTAGAGGATGTGGTCGCCCTGGGTGACGGCGGGGTGGACAGCGTGGGACCGTCGCTCGTCTTGCCCAATGGAAAGCCCGTCTGTCCCAGCGCACTTCCACCTGGAGACAGGAGGGCGGCGCTACAGAGAGCCATTCTCACACAGGACACAGAGAGGTTAGTGTCAGTTTAAACAAATAATAAGATGTTCAGAATCAAAGATTCTGTCATTTCTGGTTCAGTTGTCACACTGATGCCTTGCGTTATGGGTTACAGTATGTCATACAGTAGAAATGAGTTTCTTGCACTAGAATTCACTGTTTATGGTGATTATATTGATCAAATGGTAATGGTTCTCTAGAGCAGAGTTTCCCAAAGTGAGGTTTGTGATGAAACTGTAAGGAGTTTGTTAACTGACAAAAAGCTAATAATTAAATCATAAAAAAAGTAAAATAAGAACAGCTGAAATAAAACCCTTACTAAAATTGTAAAATTAAAAAACAATTTTAAAATAAAAAACTACTTAGTAAATACTTAGTAAGAAATAATTTAATCATACAAATCATTTTTTTAAATTATGTATTTTAATTTTGATTTAATTGAAATTTTGAATTTAATTTTGAATTTAATTGAATTCTGAAAATGCAAAATGGAAACACAAAATTTAAAAAAATCAGTTGTTTAGAAATAATAAAATTATAAAAAAGCAAAATAATAATAAAAAAGTCTAAGTTAAAATATTAAATTATCAAAAACTATAATAGTATTTAAATTATGCTAAAATAACACTGTTATGCATGAAGGAAAAAAAAAAATCCCAGAATTAAGGCAAAAACAGTACAGTTAGTGTGTTATTCTCAACATACTTAGGCTAAAAAAATGATGTCATTGTCTTGGCTCTTTCTGATTGTTCAGGAGGAAGAAGCTGCGCTTTCATCCCCGTCAACTTTATCCTGCAGCCAAACAGGGGGAAGCTCAGCGAGTTCTGCTCATGCTCAGTATGTACCTGTGTACTTGTGTATATACATATCACACATCTGTTGAAGGTTTCATCATCAGAGCTGATATGATCTCTGTGTGTTTGTCAGTGGAGGGCATCGACCCGTCTTATCAGTCAGACTCTCAGAACAGACGCTGCGCTCTTCACGCGGCTGCTCAGAGGGGTCTGCTGGAGGTCTGTTACCTGCTCATACAGGTAAGTTTTTAATTCACAAAACTTTCATGAGTTTCTTAAACTGGAATTGACTGTTCATGGTGATTATATGGATCATATGATGATGATTCTGTAGAGCAGGATTTCCCAAAATAGGGTTTGTGATGAAACTGTAAGGCATCTGTTAAATGACGAAAACCTAATAAATAAATAAAATAAATAAATGCAAAATTGTAAAATAAGACCAACTGAAATAAAACCAATATATATTACCAAACTTATCATAAAAATGCTATATAAAATACATTCCTAGTACAATTTTTATTTTAAAATTACGTATTTTAATTTTGATTTAATTGATTATTAAGTTTTATTAAGTGATTTGTATTTATTGACTTTTCTTTTATAAAGTGATTTATTTTTATTTTAAATTATTAAAATAAATTAAAATAATACAATAAATAATACAGTAAAACAATAAATCATTTAATAAATAAAATAATACTTGTAAAAATGGAAAATCATGAAAAATCCATAAAATGAAAATACATAAAAAATGAAAATACATAATTAAAAAATAAATAAATAAATAAATAGTTTAGAATAAAATAAAAACAATAAAATTAAATGCATAGTAATAATTAAAATCAAAATTATAAAATAAGATGAAAAAAGTCATAAAAATGCTAAATTATTAAAATATGTATTTCATTTTTTTCAATTTTTTTTTTTTTTTGCATTTTCAAAATAAAACACTTTATTATAATGAAACCATTAAGATGCCAAATTAAAATACATAAATTAAAAATAAAAAAGGTTTAATAAATTAAATATAAAACTGCTAAATTAAAATAAATAAATGCTAAAAATAATCACAACTAAACTTTATATATACTTTAAATAAAGAAAAACTAATAATAAAATTGTAATTATTTTACCTGCATGTTATGTTGCCAATAGCTGACATTAGAGAACAGTGAAGATGCAAATATGTTATTAAATGATTAAAATATTAATTAAAAATTTCAGGGGGACTTCAAGACGATATTTTAGGTCAACAACTGACACAAAAAGGTTTAGGAATCCCTGCTGCAGAGAATTGTTATTGTTTTGTTGAGTAATTGGCTTGTTTCAGTTTGTATTTGAGGAAAGTTTCCATTAAAATTCCTGCTTTTGTGCTGTGGTTGATTTTAGGCAGGCGCAAAGGTGGATGCCCAAGATAAGACCCTGAGGACCCCTCTGTTAGAGGCCATAGTGAACAATCATGTGGAGGTAGTGAAATACCTGATCCAGAGCGGAGCCTGCGTCTATCATGCAGTGAGAAACACACACACACACACACACACTCCTGATCAACCAACAGAAAAATAATGCAAGTTAAGCGTAATTGCTGTTACACTCTGAGTTTGGGTCAATTTTTTAAAATTCATCAGTCTGGGATCAATTATTCCTCATATACCAGCAGTTCCTAACTTGAAAATGATCCAAACCACCTGCTAGATGTTTTAAAAAAACAAAAAACACAATGAGGTAAACAATAAATCATCTAGTTTTGTGTGAAGTTACATTTACATTAATGCATTTTAGCAGATGCTTTTATTCAAAGCAGCTTGCATTGTATTCAAGGTGTGCATTTGTGCTGAATCATGTGTGTTTGTTGTTCAGGAAGAGGACGGATCCACAGGTCTTCATCACGCTGCTAAACTGGGAAACCTGGAGGTGGTGATGCTGTTACTGAGCACCGGACAGGTGGATATAAACGCACAGGTGTGTTTCTGAGCTCATTAGACCATCTCAGACTGCGACTTTTGGTGTTTTCTATGGAAGCTTGTTTCTACAATGGATTAAAAAGTTTAAAAAGGACACTTAAACAATTCAGACTTTGTCAGAATTGTGAGATATAAACTCAGAATTATGAGCTATAAATTCCCAAAACTTTAAAGTTTTAAGTTAAGAGTTAATATCTTGCAATTTTGAGTTCATGTCTTGCAAGAAAAAGTCCACACAATTATACATTTATATTTTCAAATTGTGAGTTATAAATTTACAATTAAATCCCAATCGCCAAAAATCCAGATTTTTTCTTCTTTATTTTCTGTTTTTCTTGCAGTTGAGCTGATTTTTATTTGCAATAGTGAGTTTATATCTCACTTTTTTCAGAATTTTTTTGTAATTTATGAACTTTATCATCTCGCAATTCAGTTTTTATCAGAGTTGAGAAAAAAATCTGAAATGTAAGATATAAATTTTAAAAAAGGAAAAAAAGATAAATAAAGATAGATAAAAAAAGCTAGATAAAAATTCAAAATAACATTTTTTTATTTTAATTCGGGATGTCAGATGATTAATCGCAAAAGAAAAAAGGGGAAAAATAAGTGTCAAAAGATGTAAACAGAATTGCTGATTTTTTTTGTAATGTCAATTTTCGTCTCTGAATTTAGTTGTAAACTTGCAATTGACAGTTATCATCTCGCAATTCTATCAGAGTCAGTATTGTGAGATAAACATTCATAATAACCTTTTTTATTTTCAGTAAGGCTGTCAACTGATTAATTTAAATTAATTGCATCCAAAATAATTGTATGTTTATGTACTATATATGTGTGTGTGTCTTGTGTATATTTTTTATATATATATATAAATTATTGGAACTTTTTATCTCACATTTTCTCAGAATTGCATGATACTCACAATTTTAACAGAATTGTGATATAAACCCCACAGAGTACTTCAGATGATGCCAACCCTGAAAACATACAGCACTACCGAAATCTGCTACTAATTTATAGTGTTCTTTGTCTGTTTGATTACGTCATTAATTGATCTTTACCACACATCTCTGCCATATGTACATCAAGCTACTACTACATATATTGTAAAAATGTCAATTTGGTGTAAAGCTGCTTTGCAACGATATGTATCGTGAAAAGCGCTATACAAATAAATTTGAATTGAATTGAATTGAATTGAATTATAAACTCACAATTGCAAGAAATAAAGCCAGAATTGCGATTAAATACTTACAATTCTCTTACACTCGAAAATGAAAGTTTATATCTCACAATTCTGACTTTTCCACAAATTTCTACCTTTTTTCAGAATTGTGAGATATAAACTCACAATTGTGAGTTATAAAGTCAAATTTTGAGGAAAAAAAGACAGTTCTCAGAATTGCGTGATATTGATTGAGTTTATGTCTTGCAATTCTGACTTTATAACGCAACTGTAAATTTATATCATGCAATTCTGAGAGAAAAAAAGGCAGAATTGCAAGATGTAAACTTACAATTGTGAGGAAAAAAGGCAGAATTGTGAGAGAAGTCCCAATTACCTTTTTTAGTTTTTATTCTGTGGTGAAAACGGAGTTCCATAGCTTTCCCTAGTTTTCACCTCATCTCTGTTTCAGGATAGCGGCGGTTGGACGCCCATCATCTGGGCGGCAGAGCACCGACACATAGACGTGATCAGAGCTCTGCTCAACAGAGGAGCCGACGTCACGCTCAGAGACAAAGTGAGTTTTGTGAATCATGCGAGTCTTGCAGGAAATGTGTCGGCACTCTAACGGTCTGTCTGTCTGATATGATATCTGTCTGTGCAGGAGATGAACGTTTGTCTGCACTGGGCGTCGTTCGCGGGCAGCGCTGAGATAGCAGAGCTGGTCCTGAACGCCGGCTGTCCTCTGTCGTCCGTCAACCTGCACGGAGACACGCCGCTGCACATCTCCGCTCGCGAGGGCTTCATCGACTGCGTCACGTGGGTCAAGCGCCGCCTGAGAGCTGTTTTTGGTGTTGTGGACTCATCTGACTGGCTTCTGTTTGTCTTTACTCCAGTCTGTTTCTTTCTCGTGGCGCTGACATCGACATTATGAACAAGGAGGGCGACACACCGCTCTCTCTCGCGCGCTGTGACACGCCAGTCTGGGTGGCGCTGCAGATTAACAGGAAGTTGCGCAGGGGAATCGCCAACCGCATTGTACGGACCGAGAGGATCATATGCAGGTGAGTGTGTGGGCTTTAATATTGAGAATTAAATAAATAAAATAATGTGTTATTTATATACTATTAGTATTTCTTAATATTTTTAACATTTGTATGTTTTCATTTTAATTTTAGTCTGAGTTTTGTTATATGATTTAAAAAAAAAAATAGTTATAATTTATTGTTATATTATACATTTTAGATTATAAAATATTTATTTTTATTTTAGTTTTTTAATTGTAGTACTTAAACTTATTCAGTTAGTTGCCAAGGCAACATTTTTTTCTTTTAGTTTAACATTTAGTCAAATGTTTGTTTTTTTTTGTGTGCTTTTGTCATTTTTATTACTATTTTTATTTTTCTTAAAATGTATATTTAGCTTTAATATATATTTATTTAAGTTTTAAGTAACATTTCTAACTTTGTTTTAGTAAATTTTTTGTCTTTAAGTAATTTTTTCATTCTTTTTTAATTTTAATCAATTTATTTCACATTTTAGAAATAGTTTTATATATATATGTATGTATATATATATATATATATATATATATATATATATATATATATATATATATATATATATATATATATATATTATATTTATTTATATATTATCTTTGCTTTTAGTGGTTTTATTTTAAATTAAACATTTTTGTTTGTTTGTTTGTTTGTTTGTCTGTTTTTTATATATAAATTATATTTTTAATTGTTTAAATATTTCTATTTATTTTTATTGTACTTTTTAGTACTTTTATTTTACATTTTAGAAATTGTTTATATATATATATATATATAGTGCCAAGGCAATATTTATAATTTTAGCTTGTTTTAGTCATTTTGCTTTTGTCATTTCTTATATTATTATTTTTAATATTTCTATTTATTTTTATTTTATTTACTTTTTAATAAGTTTACTTTAAGTTTTAGAAATGTGTTTTATTTTGCTTGTTTGATGTTTTGATGTTAGCATCTAACTGAAAGAAAATTATTTCAGTTAGATGCCAAAGCAACATTTCTAATTTTAATTTAACTTTTAGTAATTTTGTTATGTGTTTAAGTCATTTTTTATTCTTTTAAATATTTCTAGTTATTTTTATTTTACTTTTAGTAATTTTAGTCATTTCATTTTACATTTTAGAAATTGTGTTTTGTATTTATTTCTATTTAGCTTTTTTTCATATTTAGTTCTAGTAGTTTTAGTACTTCAACTTAAATTCTTTTGAGTTAGTTAATATACTATTTTTGTACTTTTAGTAATTTTAGTAATAATATTGTACATTTTAGAAATTGTGTGTGTGTATATATATATATATAAGCTTGTTTTAGTCATTTTATGTGCTTTTGTCATTTTTTTTTTAAATCAATTTTTAATATTTCTATTTATGCCTATTTTATTTGCTTTTAGCAATTTTAGAAATTGTTTATTTTTTTTGTTATTTTTTAAGCCTTTTTTATTCTTTTAAATATTTCTATTTATTTTTATTTTTATTTTAGTAATTTTATTTTGCTTTTTAGAAATTGTTTTATATACATTATATACATTTATATACATATTTATATTTATATTTATATTTATTTTTTATTTTTATTTCTTTTTAGTAGGTTATTTTAAGTTTAAATTGTTTGATTTTTTTTTTTTTTTTGTTTGTCTGTTGTTTTATATATTTATTTCAGTTAGTTGCCAAAGCAATATTTCTCATTTTCATTTAAGCTTAAGCTCAAGTTTTTCATCTAATATTCTTAATATTATTATATTTCAGCTGTATTTCACTTATTGCAGACTACTTTTAACATTTCTATTTTTAGTTAGTAATGCTGGTGTGTGTGTGTTTGTTGTGTAGTGATGTGGCCCAGGGTTATGAGAACGTTCCCATCCCATGTGTTAATGGCGTGGATGATGAAGGCTGTCCGTCCGACTACAAATACATCGCAGAGAACTGTGAAACCTCCACCATGAACATCGACCGCAACATTACACACCTGCAGGTGCCACTCCATACACAAAAAATCATTCTGAAAGTCTCTAGCTGTGGTGTGGACTCTGCTGTTCTTTAATATTGAGAATGATTTTTAGTACTATATCTTTATCGTTATCAGGATATAACACACTTTACACTACCGTTCAAAAGTTTGGGGTCAGTACATTTTTATTGTTTATTTTTTTATTTTTTATTTTTTTTAAAGAAATTAATACTTTTATTCACCAAGGATGTATTAAGTTAATAATTAAAAGTTTATTAAAAGTTAATAATAAATAATTTACATTGTTATAAAATATTTATATTTTGAATAAACACTGTACTTTTTAAACTTGTTATTCATGAAAGAATCCTGAAAAAAAAAATCACAGGTTCCAAAAAATATTTGGCAGCACAACTGTTGATATTATCCAACATTGATCATTCTAATAATAAATCCGCATATTAGAATGATTTCTGAAGGATCATGTGACACTTAAGACTGGAGTAACAGCTGATAAAAATTCAGCTTTTCATCACAGGAATAAATTCTATTTTAACCCCAAACTTTTGAACGGTGGTGTATATGCAGTAATCTGTGTGCTGATTTTATAACCAGCTGTGTTTGGTGTGTTTGTTTCAGCACTGCAGCTGTACAGACGACTGCTCCTCCAGTAACTGTCTCTGTGGGCAGCTCAGCATCCGCTGCTGGTACGACAAGGTAAAACACTGCTTAATCTGCATGATAAACTCTAAAATTAAAAAATAAAGACATTATGATGGTCTGTGTGCTCTCATAGGATCATCGCCTCCTTCAGGAGTTTAACAAAATCGAGCCTCCTTTGATCTTCGAGTGCAACATGGCATGTTCCTGCCACAAAACCTGCAAGAACCGAGTGGTTCAGGCTGGAATCAAGTAAGCCAGGATTATTTTCTTAATAAATTTGCTGTTTTGAGATGATTTGCATGTCAAATGAACCTCAGGGTTTAAAAAAACACTTTTGCATGAACATGAGTCGATTGTGTGTTTCAGGGTGCGTCTGCAGCTCTACAGGACGGAGAAGATGGGATGGGGCGTCAGAGCGCTTCAGGACATTCCTCAAGGAAGTTTCATCTGCGAGTGAGTAAAACCATTCAGACTAGTGTGTTTTTCAGCAGGACAGCCTGTTATTTCTTCTGTAACGTGTGTGTTTGTGCAGGTATGTTGGTGAGCTGATCTCTGACGCAGAAGCTGACGTGAGGGAGGACGATTCGTACCTCTTTGATCTGGACAATAAGGTGTTGCATCACTGATTTCAGTCAAGATTGTAGACGGTCTGAAGGCCTGTTTACAAAAGGAGTGACAAAATCATGCAAATTGCAGACAAACATTGCTGACACACATTTGCAACAAAACTATTGACACCAAGCGCCACACTGCTTGTTCTGCTAGTTGTTTAGATAAAAGCAAAGTATAACTATAATATCATGCAGATCTAATGTGACAAATGTGACTCTAAGACATGAAGATATTAAGATATTATGAACATTAACATTTAAAAAGCTCTATAATGATGGAAAAACCGAAAGAAAAAAAATATTTCCTGACCAAAACCAGCATGCATGGTGGCTATTTATGTGTTTTGATGCAATGTTAGTAATATTTTGTACTCACAGAGCCACACTATCAGCATCTATGATCTGGAATACCAGGCCATCAGACATGATATGTATTATATACATTACATGCTATTATTGTTTTTTTTGGTTAGTTTGTTTTCATTTTAATTTGAGCTTATTATTTATTTATTTAGCTATGTGCTTGTCATTTTTATTTTGAGTTTAGGTTTAGATTTAGATTTTTTTCTTTTCAGTTGTCGTTTTTATTTATGCTCAGTTATTAATTCTAGTGCTTCAACTTCAGTTTATTGCAGTCTGTTGCCAAGGCGAAATTAAATTTTTTTTGTTTATTAGTAGTAGTAGTAGTAGTAGTAGTAGTGTTTATTTTATTTTTATTATATTGAATTATCCTTTATTTTTATCATTTTTTTATTTTAATTTTAGTCACTTTTTTATCATTATTATTATTATTATTATTATGTACATTATATATTTTATACTTTATATTAATATAGAGATTTTTTTTATTTTATTTTTAATCTTTGTATTATTATTGTCGTTGTTGTTGTTGCTGTATATTATATACTATAGTTCTTATTGCTATATTGAATTTTATTTATTTCTGTTTCATTTTAATTTTCATTTTAGTTAAATTGTTAAATTTTATAATTTATATTAATATATTGAATTGTTTTTAACTTTTGTTTTAAACTAATTATTTTTATTATTATTGTTGTTGTTATTATTATATACTATAGTTTTTATTGATATATTGAATTAGCTTTTATTTTTTATTTCCGTTTAATTTGAATTGTCATTTCAGCTTTTTTTTTGTAATTTTGCTGTGTGCTTGTCATTTCTATTAGTAATATTACTATTTATATTTATTTTAGTACAGTTATAGTTTTAATTTATTTCCATTTCCAAGGCAACATACATTTAATTTTTGTTTGTTATTATTAATATAATTATAATAACTATTATTATTAACACTATCTAATTTTATAATTTATATTAATATATTAAATTGTTTTTAACTTTTGTTTTTAACTAATTATTTTTATTGTTGTTGTTGTTGTTGTTATTATTATATACTATAGTTTTTATTGATATATTGAATTAGCTTTTATTTTTTATTATTTCCGTTTCATTTGAATTGTCATTTTAGCTTTTTTTGTAATTTTGCTGTGCTTGTCATTTCTATTAGTAATATTACTATACATTTATTTAGTTTTATTTATTTCCATTTCCAAGGCATCTCATTTTTATTATTATTATTATTATTATTATTATTGTATACATTATATATTTTTAGAGTTTATATTAATATATAATTTTTTTACTTTTATTTCTAACTCTTTGTATTTTTATAATTATTTCTATTATTCTTTTTTTATCATTTAATTTTCATGTTCATTTTTTGTATATATTGAATTGTTTATTACTTTTATTTTTAATCTTTGTATTATATGTATTTTTTGTGTACTATTATATACTATAGCTTTATTGATATGTCGAATTAGCTTTTAGTTTTATTATTTTCTGTTTCATTTTAATTTTCATTTTAGTTACATTTTTAGTAATTTTTATTTTTTAAATGACTATTTAGGTTTAAACTATTAGGTTTCAGTCAGTTTTAGTTTTTATTTCTATTTAGTAATTTTAGTGTTTCAACCAAGTTTTTCAGTTAATAAAAACGTTTTTAATAATTTTAGTGAACTGTCTTTCACAGGATGGTGAAGTGTACTGTATTGACGCCCGATACTACGGTAACATCAGCCGCTTTATAAACCACCTGTGCGACCCCAACATCATCCCCGTACGTGTGTTCATGCTGCACCAGGACCTGCGCTTCCCTCGCATCGCCTTCTTCAGCTCCAGAGACATTTTCACCGGACAGGAGCTCGGGTGAGAGACAACGCCGTGTTTGTTTGTAATCTTACGGGCAAAAGCTGGATTTAATTGCTTTATGATTTTATGGAGCATGACCTAGGAATTTATGGCTGTATTTGCATCCTGTTCCTGTTAATGCATTTTCTTCCTGTTTGTTTTATGTTCACTGATTTTTGATCTCTGACAGGTTTGATTACGGCGATCGTTTCTGGGACATCAAGAGCAAGTACTTCACCTGTCAGTGCGGCTCAGAGAAATGCAAACATTCAGCAGAGGCCATCGCGCTGGAGCAGAGCCGGCTGGCCCGTCTGGAAGTCTGTCCCGAAACGGCCGGTGAACCCGGACTCCCTGTGTTGGGACACTCGTGATAACGGGACGCTTGTTTTTATGCACACCTGTACAGCTCTCAAACGTGTGCTTACATACGATTATCACAGTGAAGGCCGTGTTTGAAGCTTCAGATGATTTATTTCTTCCATCTGACAGGACAAAGGAAATTATAAAAATAACAGCGGCCTGAAGTTCAGCACACGCAAATGCCGTTTCAAAATACCACCAGGAAATGACATTCAAATTCAATGCTGTTAATCCTGCTCGGATCAGGAGGGGAGATGTTATAAACTGTCACCAGATCACAAACAGTCCTTTTTTGTTACAAATCATGAAGCTTTTTGTATGTGTAATTGTTTTAATAAATACTGTTTCATACAGAAATCACTTTTTTCCTCTTTCGTTTTGTTCTCACAAATCACAATTTACCATTGCAATCAAATGCAATAGTTTAATTACACCATATTCATTCAGCACACAATTTACTTGATAGGCTACTTCAAAGAATAAAGAATATCATAAAATAGAGTTGTAGCTGGTGTTTTTGTGGAAAGTGTGGCAAGATATTTTACAGTTTTCATATTGTGTTCTTCCTCACGTGTTGACCTGAATTATTAGTCAAAGTGTGTCAATGGGTGGATTGTAGTACTCATTTCTGATAAGAGAATGTATGGCTGTACAGATAAATCAATAATGAAGGGTCAGTGTTATCAGTGTAAACACTAGTGTGTTCTGATACGAGGCTAATGGTGAAATCTAAAGATTATAAAAAGAAGCTGTCTATTGTTGTTTATACTTTTTGTTTGAACTCCACGGATCGAAATCAAATGACTCGCGACACGCGCTCCGAACCAAGTCCCGATCTGAATAATGATTCACGGTCATGTTTCGAAATCTAAATTAATTCACGAACCCTGCTTAGTTCCTATCTGAATCAAATACTCTCTCCAAAGTTCCGATCTAAATGACTCGCAATGATTCGCGACACGCGCTTCGAAGTCCCAAATCTGAATAATGATTCGCGAATCGCGAACCCGCAGTTCCGATCTGAATTAAATGATTCGCGATTCGCGCTCCGAAGTTCCAATCTAAATCAAATGATTCGTGATGCGCGCTTTGAAGTCTCGATCTGAATAAAATGATTCGGAATCCGATTGGAGCGCTTCCAAACAGTTAATCATTATCCATATTTCACTTCCAAAGATGTTTCGAAGATGAACATATTTACCACTGAAAACACTCAATGTTGCACTTCAAAATACATGTTAGATGGAAACATTGTGCATTATGATCGACTTTGTAGCTTAGTTAACTATATTTAAAATAGTTTGATCAATGCAATTCTGTTGGTAACAGCTCAGAAATCAGTTGAAACAACCCAGTCTCATACTATTGAAGTGAATGTTTATCTATCTATGTATCTATTTGAGAAAACTTTATTTAGTAGTGCAATCTTTTGGTATGTAAATTATTTAATTTTACTTGTCTTTAATTTCACTTTTAATGTATATTCATTTGTTTATTTATTTATTTTTAATCGATTACTTATAAATGAATGATTCTGTTTGGATCATAATGTTTTTTGTTTATATTAAACGCTGTCTATATTTATTTATTTATTTATTACTTTATTATCACAGACATCAATGTTTTCTTTAAAACATTGTAAAACAAAGTAACAAGTTTTTCAGGCTGTATAACGATCATCCACCGATAGAGGATGCGCGCGTGTCCGCGAGTATAGGTGCGTCAGGTGAGCTCGTAGAGCTGCACCAGCAGGTGCCACGTCGTGACGTCACCACAGCGCTTGGTTACTCCACCAAAGATTTACAGACAATACACCAGCACTTAAAGTTGTTCCGGGCGTGCTGATACCGGACTTGGTCGATTCAGATGATCTCTGCAGAGGAGTGAAACAGCTCGAGAACATTTCACACGGTTTTTATTTTAGACACATGATCGCGAAGTGAAAAGATGGGCCGTAAGAAACAGGAGGAAGAGCAAAACAACCCCGAGTATGGTAAGACTGTTTCTGAGTGCGTTTCTCAGTACACTTAGAGCATTTCTCAGGAGGATCCGCTATAATGCAACAGCTCATTAGTTCAGACGTGCTTGCGTGTTACAAATATAATCAATATATGATAAAGAGTTGACAGAAGTCATGTAATATCAGGCAACAAGTGTGAATTGCGTGCCTGGAAATTAATAAAATCGTAAAAAGATAATAGTTCCATAGTGAATACTGTATATTTTATGTATTGTTGTATATATTTTATATATATGAAACATAAATGTCATATTTTATACAGTATTTATATATACATGGATCATTTGTTATATTTTCTATTTATAAAATATATCAAAGATTTTATTATATATTGCATACTTTTTTAAAAAAATGGTATGTCCTTTAGTTAAGTATTTAAGTAAACATGTTTATTCATTGTTACTCTTGCAAACAATGGCTCGTTTTGTAAAGGTTGAGCTTGTGAACCTGATCCAGCCCTTATATTAAACAGACCTGAGCACTGCCAAAACTGATCGCTGACGTTCATTGTGACAGGACATTATCAGAAAAATGTAGTGTCTGAGATGCTGTTATGAAGTCACAGCTCATCCTGAGCTCAGATGTTAGTCAGATGCCATGATAGTTAAACTCCCCATATACTTGCTTTATGATGCCATTATGGATAAAGAAGTCATTCTCATTTAGAGCATGACTTTTCATTGTTATTTCAACATACAATGTCTCAATGCTCTTCTTCCTGTGCATCTTTAAGCAACAGGAAAGAGTTTTGTGTTTAACACCTAGTTTCTTCTTTACTTCATGCTGTTTACTCTTAAGATCTGTGGTTTGTATCAGTCATTGTGGGTTTTTTTTTCTTCCTGGTCACCCAGAGTGCGTCAGTGGTAGAATGCTGGAGATAAGGCATTTCTCTGGAGGTTCAGTTACTGGGTAACAAGCCTGTTGGTCAAAATTTAAACCAGGAAGGATCAAATATTCATAAACACATGTGTTCTCCATGTGTTTTAGAATAGCTTACATCATTGGCATTTATGGGCTGGTTTTGTTGGAGTGTGGAAATAATTTGAAATTGTTTCCTGAAAGATGTCATGACTCGGCTTTGCACACACCTACCTATTGTAATCGAGGACATCGCAACACTTTTATTGTTTATACTGTATATAAAGATAATTTTAAACTCACCTACTCATTAACCCTTACTCTGAGGAAACATTTTCACATTTTAAGGCACGGCACCCCAGGCAGATAGAGAAAAAAAAACAAAAAAAAAGTAAATAAATAACCGAAAATAATAATATCCAAAAGCTGAGTGATCACATTTAGAATTGTTTGTATTACAAATTTTAAATATGCATGTTTGCATGTTTGTGCTTGTATATGTTTCAATATGCAAGTGATGCATTATCTAATTAAATATCTTTTTATATGCCTAAAATTCCACAGGGTTTGTACAGATAATGTAAAATAAAATTCCAGGACTTTTCGAGCACTATTTTTTTTTTATTTTCAAGGATTTCAATCCTTTATCGAATTGTCTCTTCCATTTCAAATTCTAAAAAAGAGAAATAGAAAAATAAAAATATGCTAATAAAAAATGGCAAAAATAAAGTGAAGCACATGCAAAATATCACCACTAAAGTATTATAAAGTATACTACACTTATTTAGTAATTATTTTAAGGGATTTGTGTTTGTGTATACTTTTTTGTTCTTATAACGGTACTGTGTTAATGGTTTGGTTTTCTACTGTTTAAGAAAAAAAAATCAGAAAAAAAGATTGTTAAAATCACACCGAAATCCTGATTTGAAACAAATTATTCATGAACCAGCAACAAAGTCCCGTTGTGAATCAAATGATTCGCGATCCGTCTTCCAAAATTTAGATCTCAATCAAATGATTTGTGATCCACACTCTGAAGTTCCATTATAAATCAAATGATTTGTGATTTGCGCTCCAAAGTTTTAATATAAAGCAAAAGATTCATGAACCTGCTCCCAAGTTCTGATCAAAATCAAATGATTCACAATCCGATCTCTGAAGTTCCGATCTTAAGCAAAAGATTTGCAAACCCTCTGCAAAGTTCCGATCTTAATCAAATGATTCGCGATCCACGCTCCAAAGTTTCGATTTAAAGCCGAATATAAACCGCTCTGAAGTTCTGGTCTAAGTCAAATGATTCTCAATCCATGCTCTGAAGTCTTGATCTGAATTTGATTTAGATCGGGACTTCAAATCACGTATGGTGAATCATTTAATTTGAATCATTCAATTCACCAAATGATTCACGAGCCCGTTCCAATCTAAATCAAACGATTCACGATACATGATTTGAAGCCCTGATCTGAAACAAATGATTCGCGATACACAATCCATTTGGAATGCTTCAAAATAGTGAATCATTTTGCAACGCAATGGTTTAACTGATTCAGAGTTTCGAAAAAAGTTTTGAATTTTGCATGAAGAGATACGTGCTATGACAAAATTAAACCCTTATTTCAGAGATACCTTGTCTTTCATTAATTACCTGTCATTGTCTTACAAGTACCTCTTCAGGAATATTGCTATTTTCAATGATTTTCCAGGCTTTAAATGTCAAAAAGTCAAATTCAAGTACTTCAAGCACCTTGTACGAACCCTGATTCCAGAACATAAATGTGAATATTGGATAAAACCAGTCTTTCAAAATTGTTTAATTTTGTTGACATATTAGAGGGGATTTCTCCTTTTATTACTGCATAAATCAGAAAATACTGTCAACTTGCAGAAAAGTATACAACAAACCCCTCTGTAAAAACCTTCACAATATAGATGGGTATAAAAATATCAACTATGTAAGTACTGCTGAAGTTTAGGAGAAAAAATTTGCATCCTTTATAGATATGTTATTTTAATTGAAGTCAGATGCAACACCTAAAAGTGTTATTGCATCTTTTCTTTCCACTAGTCTCAAACAGTACATTATGAAGAGTAACATAGCCCAAAATCTTAAAATTAACCAGTGCATGAAAAAACAATGTTTTTGCTTATAGTGTCTAGCCTAAAAAAAGTATTTTCTTTATTTATTAAACTTAAATTTAATTTAAATTACACTCCAAATGTCTTCAAAGGGATGTAGGTCTTGTTGGATTTTTTCCCCCCAGTTTGTTTTGACAGACTTCAGTTGCTTTATATTAAAGTTGGCGTGAAATAAAAATTCAAACTATCTGTTATCAAAATGCATCTTATTGATCTTATTTTAAATGATTCATCTATGCATACATTTAATTGTAAAATGCATTTAATTTAACCTAATATTTAAAAAAAATAAAAATTAAATCTTGAAATGTCAGTCTCTATGATAACATATGCAGGACTTCTCCAATCATTTTGTCCGCCTAAACCCCACAACTTTCTTACAATCAACTGTAAGCTTGCATACGTTTTTGGAATGCCACGCCCACATCTCAATATCCAATCAACAACCGACAGATAGAAACAAGTCTTAAAAATAAAGGCTTCAAAAGGGAGGTTTTGCAGTGATACCAAAAATGGTTCCTCAATGAACCTTTCAGTGAACAGTTCTTAAATGAACCATTTTGAAGAACATTTTAAAAATCTAAAGAACCTTTTTTGACTATAAAGAACCTTTTCTGCATTTGAAAGGTTCTATGGATGTTCAAGTTTCTTCATGGAACCATCAATGCCAATAAAGAACCTTTATTTTTAGTGAGTGCATTGCTACTTCCGTTTCATAGCAACTTGAAGTTAATTGTAATAATTACAGACTAACCCACACCCTAAAAGAAAACGAAACAGAGCAATACTTCATTTATGAATCATTTTGACATTGAGAACACATTCAAAGGAGGTTTGACGGGTTTCGCTCACATCTTGAGTGTTTCATTATCAAAATATAGCTCAAACATGATGAACTTTTTTTTTTTTTTTTTTGCAAATTAGCTCAGGTTTCTTGATGTTTCCTGCTGAATTCTACAGAATTATTTAAATATGTGGTCATTGATGTCTATTTTGGACACACTTGTAAATGTATGATCTCTGATCGGGGTGTGTGTGTGGTTTACTGTAAACCGTTGTAATGCTTCCAACGATGAACTTCACATAAAACCAAACATAAAATCTACAGCCTTCTTTTTACAAGATGCTGTAAATGTCTCTTACAGATAACATGTTCTGCGTCCTGAAGGTAAATAACCATTTGTGTGTGTGTGTCTGTGTGTTTAGTGTAACATGATACTGGATTGTACATAAAGAGGTTGAGAAACAGGTTGGTCTGACATAATTTTAGCTGCCATGGCACAAGGTTTCTATTCCAGTTTAAACGTACAGTACCATTCAACTGTTTGGGGTCAGTAGGGTTTTTATTTTTTTTTTTGCATTAAATTGATCCAAAATGACAGTAAAGACATTTAATGTTACAAAAAATTATATAGTTTTGAACTTTCTGTTCATCAAAGAATCCTGAAAAATAAAATGTATCACAGTAACCACAAAAATATAAAGCAGCACAACTGTTTTCAACATTGATAATAATCAGAAATGTTTCTTGAGCAGGAAATCAGCATATTAGAATCATTTCTAAAGGATCATGTGACACTGAAGACTGGAGTAATGATGCTGAAAATTCAGCTTTGCATCACAGGAATAAATTTTAAAATATATTTAAATAGAAAATATTTTTCTTATTTAATAAAACTATTTCACAATATTACTGTATTTCATGATCAAATAAATCCAACCTTATAGAGCAAAAATTAATTTTCAAAAACATTCTTACAACCCTAAATTTTTGTATGATATTGTACATGTTTAGAGTTGAGAAAAGCCATGCATTCTGATAATAAATCAATTATATTAATATTTGACTTACTAATTGCCAGTTGTTGTGGCTTATTTGATATCTTCTCAGTTTATTAATATTTGCTGAGGTGTTTGTGGTTGATTTTGTGCTATATATCCTGGTTTTGGACACATGTCTGTGGGCTCATGAGTCACACAGAGCTTTAAAGAAAAAGTTTCCTGCTTTTTTGTTGTGACTTCCTCCATCTACACTCATTTATAACATCACCTTGTGTACCTTAAGTTTACGAAGCAAGTTAATTTTTTACACGCTTACAGAGAAACTCAAGTAATTACAAGAAGGATGAATGTTTAAGATCAAAGTTTAAAAATTGTCTGAAGATCCTGAGACACATCAGTTCCTGTATTTCTGGCTTATGTCAACAATTTGAACATGTTTTATGTTACATTATGTTTAGATGCATGAACTTCCAGATATGAAACTCATATGTGGTCTACCACTACCATAGAGTAGTTAGATTAACACAAATAATTCATTGCGATCAACATGATTTTTTTCATCATCTTGACTGATAAACTGCTCTCTGCTTTAATACAACCATTATATGTACAAAATAATAAGTAACTTGCCATAATGTTAGTATCATTAACTAGGAGTTTAGCTTATGGTGATATTTTTACTTGTTGAGCTTTGATGAGAATTTAATTCATTCAAACACTCTACTTTTGTTAAGTCCCATTTGGTATGAGTTTAGCAGTATGCAAATTTCCTATGTATGGTTTTCAACCATTGAAAATGGGAAAATTCAACAATTTGGACATGGCTTCGCATTGAGGTACCCATATCTCTAGGAATGAACCATATAGGGCCTTAAAAATGAAGACGTAAAAAGAAATTTCTTAAGAACCATAATCTAAAATCATATTGAGATATCTTTAACACTTCTTAAGTTACAGGAACACAGACTTTAAAGGGGTCATCAGATGACACTGGCCTCTTGAGCTGTAACAGTCTGATCACCATTGTTTTGATGCCAGAACAGGGACGTATACAAGAGTGGCTCCTAAGTGATTGAGGTGTTTTATTGTTGGATGTAATAATGAACACAGTAGTTGTCATTTACTCCCGTCATCTGAGCCGCTGAAGACGCAGTGGATAACTTTTGTTTGTGAAGGGAATGCGCCTCCCGATCTAAACAAAAGCGTCTATGTTCGCACGAATCATTCGTGATCCAGCTTCACTTACAGCAGAAGTGAGTATAAGGGTTTTTTTTATGAATCTTTGCGCTTGCCTTTCCTAATAGCATGCTAGTTAGCAAGTTTCGTGGCTAAACGCGGCTAAATGTGGCTAAAGTAAACAGGCTCGTCACTCCACAGAGAGAAGAGAGGGGTGGGGCAAGCAGAACTTATTAACATTTAAAGCAACATCGACCAGAACAGATTGATTTTTGGAGAGCTGATTTTGGCAAGGTAAAAAAGGTGTTTTCTTACACTACCATTGAGAAGTGTGAACCAAAGCATGTTATAGACTTTTCATTAAGACCCTAAAGAATCATATCAACTTGTGGAAAATGGGCATCCGATGACCCCTTTAAAAAAAAAGACTCTTTTTGCGACCAGACATGTATGTTCTATGCAATTGTTTTGATAGAGGAGAATATGATATAATTCTAGTTTGAACATTATTTACTTTCAGGCATTAGTCTTTAAAATAAAAACATATCAGCTGTATGCAATAGTGTCCACATTTGGTTTTGACCACTGAAAATGAGTAACGTTCAATAAATTGCGCATAGAGCCATACTTGGATCCTCATATCTCTAGGAATCTCTAGGTTATTAAAATGGAGATGCCAGAAGAAAATCTTGTTGAAAAACAGAATCTAAAATCATATTGAGATATCTTTAATACTTCTTGAGTTAAAGGAACACAAACCTAAAAGAAAAAAGTATAAGATGCATGCAAAGTGACCCACATTTGGTTTTCGACCATTAAAAATGGGTAAAATGCAACAATTTGGACATGGCTCCACATTGAGTTACTCATATCTCTGGGAATGAACTATATACAGCCTTAAAAATGAAGACGTCAAAGGAAAATTTCTTAAGAGCCATAATCTAAAATCCCATAGAGATATCTTTAACACTTCTTGAGTTACAGGAACACAGACTTTGAAAAAATAGTATTTATGACACTCTGACAAGTATGTTGTTTTGATAGAGAGGAGTAAGATATAATTCTAGTTTGAACATTATTTGTTTTTCAGACATTAGCCTTTCAAAATAAAAACATATCAGCTAAATGCAAATTGATGCACATTTGGTTTTGACCACTGAAAAGTTAAAAAATTGCACATGGAGCCATACTGCAATCCCCGTATCTCTGGGAATGAACCATATATGGTTATAAAAATGGAAATACCAGAAAAAAAAATCTTGTTAAAAACCAGAATCTAAAATCATATTAAGATATCTTTACAGTAACACAAAGTTAAAAGAAAAAAGTATCAACTGCATACAAAGTGACCCACATTTGGCTTAGAGCCATACTGAGATCCCATTATGTATGGAATTGAACCATACAGGGTGTTAAAAATGAAGATAGTAAAAGAAAAGTTTGTTAAGAACCAGAATCTAAAAGGACACTGAGGTGTCTTTAATACTTCTTGAGTTACAGGAATGCAAACTTTGAAGAAAGAACACTTTGAAACTCAGACAAGTATATTCCATGCATTTGATTGGTTAAAAGGGAAACAAGATACATTTCTAGTTTCAACATTATTTGTTCTTCAGACATTCCTTTTTAAAAGGAAAAAAGTATCAGCTGTATGCAAAGTGACCCACATTTAGTTTTTGACCATTGAAAATAGGTAAAGTTCATCAATATACACATAGAGCAACACTGAGTCCCCCATATCTCTAGGAATGAAACCCCTAGGGCCTTAGCAAAAGAAAAAATTGTTAAGAACCAGAATCTAAAAGGACATTGCAATATCTTTAATACTTTTTGAGTTACAGGCATCCAAATCTTGGACAAAAATTTGTGAAAACTGCTTTTTGCCATTTTTGAACTGCCACCATTGGCATATAATGCAACACAGAATGCTAAAGCTAATAAATTTTACAAACAGACATACCAATCTCTGTGTAGAAACAACATAATGATGCCATAAAATGACATAAAAATCTTTTTACCCCCTGCAATTTAGCTCTAAATCTCATATGAAAATTGTCGTTTTGACCCCCCTCTACAAAATAGTGGGTTAGTCAGTAAATATACGTCCATGGCATTTAATATTGACTCTTCTTAGTTTTTGTGTTGCTTTCACAAGAAAGTCAAAATCAAAACTTTTAACCAGAAGCTTGAGTCGACACAGAATTATATTTAAATGCAATAAAAAAAAAAGCATTTCTAGTAAATGATATTAGGTGTACATGTGGAACACAATTTGTGATCACAGTTTGTGAACACAAAACGCTCATATGCTGCATGATCAGAGTCTTGCTCAGTAAATGACCACATTCAAGAACGTCCTGAAGATCCAGTCACAGAAGTGCCCGTCCTGATCAGCAGGTTTCGTTAGAGGATGTGTACAGAAACACTCATGATTACTAAGTTTGTGTCTGCAGTTTGACTCCATCTTTGAATTCAAATGATATTCAAATTACCTCATTTTATTCCCTCTGTCTTTTTTCATTCTCTCCTGTTTACAGGGTGCAAAAGCTTCAGTGTTAGTATTTGACGGTTTAATACCCGTGTGTGGCTTTAAACTAACATGAAACATTGCAGCTGCCAGGCAACAAACCCTCACGGACGATTAACACATAGTCACAGTCACATGCAGGTCAATCATATGATATCATAAACTCCATCTAAAATACTTGTTATAAATGTTCCATGTAGCCTGCATGCAATATTTTGTAATTGTACAAATTAATATGTCACACCGCAGGACCATTTAAAATGAAAGGCAAAAAAGTTAAAGATGTTTAAAAGTGGTAAAATTTTTTTTAAAAGTAAATCATGACTAATTGCAAAACATAAAATATACGCTCACACAAATTTGAACTTAAAACAGTCTAATTTATTTGACTCATACTTAGTGAGACCTGTTCATCATCTTTGAAAAAAGCTTACAAATGATTTTAGTATGAAGTGATTCAAGTACAAATAATTTATGTACTTGTGTGCAATTTGTAAAACTAATAACCACTTTTAACTACACTTCAGCTAAAACTAAAATGATAATAAAAATAATCTAAAAAGTACTTTAAAAAGTAACAAGTAAAAAAAGTAAAAAGTATCAATTGATTAAAAACTAGAGCAGTGTCTTAATGATGGTGAAATAATACTGGTGTTTCTGTACCTGCATTACTAACATATAATGGGAGCTAAATGTTTTATGAAGGAAGACAAATACTTTTTCTTTTAATTTGTAGTTCCTGCTAAACTGGTTTATCAAAACAAACAAAACAAAAAAAACAAAAATGATATGGATGCAAAAATGGCAGGTCACGCTCTGTAGCAATCCATTATGAGTGTTTGATTGAGAATCTAGAATGCGTAACACCACCAATAAACAATCATAAATGGCACACGCTGACCACTGATCTAAACTGTGCTTGTTTTTCAGGTGAACCAGCTCAATATGACCCCACATTCACCGGCCCTATTCACAAAAGGTGTGTATGTGTAAATCTCATGATTGCATGTTCACAAAATCAAAAGAAAAAAGTATTTCAGTATAATGAGTTAATACGACAAATAATATGATGTAAAAAAACTGTAGTTTCAATTTCAGTTGTTTTCATTTGTATTGGAGAAATGTAGCAGTGCATCCTTGGCTCACCAATGGATCTTCTGCAGTGAATGGGTGCCATCAGAATGAGAGTCCACACAGCTGATCAAAACATCATCATAATCCACAAGTAATCCACACCACTCCAGTCCATCAATTCACATCTTGTGAAGCGAATAGAGGCATGTTTGTAACAAACAAATCCATTCCTCTGGCTTATTATGCATAATATTGCTTTTTCCAGCAAAAAGTCATCTGATTTGAATCAGGAGATAAATATGCACAGATCAAGCACAGTTTGAAAACGGCACAGAGGAAATGGCCCAAAACGGTTCTAAACAAAAATATGTGGGTGGATTTTGATGTGACGAGAGGACAAAAGGAGTTGGACTTTTTCACTAAAGGAATGTGATGGATTATAGACTCATATTTTAGCCAGAAGCAACAGTTTAAATTTAAAACACCTTAATGATGGATTTGTGTTTTACAAACATGTAGCTTTTGGCTTCACAAGATGTTAATTAATGCATTGGAGTGGTGTGAATTTCTTCTGGATTATTGTGATGTTTTTCATTAACTCTCATTCTGACGGCACCCATTCACAGCAAAGAATCCATTGGTGAGCAAATGATGTAATGCTACATAATCATCACCTCCTTTAACGGGTCTAAAAAGTATAGTTTATTTTGAATTTGTGGTGAAATATGGCCTAGACTGGTTTTGTAAGGTATGTGCTTGTATCTTGTGTGTCTGTAGGAGCTGTACAGACATCATATGCTGCGCTCTGTTTATGCTGGTCATCACCGGTTACATGGTGGTAGGAATTCTGGGTGAGTACTTGTTCATTTCTCTATTTCTGTGTCTATCTGTCTGATCATCTGTCATGTGTTTTCCTGTCTCTGTCTGTCACTCATCACTGTTCAGTGCTCACGGACTGTGAACTCTGTGTATTGGCGCTGTGTTTACTTTGACCTGAAAGCAGTATGGAAATTGAACTCGGTCTGCCTCCCTTAACGTGCGATATGTAAATGCTGGAGAGGGCAAGGGGTTATGGGTAACTCAATGTGATTGTTTCTGCTGAGAGTAGAAGAACACACAGACACAAGTTTATCTGAAGTCAATTTTTTATATATATAAAACATTACAATTGCTATACGCTAACAAAAACCTAAAAGAAAAGTTTAGAAATTTACCTTATCCATTAATAATTTTACATTTTATTTAATTTTATTTCTCAGCTCAGCTGCAATTTTGAAAACTGTAAGAATTCCATTTAGAA
This sequence comes from Labeo catla, assembly GCA_012976165.1. Taxonomy (NCBI): domain Eukaryota; kingdom Metazoa; phylum Chordata; class Actinopteri; order Cypriniformes; family Cyprinidae; genus Labeo; species Labeo catla. The sequence continues at coordinate 20,989 of VONZ01001250.1, read as the reverse complement.
TTCAGGAATTTAATTAGAATTTTTAAATTTGGTTTAAAATACTGATTTTACAGTTGCAAACAGAATACGGAACTGCATTTGAATTTCGGTGTAAGCAAGTGACCTCTTTGTAGACCAAGGTGGAAGAACAATTCATTTCCCAGAATGTGTTACCTGTGTTTGTATTCTTGAAACCGCAGTTCAACTTCCTGTATGGCGTGGTCAATTTAGTTTACATTCCAACTCATGAAATGAAACCAAGCGACAGTTCAGTTCTGAATTGATAAAATATAAATAAAAGATAGATGCATACATTTATTTTATATCATTTTTTATTTTATTTTATTTTATTATTTATTATTGAAAGGAAGTCAGTTCTTCAGTTCAGAATTTTGCACTAGACACAGCAACAAAAGACAGATGCACAAATATTATATTGTTTTGTGTTATTTTATTTTATTTCATTTTATCATATTTTATTATGTTGTACTATATTATTGAAAGGGAGTTTGTTCTTCAGTTCAGATTTTTGACATTGTTGATGTGACTAAATTATAAGTTTTGTCATGTCTTTTTGATCACGTTATTTTTATTCTTTTAATAGTTTCCCTGAGGTCCACTTGAAATATTGGTAAATGGATTTTTCACCCCAAAAACAGTCAGAATTTACAAATAAATGAAAGTTTAATTTACTTTTTTGACCTTCTGGTTTGAACACTCTATTTAAAGTCCCCATAAAATAAATTTGTTTTGGCTTTTAGTATGAATATGTTAGCCTTAAGGTTATCTATATTATATTATATTATATTGTATTATATTTTTGATCACATGTTTGACAGTTTATAGTTTATCATCTGAAACATCAGTATTTACTCTTGACATCTGTGAACATGTGTTAAATCTCATGAAACTCTCTGTGAGATGATAATGAAGGGCAAACAAAACACTAATTAGAGTCTAAGGACTTTTCCGTAGAACTAATTACTGTCCACAGTTACAGATTACTAAAGCATTGCAGTGAAAATAAACCACGGTTCAAGTGTGTTGTTATGGACAGCATGAAGCAAAGTGTCTAAAAAAAAAAAACAAAAAAAAAAAAACTCGTAAACATAGCAAAAGCTGTTTTACATGGCCTAAAGTCACTTTTATTTTGTGTTTCTGCTCTGGAGAAAACAATAGTGTCACTATTCTGCTCATATTATAAAACAAATTCTATTTCTCATGTTTTCTGTTCTCATTTAATAGTGCAGAATAAATCTCTCTTCTGCTAATTAACAAAGCTGATGTGTGTACTTCATGTGAAATGGTTTTGTTCCTGTAGCCTGGCTTTACGGAGATCCTCGACATGTGCTGTATCCCAGAAACTCCACGGGAATGTTTTGCGGAATCGGACAGAACAAGTAAGATTTGCTGTTAGTCTTTCTAGAGAAGTCAAACACCAGTGTGTTTGCAGTCATTTGATGCTCATATCCTGTCTCTCAGGGACAAACCCAATGTCATGTACTTTGACATCACCAAATGCGCCACAGCGACAAACATCATGGCTGCAGCGCTGCAGGGCCTCCAGTGTCCCACCACACAGGTACCAGATATTATTATTATTCTTTTATCATTTTCCCTGAGGTCAATTTTTCACACAAAAAAACACTTTTTTTTGAACTTCTGGTTTGAACACACTGTTTAAAGTCCCCATGAAATCAAAATAAAAGTTTTTTGGCTTTTAGTATGAATATGTTTACATGCCGTATGGTTATCTGTAAGTTAGTGTGCTCCAAAACAACAACAACATTTGCATTTACAAGATATAGGCATTCATACTTACATCTCTAACTTCTGCCAATATGGATCAACGATTTTGACGTCAACTTTCGGTCCAATCGAATGTTCTATTTTATAAATGGACTGAATTAGACTTGGAATTCTCCACAGAATGGTATATTATATAGCAAATGTATATTTCTATAGAGCTTGTTACTGTCATACACTGTCAAATATGGCTTTACTGAGCTCAACAGCTCTGGCCCAAGCTGTGAAACTAAACGCTATTGGCCATTTAAAAAAGGGGGCAGGACTGCTTGATATGTCCCGCTCTGTCTTCCTGTTACAGTTGAAATTATGCAAACACATAAAATAATGCTGTGCATTTCCAAGCACTTAAGTAGACCGGGGTGCTCAACCGTGGTCCTGGAGATCGACTTTCCTGTGGAGTTAAGCTCCAACCCGGACCAAACACACCTGAACCAGCTGATTAAGATCTCAAGGAGCACTTGATAATTACAGACAGGTGTGTTTGATTAGGGTTGGAACTAAACTCTGCAGGAAAGTCAATCTCCAGGAACAGGATTGGGCCCCCCTGCATTAGACTTTTAATAGGGGCGTGTCTCCTTTTAAGACCTAATGCAAACCTTCACTGCTATGACTAGGTAACATATTTGCATAATAAATAACCATTATACAAGATCAACTGTTAAGATGCAATTACGAATGTAGTTTTAGTTGCTGCAATTCATAATTACAGTATTCTGTTTGTATCTACTTCATAACAAAGTTATTATAGTTAACTAAAACCATTAAAAAAAATCAGTTAAAAAAACAATATAATAATAATAATATAAAAATATTTTTTAAAAAAGGTATTATAGGTGTGTGTGTGTGTGTGTGTGTGTGTGTGTGTATATATATATATATATATATATATATATATATATATATATATATGAATGATAAAAAATACCTTTTTAAAAAATAAACAAAGGTAATTGCGACTTTTTATCTCACAATTCTGAGATTTTTTTTCTCACAATTGCGAGATATACACTCGAAGTTCTGACTTATTTTCTCAGAATTGTAAGATATAAACTTGCAATTGCAATAACAAAAGTCAGAATTGCAAGATACAAACTCGTAGTTTAGATATAAACTCGCAATTATTAAGTTATAGAGTCTGAATTTCAAGAAATAAACTTTTTTCAGTTTTCCTCGCAACTACGAGTTTGTATCTTGCAATTCTGACTTTTGTTATTGCAATTGCAAGTTAAATAAGTCAGAACTTCGAGTGTATATCTCGCAATTGTGAGAAAAAAATCTCAGAATTGTGAGATAAAAAGTCGCAATTACCTTTGTAGTACCACCAAGTTATAAATTTATAACTTAACCAGAGTTTGTGTATCACCATAGTCCTTAAATTGTACTTTGATCAGAATTTGTGTTTGTCCCCAAATGTGACATAAAAATACTTGTCCCCAAAGTGAAGGTAAAATTTCAGGTCTTTAAAGAAGGCTTTTATTTAGAATATCAACTGATAAGTGTAAAGAGAGCTTCTCCAGTATCGCAGCCATGTCTTTCTTTTGTCTCCAGACCCTTGAGAAAGGGTCCCAAAGGTAGGGTGTTCAGTCATGTGTCCTCATTTTGCAGTTAAGTAGGTATATGTGTGTGTGTGTGTGTGTGTTTGTGTGTGAATAATTCAAAATATATATTTATCATTTACATTTATTAACTTCATGTACTATAATAACTGAAACTGAAATTTAAATTTAAAAGCTCTCAATCTCTATTTATTCAACTACCAAAAAACGCACAACAAAATTACTAAATACGTAACTTAAAATAAAAATTTAAAATGCAAAAATACAATCTAATACAAATTATTTAAAAAAAAAGATTTTGGTTCTCCTAAAAAAAATAACCTTAGAAATTGTCTGCGTTTATCTATAGCTATTGATTTTTTTTTTTTTTTTTAGATAACTATTGATTTCAGAAGAAAGTTGTGAGTTGTGAAAGAGCAATAGCATTTCATGAATGGTGATGTTTGTGTTGAATGTGTGTGTGAATATTGTTGTTTGTGTGTTGTAGGTGTGTGTGAAGACGTGTCCGTCAGAGTTCTGGATTTTGCCTCCTAGTGCCTATTTCCCAGGTGCAAAACCGGCTACTTTTTTCAAACAGGAGTACTGTGTCCCATCCTTCCAGCTGCAAGACACTAAATATGTGAGTATGTGTGTGTAAATGATGACAGGATTGTCATTTATGATCTGTATGACTTACTTTCTTTTGTTGAACGGTCGTTCTTTGACAGTCGTTCCCTTCACTGCAGCTGCAGAGTATATGATGACTGATTATTCTTATCTTGATAATCTCTGCCTTATCTAATAAGGAAACATGATAAAAATGTGGTTTTGTTAAACCTTTTTGTGTCTCTTTATTTCTCTCTCTCTCAGTCGGCTCTGGAAATTGTAGACAAACAGTTGTGTCCTTTATTCTACATCCCGACAACCTCTGGTGAGTGACAGAAAATGAAGAATACAGTCACTGTGTGATTTACTCATCTTTATAATATCCTCAATCATCTGTCTATCTGTCTAGTGTTGGGACGGTGTTTGCCCAGTTTGGGAGGAAGTGCTTATAATCCCAGTAACACAAACTTCTCTCTTCCTGGAATGGATGTAAATAAGACTTTGGCAGCAATCAGGAATGCCACAGGGTAAATATCAATACTTGTTATGGACTAAAAATCCTGATTTACACACTGATTCATCAATATTTGGTCATTTTGAGATTATCAGATGATTAACAGAGGTGATGTTATTGTTAACTAAAACTATTAAAAATTATGTGTGTGTTCATTATTTGAAATAAAATGAAAAATGTTATTAATTGAAATAAAAAAAAATATATAGATATTAAATGAAAAATGAAGGAAAAAAACTCAAAAACTGTAGGAAATGTCGTCTTGGCAACTAAATGAAATAAGATTAAGCTGAAGTATTAATTTTCTAAAAACTTTAAATTAAAAAAGCTAAAAAAAATTAATAAATACATAACTAAATAAATAAATAAAGCTGATGAATAATTAAGTATTAGATACATTTTTTTTATGAAACCTAAAACAAAAACAGAAAATAGGAAAATATAAGCCGATTAATTAATAAATATGATAATAGTGTATATATAATACTACAATAACACTGTTTAACAAAAAAGTTTATTAAATGTTTTGCCGATTACAGCAGTGTTGTTATTGTTACCTAACACTAAAACTATTAAAAATAATCAGCTTTTTTTTAACGAAACATAAAATTAAAATATAAATATTTTAAACAACAACAAAAAACTCAATATGTCTTGGCAACTAATTAAAATAAGATTAAGTTGCAGTTACTAAGGCTGAAATAAAAATAAAGCTAAACAGAAATTATTGAAGGATAGAAAATGCTAAATAAAAATCGTTAAAGAACATAAAAATGACTAAAACGTGTGCAAAATGTTATAAAAAAGACTGTATAAAATAAAAGTAAATTTAAAACATTAATAAAATAATACATAATATATAAATAATACTAAAATAACACTGGTAACAGAATAACAGAAGTCGTGGCAGTAGATAGTGTGAGTCTAGCTCTTTTGTATTAAGAGTTATAACATTGATTTAAAGTATAACATTTATAATAAATTTTTAAATATTATAAATGTTGAAATAAGTATAATTGTATTATTAGAAATTAGCTTAAGTAGTATTATTATTTAATTTATTCATAAATATTATACCTTATTATTAGATATTAATTATTTAAATATAATTTAATATTATTTAATTATTTAACATACACTTTATATTAAGAAACATTAATTACATAATATATAAATAATACTAAAATAACACTTTAACAGAAGCGTTTAATTCTCCTTGCTATGTTTCCAAAACTGCTTGAGTTTTTTTGTCAAAGGTTAATACATTGTCTGTTTCAATTATTTTTTACAAAATAATTAATTTTATTTTTGTATTTAATTTCGTATTGAATTAGATTAAAATCGACAAATTCTCTCCATCTCATTTGTGATTATTAACATTATCTGTTTTGCATTATTTATCTTTTGGCCATCAGATATCAGGTGATCCAAAACACTGAATAATTGTATAAAATATGTATTACATTAACTCTAAATGGGTACATGCTATAGACTTATGTTGTTTTTGTTCTATACAGCTAATTATAAAAATTCTGGACTGGCTCAATGCCCCACACTAACCCCACTAGAAATTCAGCAATTTTATATTTAAGAATACATGATTATATGTTGTTTTTACAAATGAAGATGTCCTCAATTGGGGGTTTAGTCACATTTAGCTCACTTCTGACAACACATTATTCCCCAAAATATAGTTAAATGAACACATGTCTGTATGTGTGATACTGACGCGTGTCTCTCTTGTTGCCAGTGCTGGAGGGGCGACGAAGTGAGTGACAGATGTCCATGTGTAGCAGTAGACGTCTGTCTGTCGTGTCTGTCTGTCTGTTGTGTCTAAGTGTGTTTCTCTGTAGGGTGAAGGACGTGTAGCTGTAGTCGTTTTAGAGCTTGTAGTTCGTCTGTGGCTTCTTCCAGAGCTTCATTTGTGAGCTTTGACAAATGCTTTGTAAAACTATACAGCTTTACAAAGAGACAAAGCAGCCCTCCACCCCGGGATGCGCGGGTCTGTCGGTGCAGGAGTACACAACGTTTTATTTTGTCAGTGGTTCTCACTCGCATCCCTCCATCTGTGTTTACAGTGACGTGACCAGTGGCTTCAACATCAAAGACGTCGGCCTGCGGATCTTTGAGGACTTCGCTAAGTCGTGGCAGTGGATCATAGCGTGAGTCCAGCTCTTTTGAATTAAGTGTTATAACATTTAATTAAAATATTACATTTAAAACAAACAAATAAATAAATAAATATATGTGTATGTGTGTGGTGAGTGTAGTCATTATGAAATAAATAACAATAAAAAATATAATATATAATCAAAATAATTAATGTGTGTATATGTATATATGATATTATATAATAGTACTCATTACAATATTTATATTTTGTAGGGTTTTATTTATTCATTATCAAAAATGTAACAATAAATAATAAAATGTATTATCAAAAGTATTAGTGTGTGTGTACTTGTTTTTGCTACATTGTGGGGACCAAATGTCCCCACAAGGGTAGTAAAACCTGAAATTGTTTGACATTGTGCTGGTCCCCACAATGTTAAAAAATTATTAAAAATAGTAAATGATGTTTATCTGAAAGTGTAACGATGCAAACAGTGTAACAATGTTTTCTGTAAGGGTTTTAGGGGTTTTGTTTTAGGGTTAGGGTTGGGTTAAGGGATAGACAATATCGTTTGGTCAGTATAAAATCTATAGAAGTCTATGGAAATTCCCCACAATTCACAAAACAAACGTGTGTGTGTGTGTGTGTGTGTGTGTGTGTGTGTGTGTGTGTGTGTGTGTGTGTGTGTGTGTGTATATATATATATATATATATATCACCTACCACATATAGACAAGTTGGTCTCAGTAGCTCAAAGGGCTTTTATTTGATTAAAATATTTATTTGTGCAAAAAAAACAGTAATATTGCAAAAAAAGAAACAATAAAAATGTACTGACCCCAAACTTTTGGCAGTGTATATATATATATATATATATATATATATATATATATATATATATATATATATATATATGTATATATATAGGTATATATATATATATATATATATATATATATATATATATATATAGGTATATATAATTTTGTGTAATATATAATTTCATTATATTTTAAATTGTAAAATAAATCTGATAGTTCCTTGTAAAATAACAATAACATCAAATTTTGAATATATATTTTTAAAATTATTATTATTTATTATTTTATTATAATTTTATACAATTTTTAGGTCATCATCATCAAAAATATATAATATATACTTTATTACTTTATTCAGAACTAAACAATTGATTTTGTAGTTTTTTTAATTTCATTATCATAAATATATCAATTAACATATATAATTTAAAGTATTAGAGTGTGTGTAAAATCTTAAAAAAATAACTTTTATTTAAAATTTATTTATATATATATATATATATATATATATATATATATATATATAATACATAATATTTTAAATAGTAAAATAAATGATTGTTGATTGTAAAATAACTATATGTGTGTGTATATATATATAGAGAGAGAGAGAAAGCTTTTAAATTTCAGTTTCAGTTATTATAGTACATAAAGTTCTTAAATGTAAATGAGAAATACATATTTTGAATATATATATATATATAATATATTTAATTAGCATTTTATCATTTTATGAAATTTATAGGTATATTGTTTAGCAAATATATTTAATATAATTTATTCTGAGCGAAATAATTGATTGAGTAGGATTTTTATATCATAATTATTGATTATCAGACATTATTGTTGCTATTTAAACTGTTAACATATTTAAAATAGCATGCACATTTTTCTTTTCTTTTCTTTTTTTTTTTTTGTAGATTTTATATTCTTGATTTTAAAGTTCTGTGATAGTTTTTTTTGTCATATTTAGTTTGATTTTTCTGTGTGTGTGTGTCAGTGGTCTGGTGATTGCGATGGTGGTCAGCGTTCTCTTCCTGCTGCTGCTGCGTTTCACAGCGCCGGTTCTCGTCTGGGTTCTCATCATCGGCGTTCTGGCGGTCGGCGCTTTCGGTACGTTACCAGTGTGTTTATTAAAAGCTTCTCTTAACCTTTGTTAACACTGTGTTCTAACCAGGTATGACATCATCAAGTGACACATCACATATCTGACATGTTCATCAGAGTTTTTGTCCTAACCAGCCATGAGAAACAACCTGTGCATCTGACTTATTTTCTGTCTCAGATTGGGTGAAATCTCACTGGCACTAAATGCTGCTATTAAACCTCACATGCTTTAAAAATGTACTCTCATTAGAAACTTGCATTAGGACATGCACATGATTTAATTAAAGATTAATGGATGATTAATGAATAATGTCAATCAGTAACTTAATTGCTCTTGTTGTTACTGTGATGTTGTTAACATTTTAGCTGCTAAAAAATGGCTGATAATATTTTGTTGCCTTAAAATAAATCTTGTGTTTCTAGTCTGTTGTTTGACTGTAAACACTGATTTCAAAATATTTTTGTGTTCTTGTTTTTTGTCAGGTATCTGGTACTGTTATAATGAGTACAAGTCTCTGGAGAGCTCTAGCCTGACCTTCGGTAACGTGGGTGTCACCACTAACGTGCAGGTCTATCTGCAGGTGCGAGACACCTGGCTGGCCTTCTGTGAGTCACTGCACTTTATATTTGATCATTGTTGGCACTTTTATCTTTCAGTGGCATACTAGATCCATATTAATGCTATCAAACGATTAATCACATCTAAAATAAAAGTATTTGTTTACATAATATATATGTGTATACTGTAAATGTTTAATATGTATATATAAATACACACACATGAATGGATATATTGAAGAGAACTGTTATGTTTATATATTAAGTATATTTATATATAATATTACTTATATGAATAAACATATATACATGTAAATACATGTAAATATTTTCAAAATATAATATATACACACACATATATATATATATATATATATATATATATATACACAGTACACACACATATATTATGTAAAAAAAAAAAAAACTTTTATTTTGGCTGCGATTAATTGTGATTAAAAAAAAAAAACTATATATACTCTCACCCACATTTATAATTCCTTAGTAATTATACATAGTTTTCCATATTAACTGAAAAAGGGGTAGATAGGCGTATATATATGCATACTTATTTATATACTTTTATTATTATTATTATTATTATTATTATTATTTTATGTTATTTTTTAATATATTTTTATATTTTTATTATATTTTTATTTTATTTAAAAGTGTTTTACTCTTTTATAAATAATACAGTTGTTTTACATATATTTTATATACAAATTATTTATTTTGATTTATGTATTTGAAAAAAAATGTTTTTAAAGTGATATTTTTAAAGTGAACTACACATTTTTAATTTTCTTGTCACAGTTTTCTGACAATTTCACTACTTTGTCAGATATACATTTATTTTTTTCAGTATTTTTTTTCTTGGCCTTGGTTTTTTTTTAGAATTAATACAGTTGTTTTACATATTTCATATACCAATTAGATATTTTGAGTTATGTATTTATTAACTTATTTTTTAAAAAATTAAAAATATTTTTAAAGTGAACTACACATTTTTAATTTTCTTGTCACAGTTTTTCAACAATTTCACCACTTTGTCATATATACATCTATTTTTTTCTATATATTTTTTTTAACCTTGTTTTTTCATTTTTTTATACTTAATACAGTTGTCATTTTGTATACAAATTATTTGAGTTATGTATTTAATAACTTATTTTTTATGTTTTTTAAATTAAAATATTTTTAAAGTAAACTATACATTTTTAATTTTCTTGTCATAGTTTTTCGACAATTTCACCACTTTGTCAGATATACATCTATTTATATATATATATATTATTTTTTTTATTTATTTATTTATTTATTTTTTAATTACTGAATCCCTAAATTCATACTGTCATTTTAAACAGCCTCTGAATATGTGCTTTAAACATTATCTGTTAAATTTTAAAATCAACTAGATAACCAAGTTTTAAAGCACATTATTTGCTGTTTGTGTTGTAGTGATTATTCTGTGTGTCGTCGAGGCCATTCTGCTTCTTGCGTTAATCTTCCTGAGGACTCGCATTCTCATCGCCATCGCTCTTATTCAGGAGACCAGCAAGTAAATAAACACACATACACACACATTGGTGTTGCTTTATTAGTGAGGATGTCTCATAGATAATCTCATAGTAGTTATATATATATATATATATATATATATATATATATATACATTCTCACTTGCATTCATGAATCCAGAGCAGGATCTAAAACTGATTACATTAATTATATGATCATTTTAATATTTGAATTGATTTGAAGAAATACAGTTTTCTGCCTATGTGAGTTTGACTTGAGTTGAGTAAAAATGTGTGTGTGTTTTCAGGGCGTTGGGTCACATGATGTCAACACTGTTCTATCCCATCATCACATTTGTGCTGCTGTTGGTGTGTGTGTCATATTGGGGAATCACAGCGCTGTATCCTTCACTAATCTAGACCAAAACATCTGACTAATGAAGAAATGTAGATGTAAAAAGCCAAGTTGATATACATGCCAAAACTGATGCTATACATATTATACTATTATAGTTCAGTTCTGAATGAGCTTTTTTTATATTTTCTGTTTCATTTTAATTTAAGTTTAGTAATTCTGTTGTGTTTTTGTCATTGTGTATATGAATGTGTTGTGTTTTCATGTTTCATATGTTGTGAATCTTTAACTGAGTGTGTGTTCAGTTATTTGGCCACATCGGGCGCTCCCGTCTACAAGGTTGTGGCGATGAACGTATCACAGGGCGACTGCAGTGTCATACGAGCCAACGAAACCTGCAACCCAGAGGTCAGAAACACACACACTTGGGATTTTTAAAAAATGTTTTTAAGACTCTTCTGCTCACCAAGGTGCCATTTATTTGATCAAAAATATGGTAAAAACTGTAATATTGTGATATATTATTACAATTTAAAATAGCTGTTTTCTATGTGAATATATTCTAATTTATTCCTGTGATCAAAGCTGAATTTTCAGCATCATTACTCCAGTCTTCAGTGTCACATGATCCTTCAAAAATCATTCTAATATGCTGATTTGCTTTTTAACAAACATTTCTGATATTATCAATGTTGAAAACAGTTGCCGCTGCTTTTTTTGTAAAATAATTTTTAATGAATAGAAAGTTTAAAAGAACAGCATTTATTTGGAATGGAAATATTTTGTAATATTATAAATGTTTTACTCTCACTTTTGATTTGTTTAATGTATCCTTGATGAATAAAAGTATTAATTTCTTTCCCAAAATCTTACTGACCCAAACTTTGAATGGTTAAGTTATATAGTTAAATAAAATGAAATAAAATAAAGTACAAGGGAAATAAAATAAAATAAATAAATAAAAGACAAATAAATTAAAATATTAAATAAACGAGAAATAAAATAAAATAATAAATAAATGATAAATAAAATTAATGAAATAAGAAATTATTGAGAAATAAAATTACTTTTTTTTTTTTTTTTTAATTTTTAAAATAAATAAAATAAATGAGAAATCAACAAAAATAAAATAAATGTCAAATAAATGAGAAATAAAAATAAAGTAAATAAATGAGACATAAAATTACTCAAATGGACAACAGATCTGAATATCAAACATGATTGTTGCATTATATCCAGCTGTATTTTATTGAATTTTTTTAAAAAGCATTTTTTCATTTTTCGTAATTCATTCATTTTTAAATAATAAATAAAATAAAATAAATGAGAAGTAAAATAAAATAAAATAATTGAAAAATAAAAATAAATGATCAGTATCATGTTTTTTAAATTTATTTTTTAATGTATTTTACATTTTTAAATAAATAAATAAATAAATAAATAAATGAATAAATGTGAATTAAAATACAATAAATAAATGAGAAATAAAATAAAATAAATAAAATGACTCAAATATAAAACAAATTTGAAAAGCTTGATTGTTGCATTATATCCAGCTGGTTTAGTGAAATGTTTTTTTTTTTGTTTTGTTTTTTACACTTTTAAAAAAAGTAGCTTATTTTATGTGTTGTTTTATGTTAGTCTGTATGTGTATTTTGTATGCTTCGTGTATGTAAAAAAAAAAAAATGAATACAGTTTAATCTGAGTGAGATATCACGTGTCTCTGTTTTTCTCCACAGACGTTCAACATTACGCAGTATCCCACGTGTCCGTCGGCGCGCTGCGTCTTCATTAACTATAACTCAGAGGGTTTGTTCCAGAGGAACCTCTTTAACCTGCAGATCTACAACGTCATTGCGTTCTTGTGGTGCGTGAACTTCGTCATCGCTCTGGGTCACTGCTCACTCGCCGGTGCCTTCGCTTCGTATTACTGGGCCTTCCACAAACCTGCAGATATCCCAACATTCCCTCTCATCCAGTCCTTCATGAGAGCACTGCGGTAAGACCCATAAACGCTCATGAAATGACACCAGATCAGATGGAGAAGTGTAGATTATTGGTGGAAAATACATTTCAAACATTTTATTCAGGTATCACGTGGGATCTCTGGCGTTCGGCGCTCTGATTCTCACACTGGTGCAGCTCGTCAGGATCATTCTGGAGTATCTGGACCACAAGTTCAAAGGTGAGAGAAGATCCTTGTGCACTTTTTGTCTTAATTTTTTTAAAGGCTTTTTTCTTTTCTGCTTCTTATCTAAAATAAATAAGCTAAAATTAAATCAATGTAAAAATAAATGTATCTTGATTTAAGAATGTTGAAAACAAGACAAAAATACTGAGGCACAACATCACTTTTCGTATTGTTTTGTAGATTTTTATTTTTTTAGTTTTTAATCAGACTTCTGACATTAAACATGAGAGCAAAAAACAGATAATTTGATTCGTTTTATTCAGACTCTACCCGTGTTCATTTAGTATTTGTTAAGTAGTATTATAGTTTTTATTAAAACTTTAAAATTAAAACAGAAGTAAAAGCTAAGTCAGTTTAATTATTTTTAATCATTTTGTGTTTTTGTCTTTTTTTTAAATACTATTTAGGATTTATTTTTTTTATTTCAGATGTAGTTTTATTTATCTATCTATTTATTTCATATCTGTGCATTACAGTAAATATGTTTAATGCAAATTTAAATGCAAAGTATTTATTTATTTCATTTTGAGGTGAAATTGAGTTTCTTTTATGGTTCAATCAAAATCTAAATATGCCTCAAACTCTTTCCTTAAGTTTTAAAAATAAACATCTGGATGATGCCTTATAATAGACTTAATAAAATAAAAATACATTTTTAATTGTATTACAGTATGTAAATGTAAATAAATATTTTGATGAAAATGAGAAATATGCAATATATATATATATATATATATATATATATATATATAATTTAATTTAATGTGTTTTTATTAAATGCAAAGTATTTTAATTCAATTGATTGATTTTAATTTTGACCTCAAATTGAGGTTTTTTTTTTAATGGTTCAATCAAAATGTAAATATGCCTCAAACTCTTTCCTTAAAACGTCTTAATTTTAATGCAAATGAAAAATATGCGATATATATATATGTGTGTATATATATATGTGTATATATATATATGTGTGTGTGTATATATATATATATATATATATATATATTACAGTAAATATTTAATCCAAATGTACAATATGCAGAATATTATTATTTATGTTTTTAAATATTTAATTTTGAGGTGAAATGGAAAAAAATTGCATTACAGTAAAAAATTTAATGCAAATGAACAATATGCAAAATATTATTATTCATTTTTTAATGAGTAAATTTTGAGGTGAAATTAAAAATGTATATGTTTGCATTACAGTAAATATTTTAATACAAATGAAAAATGTGCAAAATGTTTTTTTTTTAATTATCTAATTTTGAGGTGAACTGAAAAATATTTGTATATTTGCATTGCAATAAATATTTTAATGCAAATGAAAAATATGTTTCTATATTTGTTTTACAGTAAATATTTTAATGCAAATTAAAAATATGCTTTAAATGCTTATGCATAAATGCATAAAAATATGCAAAATATATATGTATATTATTTTTTATTACTTAATTTTGAGGTTAAATGGAAAAAAAGTATATATTTGCATTACAGTAAATATATATGTATTAATATAAAATTTCTAATTTCAGTGCCACACCTAAACTTATTTTAGCTGCCAAGGTTTTAGTTAAAAATGCTTTTAATAGTTTTAGTTTTAATTGACTATAATAACCCTGCTTGACAAAATTTGGTTCTCAAATTCGCACTGTAAAATGTAAAAATGTGTTTGTCTAGTTTGACTTGTTTATTGTGGTTACAAATAATTACAATCAGTCATGAGTCGATATACACTACCATGTACCCTAATCTGAATTTTTATTTAAATATAGGGGTTTCTGAATGATAAATGTGTGTGTTTGTGTGTTCAGAGGCTCAAAACCCGTGCACGCGCTTCATCATGTGTTGTCTCAAATGCTGCTTCTGGTGTCTGGAGAAATTCATCAAGTTTATCAACAGGAACGCTTACATCATGGTACAGAAACTCTGTCACACGTACACATAAAATCATCAGCTCAATGAATACGTGAATTAATGTCAGCGTTTGTCTGGTTTGTAGATCGCCATATACGGGAAGAACTTCTGTGTGTCTGCTAAGAATGCATTCTCTCTGCTCATGAGGAACATTATACGGTGAGACCACAGTCTGTGTTTATTTCTCATCAGTTTACATCAGTTGTTAAGCAATGTATATGTACAATCTAAAAATGACAAATCAATCAAAACTCTCAGCCAATCAGAAGAGCCTGTGGGCGGAGTCTGTCTCTTTCTCTCTGCAAGCGCACTATTGCAACAAAACGGATATAAACCATCTTAACTTTACTAAAAATAAATATTAAGTGACTCATACAAATGTTGTCATACAATAGACTTGTTTGTTCGCATTGCATTCACAGTTTGAATGTTCTTGTTTTAATTTATTTTCGAGATGTGAGGTAAATTAATCATTGTCAAGTTCAGTGTGGCTATAAAGGTCAGGCAAAATAATATTTAAACTCACGTTAGATACTTTTAACATTACATAAAGTACATAATCAGTACCTGAGCTGTTCCATCTGCAATGTCACAGCAATAGAAACGGTTATAGAATTACTCGTCGTCACGGATCGCTCTTGTGGCTTTATTTCTGTCACAGAATAAAAACTAAAAAGGTAATTGTGACTTTTTATGTCAAAATTCAGATTTTTTTCCTCATTTTTTCCATATATGGAAAATGCAAGTTAAAAATTCACCTCACATCTCCCAAACTTTTTTAAAAAATTGTCTTTCTGCCATGAAATAAAACTCTTAAATTCTGAATTTTTTACACACAATTTAGACGTTTTTCCTCAAGTGCACTTTTTTTTTTGTTAAAAATCTCAAGTTATGAACCCGTATTCACAAGTTTACAAAATAATTACATTTTTTATGCAAAAATGTTCTTTCTTTGTTTCTTTGAGGTAAAATTGGTGTTTTCATGGAGTGCAAACAAAATATAAATTGAATACAAACAATTATTTTGAGGTGAAATTAGTGTTCAATCAAAATCTAAACACAATGCAAATTTTTATGTGAAGGATGTTTTTATTTTTTTTTTTTCACTCAAGTGCACTTTACCATTTTCAAATCTCAAGTTATAAACTCATATTCACGAGTTAAAAATATTACATTTTTTATGCCAAAAAAAATTATTTATTTATTTTTTTAAATTGGTGTTTTATGAAGTACAAACAAAATATAAATTTAATACAAATTTTTGTATGAAAATGTTTTAATTTATTTTGAGGTGAAATTAGTGTTCAATCAAAATCTGAACATAAGGCAAATTTGTATGTGAAACTTTTTTTTAAAATATATATATATAAATTTAATTATTTATAAATAATATAATTGATATATATAAATTATATATATAATTTGACTTGGAGGTGAAATTGGTGTTTTCATGAATTGTATTAAAATGTAAATTTTTATGTGAAAAAAAAAAATTATTTATTTAGATTTTGAGGTGCAATTATTGTTCAAACAAAATCTAAATTTAATGCAAATTTTTGTGAAACATGCTTTTAATTATTTATATATATATATATATATATATGTGTGTGTGTGATGAAACGTTTGTCATTTTTTTTTAATTAATTAATTTATGTTTGTATTTATGTGATTCGTTAGACTTGGAGATTAATTGGGTTTTTCATAAAGTTCAGTCAACATCTAAATTGAAACCTTTTCCTTAAAGTCCTTTCACTTGTCCCCTATTTTTATTACTCAAATAAGTTTATGTACTTTCATTTAGTAATTATGATGGGGGAAAAACTGACTTGTGAGATAAAGGTCGCAGTTAGGGAAAAATGGAAATAAGCTTTTATAGTTTTGGACAAAAGATGGAAAAAATGTTTTTTGTGTCATTGAGTTTCTGGTTAGGAACAGCAAATGATCTCAAGGAACCGCCCACCTGAAACACAAACATGCACATACACAGAGAAAACACAAGAGGGCAGAACAGAAACAATGAACAAATGATTTAGGTTCATAACAATCTCTAAAGAACTAAAGAGCAAATCAAGAGCGAGAATGCTAGGAAGTGCTTCCTCATGAGGAGATGTATTTTGTTGTTGTTTTCAGGGTGGTGGTGCTGGATAAAGTGACGGATCTGCTGCTGTTCTTCGGGAAGCTGCTGGTGGTCGGTGGAATTGGTGAGAGATGCTCGTGTTCAGATGCTCATCAGATCACTGGAGCTTCATGTCTAAGCTGAAGCTGATGACATCTCTTTTGTCTGTTTTTAGGTGTGCTGGCCTTCTTCTTCTTCTCTGGCAGGATTCAGACTCCAGGAACCACGTTTGAAACGGCGGCTCTCAACTACTACTGGATGCCTATCATAGTAAGACTCACATTACTTGCATTACTTACATTACCCCAAAAATCAAATGAAAGAAAAAAGAAAATATATTTTGCATATTGGTCCTAAAAATATTCTTAAAAAATAATAGTGACATTGTTTGACAATTACCTCACGTGTTATGTTTTTGTACTTCATGGTGGTAAAATAAATAATGGTATAAAATAAATAATAATATTTAAAATGAAATTTTATATACATATATATATATATAGAGAGAGAGAGAGAGAGAGAGAGAGAGAGAGCGACGCCATTGAGTTGATATATATATATATATATATATATATATATATATGCAAATATATATTTTTATGTATTCATTTTATTTTATGTTGAAGTGAAATTTGTACATTTTCATCAAGTACAATAAAAACATAAAATATACCTCAAACTCCTTACTTAAAAGTCCTTTAAAGTAAAACATCTGGGTATTTATAGACTTCAATAGACTTTTTTTTGCATAAAAAATGCAATTAAAATATATACTGTAATGCAAAGATATTGATAAAATATAAAATAAAAATAGATTTTGCATAAATGTACAATAATATTTACTGTAATTCAAAGATATAAATAAAATAATCAAATATTTTTTGCATAAAAATGCAATTTAACATATTTAGTGTAATGCAAAGATACAAATAAAATGTAAAAATAAATATATTTTTTGCATAAAAATTTGAAATATATTTACTGTAATTCAATGATATAAATAAAATAAAAGATTTTATTGCATAAAAACACACAAAATATTTAGTGTAATGCAAAGGTATAAATAAAGTATAATATAAAAATGTATTTTGCATAAACAATTGCAATAAATATAGTTACTGTAATTTAAAGATATAAATAAAATTATATTTTTGCACAAAAATGCATTTAGAATTTTTACTGTAATGCAAAGATATAGATATAGAATAAATAAATAAAAATATATTTAGCATAAAAATGTGCAATAAATATTTTTACTGTAATTCAAAGATATAAAATAATATTAACAAACATTTAAGTAAAATAAAATCCTTATGCTATATATATATATATATAGCATAAGGATATTATTTTACTTAAATGTTTGTTAATATTATTTTATATCTTTGCATTACAGTGAATATTTTAATGCAATGTAAAAATAGATGTATTTTTATTTGTGTATTTATGTATGTATTTAATTATTTATTTGACTTTGCTGTGAAATAGCTGCTTTCATGCAGTACAATCAAAATCTAAATATACCTCAAACTTTTATAGAAGCCCTTCGAAGTTAAACATCTGGATGCAAAATAATTGTTAATTTTTATGCAAAATATTTTTTGTTTTGATTTTTAAGATGAAGTGTGTGTTTTCAAGTTCAATCAAAAGAGAAAGTTAATGCAAATTTTTATGTGAAATATACTTTTACTGCATACGTTTTTTTTTTTTTTAATATATTTCTTATTTTAAAACTATGTATACAGGTGAAATTGTTTTTATAAAGTTTTATAAAGTTCGATCTAAATTTACCTCACACACTTTTTTTAAAACATGTACTTTCATTCAGTAAGTAGCAATAAAATTGCCTAGATTTTGATTTTATGCCAGAAATGAGATGTGCAGTTGAATCAGGCAGTGGCAAATGAACGTTTAGTGTTGTAAAGTGTGTACTGTGTGTTTAACAGACGGTGGTGTTCGGCGCGTATATGATCGCTCATGGCTTCTTCAGTGTCTATAACATGGGTGTGGACACACTCTTCCTGTGTTTCTGTAAGTGTCACGCATCACATATATAACACTATATAACATCTATAATGTTTGAGGTGTTTTATGTGTTTCACTGTGCATTTTGTCGTTCAGTGGAGGATCTGGAGCGTAATGACGGCAGTCCACAGAAACCATACTTCATGTCCAAGAACTTGATGAAGATCCTCAACAAGAAGAACAAAGCGCCCAAGACGGGTTGATGAAGATGATGATGACGAGGTTTCTGACAAGCACCGTCACTTTCAAACAAACCATGAAGATCCCAGTAAATCCATGTACAGATTTTTTTTTTTAATACGACGTTATTCTTTCTTTTTTTTCTTAGATATGTTACTGAGAATGACTGAGACTTAATCTCAGTGGTTTGTTTTCAACTAAAACTAGTTAATGTAACTTGTTAATCAAAATCACCAAAAATGAAGGATCACATCTAAACTGCTGGAAATTGTTTTACTGAAAATGTGCCAGTGCATTTTGTCCAAGGCAAATGCAAGAAACCTGGATGAAGATGTCTGTGAGCCAAAGCATTTATTATCCACTATATCATTACATAATAATATATTTGGTTTATGCCTTTAATATGTGAGATATGCACAGTGAAGCTATGTTGCACATATAATTGAATGTTTTTAAAGCCACTTTTTTCACTTTGTAATAGAGATTAAAATACAGTATATGAGAGAATATCTGACACTCCATAAGCATGAATGAAAGCTGTAGTTTTTAATGTTTTTATAGTTGTAGTGGTGCATGCTATTTTCACATGTAAACACTGTTTTTATATGAGTTTCTATTCAGTTCTGTGTGATTTAGTGTAAACTGGAAATAAAGAGAGAATATTTATTTAAACATATGTAAATTTAATAAAATGTTGCATATTAACAAGTGCTTATTTTCAGTATATTCACAAACCTCAAACTGATGGAAAATAATTTATTCACTGAACTACAGCAAAACTATTATATTTTTTTTCCTTAAAACTCCTTTGACTTCATTCTCTTTAAAAAATGCAGATGTACTTTTATCTATTTTTTTTAATAAGTTCATGTACTTTTATTCAGTAATTAGGTATAAAAATTACTAAGATTTTGGTTTTATACAAGAAATTAGACATGTACTTGAAATGAACAGTGGAAAAAGAAACTTAAAAAATAAAAAAAAATAAAAAAAATGTAAATAAAATGACTGAAAATGACAGACTTATAATGGAATGTCAAATGAAAACTAAAAACTAATATCTTTATAACCAGGTCTGGCAATGCCATCGTCAAATCAAATAAAACAAATTTTAGAAACAAAGATGAGTGATCAGTGAGTGTGGAATAAAATAAATTGCCTTAAAAACACATTATATAGTGTGGTTTTGTCTTGAATGCTTCCTTCAATGCCAAACCAGCAGAACCAGTTTTAGTGGTCGTTAAAGTGACCCAACTGTTAAAACTGGTTCGTAATCGCTTAAGACTGCAGTTATAATATAACTTACGCTTTTTATAAAGGGGGGTGTATCACATGACCTGATTCTGACTTCGGCTTCAGTGCAATAGATCTGGTGAGATCAGGTAATGTATTAGCAAATTACACAATGTTTGCTTGTATTGTATGTTTGTATTTATGCATGTATGAATGTTTGTATTTATGCATGTATGCATGTATGAATGTTTGTATGTATGTATGCGTGTATGAATGTTTGTATGTATGCATGTATGAATGTATGTATACATGTATGTATTTATGCATGTATACATGTATGCATATATGCATGTATATATGTATGCATGTATGTTTGTATTTATGCATGTATGAATGTTTGTATTTATGCATG
>VONZ01001249.1:160000-183325 GCA_012976165.1 Labeo catla | reverse complement strand
TCCAGTGAAAGCTTGCAGGGCTCCAGGGCCCTCAGCCACGCTCTGACCCCACATTCACACTGCTCGACTGAGATTAGTTCCACTCCGCTGGGCCTGTAACAGCTCCTCTAAGAGACGGGTCGCCCTGAGCTGCCAGTCCGCCGGGGTTCCTGGGAAAAGACACTTTAGTTTTTGTAGAATTCATCATCCCGTGTGCAAGCGGGGGCTTGTTCTGCACGTTCACAGAGAGTTGAGGACTGTAAGGAAGCGTGTGTTGAGTGAGGCTTGTGTGGGTGGATGGGAAAGTGTCTCTGTCTGTCCCTTAAAGAATGCATGTGTGTGTGCTGGCAGACGGACAGTATGACATGTGGAAGAATGTGTGTGTGTGTGTGTTGGGGGTCTGTAAGGATCGTGTTGCAGCGGCTGTCACTGGTATGTGAGAGGAAACAGCTGAGCGCTCCTGTACTGGGCTGAAGCAAGGTTAAAGTTCGCTAAACACAACCTCAGGCTACTGTGGGTCGCACAAACTCATTGGCCTTTTTCTTTTGATCAGATCTGTGTAAAATGACATTCACATGGTAAGGTGCTGTATGTTTTTTGACAGTACTAAAGCATAAAAATGCCATGTTTGCTACATTCACATACTTGTTTCTCTGAAAAACAACGTTACAGCTCGTTATTCTGCTTTGAAATGTGCGTTCTGTGACAGAATGTCTGTTTTTGTTTTGGTCTGTGTGACTCCGCCCACTGCCAGTTTACCCAATAGTATTCTGACACTCCGGGTTGCCAGTTGGTGGAAAACTCCATGGAAGCCAACCTAAAAAGCCTCGGCATCCATCTGAAATGCTCTGAGCAGAGGAATAATAAAACAAGGATAAATCAACTTATAAACTTGCAGTACAAAGCTCATCACCTTCCATTGTCAATTGATCATTCGCAAACAGCTTGATTGACAGGCGATTTGACCAAACATAATGGTGAATCCACCATTCTGTCCGACAAACAAATTAGACAGGAGAGTATAGATTGACTTTGGTGGACTTAAACTTGAAAAACTGTGTATATTGACGTCTTTCCATGGTTGAAATAAAATGCATTCAGATGTTCATTCATGTTTTCGTGCTTTATGTAAATATGAAAAGACGATCGATTCACGTGCCACTTGAACAGGCAATACAGTGATCTGTCACAACACATTAAGGAGCCACAAAATGGTATTTATTGTTTGAATTTCTTACAAAATTTGAAAGTGGAGATCTTGTTTCATACCAGAAGTAACCTGCTCTGTTCTGTCTGTCGGCGTATTTTCAGTTCTTTGCTTCGCGACGTATTTTTCACTTTGTGAGAACTTGATGTGTAGTTTGAGAGCAGCATTGTTTTTATCGGACATAGCAACAGTAACTAAGGAGCACGGGTTTTTGGAAAGGGTCAATTGCACTCGTTCCTGTTTGAGTCCCCAATCTGGCAACCCACATGAGCTCTCAAATATTTTTACTTTTACTGTGGTTTAAGGCTGTCACGATTCCTAAATTCAATTCAAGTACTCGATTTTAAAAATAAATAAATAAATAAAATAAAAATCCTGGATTGCATTTTGCCCGTGTCCAGTAACCGTCCAAATACCGGAAGTGGAGTATTCCACGGAGAAGAACCCATGAAACGCATTTATTAGACCCTTTTCCAAGGCTGCATGATATATTAAAGCTATTACATCATAATAAAGCATAATGCTATTGTAATTTCACAAACGCTACGATTCAGTTAAATTAGTATATGGGCTTTAATCATTACGTGCGTGTAGGTTACGTAACGTTACGTGCGTCTCAGAGCGACTGCGTTCGCGGTAAATGTTGTTTAAACTAAACTGGTATCATTTACATGTGTGGAGCGTCTCAAACTCCATCTCTGAATATTGTTTTGAGTTTGGGTTTATTATAATGTTCATCTGGGAACGCAACATTCGCCATTTCATCATATTTGTAAGGTAAATATTTCATAAACCAACGCAAACACACATCAGTCTGTTTCTCAGTATGCTAACGGCTCGTCGTGATTTCAAAACAAAAGCTCAAAACCTCACTCTGATTTTTAATGTCCACATTCAGAAATTACAGTGGCTGTAGCATTTTTGTGGTAAAGAAATGGTCAAATATTAAAGATCAAGTGGACATTTGATTTAAATGTTGTTTAGTCGATATTAAACAAGGATTAGATCTCGCTGTGAAATGTAAAAACAGTCGTTAAGCCGTTGGCGCCCTCTGCAGGCCTTTATCATAATGCCTAATGTACATTCGAGCTACTTTTTTTTTTTTTTAATACATTTTGTATTTTAACAGTTTTGTTCAATTAAACCATGTGATTACTTGCTTTTGATATTTGAACTAATTATTATTGCGTTATTGCTAATATATATGTATAAGTAATTTCAAAGGCTTTTGTTTGCTTAGGTCTATTTTTATTACCTCAAAAAAAAAATAAAAAAAAATCTGTTTACTCCGTTATCAAAATAATCGTTAGTGACAGCCCTACTGCAGTTCCCCTCTCAATATTACATACCACACCTTTAATTTTCTCAGTTTCTTGTAGGAATCTGATTTTTATTAATAGTGCAAGCTAACACCAAGGATAAAGTGAACATTTTTTGCATCCTATTTTAACATGCATTCCTGGTGTTATTGACAGTGACTCATCAGTGCATGTTATTGCATGCAAAAAATAGTATTCATAGCTTGTCATCAAAATGTAATTACTTATTCTTGATCTGAAACCTGAAACCAAAATGCATAATTCTTTTTAGCTACATTACGCATTATGCAGTGTTTTGGATCGTATTAACCAATATCAAAACATTAATTCCTTTAATAAAATTGCATTTGGTCTGGCTTCATTCCATTCTGCCTTAATTTTCAATGGCCAATCAGCAATTTGTTGGGAATAAAAACCAAGGCCCGTCCATTTCTTTATCTCTTTTGTTGTTTCTAAAAGCACATTTTAAAACTGTACCAAACACTACTGATGAAAATGTAAATTCTAGTTTATTAAAATGACCTGATTTTAATATTGTGCTGCTTTCATATGCACTAACGAGACCATGGTTTAATACGAATGTCTCTCTAGATAAAGATATTTCAGTGCACCAGTATCACTGTTTATTTGCGTTGCTTAAGGAATAACTGAGCATTGCTTGAAAACATAGTTGGTTAATAATTCATTAAGTTCATGCAAAAATCATGAAAACAGGCTGGTCTCTAGCGGCAGCGCTGGAAAAGGAGGGGGTCAAATATTCGTTTGAAGTGTTTTAATGCTACAAATTGCATTAAAAATATGTATTTATATAGAAAAAAGCACATGTCAAAAGTCCAGCAGTTTATGAATGTAATAGGTTGTTACGAGTAGCATGGGACAGGTAGCATGATTAATAAACTTAAAACTGTATTATTTTTTAAATTCATCTAGTATTAGTTTATTTTTGATTGATTATTTATTTATTTATTTATTTATTTAAAATATAAATACATTTATTTATTTATATAAATATTAAGAAATATTGAAAAGATTAAATATTTTTGTATTTACATTTTTATTTATTTATTTATTATTTTTAATAATATACTTTTTTCATTTATTTATTTATTTTTTTATTCTTCTTCTTTAGTAATAAGTGTACTGTGAGGTGTTTTGGGTAAAAGCATCAGCTGACAGACTGTCTCTTTTTAGGCCTAGGCCATGGGCGGAACCAAGAGTAAACCCAAAGAGCTCGGCCAGCGCTCCCAGAGTCTGGACGACGGCACCGGAGGACACCATCGCAGTCCCAACCAGTCGTCCTTCACACCCAACCGGAGTCCCCCGGTGGACGGTACCAGACGTGACACCCAGCCTAACATCATCAACGCAGAGCAGGCGCTGTTTGGAGGAGTAAACTCGACCAACAGCATAACGTCTCCTCACAGGGTCGGCACGCTTTCCGGTAATGCATCCCGTGTCTGATCGCCATCCTTACGCTTCTGCTTTTGCTGACTTTCAGTATTGTAGTGTTAACGGATATGGAACAAGACGTCTGAGGGGTGAATTGACTAACCACTTTGTGGAGGAAAAACATGCATCTTGTTCACTGTAGTGCTTTTCAACACACCTATTTTCTGTAATAAATTAGACTCTTAATAGATTTATGTATATATAATTATAGTAGGTGCAGTCAGTTTTTAATGATTTCTTTGTTTAAATCTCATGAATGAGATTCACAGGTAGACTTTTTTTAAACTTTAAGACTAAGACGCCACATCAGACCTTGAACAGACCATCTGATGCATACTGCACACTAAAATAGCAAGGGATTTTCCAAACTCCTAAGGTCTGGGTCAGGATGCAGAAGTTTTGTCCGTCTGTGTGGAAACAAATTTGCATTTGCATGATATCCAGCTGCTGCAATGAGCAATTCCTGTGGAAAACCACTTGCTGGATGTACCATAGTTTGGCCATGAAATAACTGGTGCTTTAAAGGTTTTGATGAATTGAAATTTTGGCCACAAAGTCTGAACATTTTGCGTTTTGGTCAGTATGAATCTAAATTATGCAGTATTGTTTATGCAACCATTCTTGGAAGCTGCTGCACCGTTATTTAAATACATACATACATTACATTTTTATTAATAGTAATACATTTTATAATAAGTAAATTTACTTGTAATTAAGTAAGTAGTACTGTACACTTAATACTAATAATATTACTATAGTATTAGTATTGTTAGTATTAGTAATACTTTTTAAATCAGTTTTTATTTTGATATTTTCTGTTTTTATTTAAATTAAAGTTAAAGTTTTAGTAGTTTTGTGATTAATAGAATATGTCGATATAGTATTTATAGTTCTTAATTTTTATTTCCATTTTAGTTATGTTAGTACATTAAGTTAAACTAAATGAAAATAAGAAAGCTAATAAAAGCTAATAAAATAATTTTTCTATATTATTTATTTTTATATACATTTAATGTCAGGTAATAAAATAAGTTTTTATGTTATGTATATCTATGTTAATAGAATTTTATTCTAAATTAATAAAATAAATTTTTAATACTGTTTATTTTTATGTTAATTTTTTTATATTAGTTTTATTTTCAGTTAATAAAGTAAGTGTTCTGTATTATTTTTATATTAATTGTATTTTATTTCAGTTAATAAAAATTTTATTTTTTATTTTTATATTAATTAAATTTTAATTCAGTTAATAAAATATTTTTTATTATTTATTTTAATGTTGATTTTATTATATTTTTATATTGATTTCATTTTGGTTGATGAAATAAATTTTCTATATTTATTTTTATATTAATTTTATTTTAGCTTCTCTTAATAAAATACATTTTTATTATTTATTTTATATTCATTTTATTTTCAGTAAATAAAATTAGTTTTCTTTATTATTTATTTTTATATTAACATATTTTCAGTTACAATAAGATACATTTTCTATATTTATTTTATATACATTTAATTTCAGGTAATAAAATATTTTTTTTTTATATTAGATATTTTTATGTTAAATAAATTTTATTCTGCATTTATAAAATAAGTTTTTAATACTATTTTTATGTAGATTTTATTATATTTATATATATATTTTATATTACTTCTATTTTCAGTTAATAAAACAATTGTTATAAAATATATAAAATATATTTCGAAAATATTTATAAAAATTTTAAAATATTTTTATTATTACTTATTTTTATGTTAATTACATTTTATTTCAATTAATGAAATACATTTCTTCTTATTATTTATTTTTATGTTTATTTTATTATATTTTATATTAACTTCATTTTTGGTTTATAAAATAAGTTTTCTATATTTATTTCTATATTCATTTTTACTTTATTTCTGTTCATAAAATAAGTTTATAATACTATTTATTTTATTTTATTTTATTTTGTTATTAACTTTAATCACACTGCTTTGAATGAATTCAACATCACACATATAGACCAGTATGCAACAAATTCAGAATTACCTGCTTTTTAGATGACACTTCATCATCTTTATGCTGGTAGTCAAAAGTCTGACGCTGCAAGTCTAGACTATTTTTAGACGCCCATTTTCAGTGCCAACCCAACGTTGCATTATATTACTTAGGTTAATGAAATTTCCCTGCTTAAATTTCTGAATTGCATGCATCAAGATAACGCTCTATATTTGTCTCTTGTATTTTTCCATAGGCGGCGTGACAACGTTTGTGGCTTTGTATGACTACGAGTCACGAACCGCCTCCGATTTGTCATTCAGGAAAGGAGAACGACTCCAGATTGTCAATAACACGTAAGGGGGAAACACACAAACACACTCGTGCAAAAATTACAGGGCTCCAGAGGGCAATAGACACACCCGCTGATGCAGACATCCACACACACACACACACACACACACACACACACAGTCGTCTCTCATCTGTCTGACTGCTGAACCCTCCTCAAGCTCAGCCCCCCTCTTCCTCTTCGGTAACCATAGGAACTGGCTCCCTCTGAAGGCGCTGTATTTGTGGGATGACGGCTTTTTGTTCTCTGGATTCCTTTTTTGGTCTTCCTGTGCACAAAAAAAGCTCAGCTGCACGTCTTTACCTCCACTTCCCCTCCCAGACCAAAGGGAGCATTTTCCTTCCTTTCTACACCTGTGGTTCACTTCCTTATTCCAGTGTACAGCGCTACCATTAAGAGAATAAAACATTCTCAGTAACATCCTCTGGTTTCAGCACAAAGCGGACCTGGGGAATTGCTTTTTTTTTATGTCAGGCCTAACGCAGTGTAATATATGGGTGAATCTCTCAAAACAGAACATGGCCGGGTCATATTACAACCCAAAATCAAATGAGAAGTGATATTGTGCTGAGTGAAAATGAAGCCTGTTTTTAGTAACATTACAAATTTTTATATTGTGACATAATTTTCATGATAATTAAGCAATTATCCATCCCAAATTGTCATTTAGCAGGAAAACAAGTACTGCCTTTGTACTGCAAGTGTTGTACTGCCTTTTATTTATGATAATTAAGACTTTAATTTTGATCTTTGTAACTCAGATCATCAGTAATACAGTAATGAGAGCCATCTGTGAAAACAATGGGATTTACAAAAAAAATAAAAAACAAAAAGATAAAAATAAATCTGAAGTAAAACCTCTACACAGAAATTAGATTTGTAAAAAAAATATAAAATTAATATATTATTTTTATATTATCATTAATATAAAATTTTGCTTAATATGATGGGGTCAGTAGATTTTAATGTTAGAAAGAAGTCCATATGCTCACAAAGGCTGCATTTTGTTTTGTATATAAAAAACTGTAAAACGGTAATATTGCGAAATATTTTTGCAATTTAAACAACTGTTTTCTAATTGAAAAAACAATAATAAATATATATAATGATGTTTATTTCTGTGATGACAAAACTGAATTTTGCCTATTTTTTCAATTTTTGCTTTGCTAATAATTTTTTTTTTAGAGTCCTTTGATGAATAGAAAGTTCAAAACAGAACAGCAGAACAGAACAGCATTTATTGTAAATAGAAATCTTTTGTAATATTATAAATGTCTTTACTATCATTTTTGATCAATTTAATATGTCCTTGCCCAATAAAAAATGGGATTTACAAGAAAAAAATAAAAAGATAAAAATAAATCATAAATAAAACCTCTACACAGAAATGAGATTTTAAAAAAATATATAAAATTACTATATATTATTTTTATATTATAATTAAAATAACATTTTGCTAAATATTATGGGGTTAGTAGATTTTAATGTTTTTGAAAGTTTTTGAAAGTCTATATGCTCACCAAGGCTGCATTTTGTATATATGTGTATCTCTCTCTCTCTCTCTCTCTCTCTCTCTCTCTCTCTCTCTCTCTCTCTCTCTCTATATATATATATATATATATATATATATATATATAAATAATACTATTTTTTTATTATTTTTTTAATTATTATTTTTGCTGCACAATATTTTTATAGAAATACTAATAGTTTTTTGATAAATAGAAAGTTGAAAAAGAACTGAACAGCATTTATTTTAAATATAAATCTTTTGTAATATTATAAATGGCTTTACTATCACTTTTGATCAGTTTAATATGCCTTTGCCCAATAAAAGTGTTCATTTAACAAAATTTTTTTTTTTTTTACCAACCCCAGACTTTTAAATGCCAGTGCATATATAATTTGTTTTCATGAAAGAATGACACATGAAACCATTTTTAAAATATAGTGTGCAGATTATCGGCTTGAATAAGTCTGATGAGTCACTGACTAAATGAATTTTAATACAAATTAGCATATGATTCATTTAATGATCAAAAGTCATTACTTTCAGTCACATCAGGCTCAAAATGAAGCATACTTAATTACTTGATACTTAAGTGAACTTGAGGTTTATGAAACAAAAATCAGCATCTTTGTAACAGGTAGGGCCCTATGAAATCCATTGTATTTTTTTCCCAAATTGCATTTTATTTTTTCCAAATTCCGTTTTTTCTGTTTTTATTTTTCTAGATTCAGTTTTTTACATTTAAATTTTTCTAGATGTACTAATTAAATTATTATTTTTTTTATCACATTCTGTGTTACATTCATTAAGTTGTAATAATAAAAAGCATCTCTAATTAATTTATTTTAATTTAAAAAATGTTATTATTTATTTTTTATTATTTTATTTTTTAGAAATGATGTTAATAATAATTTCATTATTATTTTTATTAGTAGTAGTAGCAGCATTACATTTAATATTATATTCCTGTCACAATTTCTTCAAGTTAAACCAGACTTTTATTTTGACAGGTTACTTTGAAGACCACAATAGTTTTTCTCAAGCGAAATGGTAAAATGCTCATGAAGTGACTCTCAGAGCAGTTTTAGAGATTGTTTATGTTTGTTTTTACTCATATAATGAGGCAGCAGAGGCTGAAAACACTGCGAGCGTCATGTGCGCTTCAGTATTATGCGTAGTGAACGAAACTGCACGTCTGCGCCATTCATTCACACAGAGACATGCAGAACATGCAGGATTCATATTTAAGTCTTTTGCAGTTTAATATTCACTGACACTAGTTCATATCGTGTTTTGATTTAAGTGTAATGACCTACTTTTGATTAATTTCTCCAAACTTTGACAAATTCCGTGACTTTCCGCTTAAAAAATCCTGAATGTTTTTGTGAGATTCACCCTTTAAACCCTATCCAGTCCCCACCACTGTCCATACCTCTTCCCAAGCCCCTGATAATAGAGCAATCAGCTTTTTAACAAAAGCACCAAGCTGCTCTGGCTTATCGCTGGGACCTTCTGAGTCGTGTGTCAGCACACATTTAGAGATAATCAAGCGCACATTACTGTAATTGTTTTCCATATTTTTGGTACTTGACTGCGATGAGCAGAGATGAGTTAGATAAATGCTGTGTTTTCAGTGCGTCATTGCTGCGGCTGACCTTCAGTCGGTTTTTAAGACTATGTGGGATGTTTGTAGCTTTTGCTTTTTCTGCTTTTTAATGTCCAAACACTTCACGTCTCCTCTGTGTTTTTCCTCTACACGCTCTCACTTGTTTATGTAGGAGAAAGTTGAACCCCAGGTTGGTAAAGTTGCTCTTGCTTTCAGCTTTCAGTGTCCATTTTCTGTGTGTGTTTGTGTATGTGTGTCATTTCACTATTTGCTTGTCCACCTGAGATTTGTCCTGACTTTAGAGACTGTGGAAGTGGTCCAGAAATAGTGCCACACCTCCTCATAACTGGCTCACTCACAACCATTTTACATTTGTCCTTCATGTTGACTTTGTGGTGTATTATCCATTGTTCCTTTACATGTGCTTAGGCTACATGCTAATTTTCATGCTACTGTATCTGTATGTACTATGTTAGATTAGGAGAAGTGCATGTCAAATCATAAATGTACATTTTCTCTTCTATGCTGACATATTTCTAGTTTAAACAGGAAGTTGTCACTTTTTTTTATTACATTTGCATATGGATGACCTAAAACTTGAACTAAAATCCACTAAAATCAGATTTTGATTTCATGGGGTCATAAGGTGAACCGAAAGGCAACAGTGTTTAAGATAGCATTAGCATTTAGCTAAATTAACATAGTAAAAATGTAAGCTAAAGCCTACTTAGCTAACTTGCTAGTTCTCCTTCTCATTCCAGAGATCATTTATTGGACAAAACAATCCATATATTTCCAGCAAAAAGAAGGAGTAAATGCATATATGTGCTAAAAGACTATGTTAGCATTTAAATTAGCTCAAAGTTAACAGTTTTGGACCACGGTCCACAAAGTTAAAAATGTTGATTTCATGTGGCCATTAAAATCAATCATGTTAAGACAGAGTTAGCATTTAGCTACATCAAAACAGTAAAAATGTAAACTAAATGCTACCGGGTGCGTTTAAAATCCAATACACCTCACAAAATGAAAGATTAAATGCTTAAAAAGAAAAAAATAGCACATATATTCTATGCTAGGAGTTTAAATGAATTTAAAGCTTACAGACTTGGAGTAAAATCGCCAAAAAAATTTTTGATTCCATGTGGTCATTTGACACAGTAATGTTAAAAGAAAGCATTAGCATTTAGCTAATAATAGTAAACATGAACACTAACGACTATTGGGTGTGTTTAGCTAAATTTCTAGTTCTCATTCTCCCTCCAGAGATCCTTTTATTAGACAAAAATCCATATACGCCTCACAAAATGAAATATTAAATATGTATATGAGCTAAATAAAAAGTTTAGCACACATATTCTATGCTAGGAGCTCACTACCCTGATAGCACATGTACATCTGCAAGACGTAGTTTGTTCATCTGGAATGCGTCTATTGGACGTTTCCTATCAGATGTCAAATAGACGTCTATTAGATGTCTTTAAGATGTTTATGATTTAGAATGTATGTAAAACTGACATCTTACAGATGTCTGCCAGAAGTTTGTACACAGCGGATGCTTTTCAGATCAAGAGATCCTTAACAGACATCTTGCAGGCGTATGTGTGCTATGTGGGTAGTATATAAATGTGCTCAAAGCTAGGAGACTTACACTACTTATTAAAACTGATAATGTTAAGGAAGCATTAGCATTTAGCAGTAAAAGTCTAAATTAAAGGCTATTGGGTGTTCAGCTAACTTGCTAGTTCTCATTCCCACTCCAAAAATCATGTTATTGGACAAAAATCTGCAAAATGAAAGACTAAATGTGTATATGTGCTAAAAGGATTTTTTTTTTTTTTTTTGCTTTTTTTAAGCACACAGTCTATGCTAGGAGTTCACTAGCATAAAAATGTGTTCAAAGCTAACAAGACCTAGACGAAAATCCATAAAAATTGTCAAGTTTTGAATTCATGAGGTCGTTTAAAACAATAATGTCAAGAAAACATTAGGATTTAACTAAATGAGCACAGTAAAAATGTGCTACGGGCTACATTTTTAGTTTAGCTAACTTGCTAGTTCTTATTCTCATTCCAGAGATGATTTTATCAGACAAAAATCCATATACGCCTCACAAAATGAAATATTAAATGTCCATATGAGCTAAAAAAAAAAATTTTTAGCACATATATTCTATGCTAGGAGCTCGCTAGTATATAAATGTGCTCAAAGCTAACAGACTTGGACTAAAATCACTGAAATTCAGTCAAGTTTTAATTCAGTGTGGTCGTTGAAAATGTTATTGTTAAGGAAGCATTAGCATTTAGCTAAATTAATACAGTAAAAGTCTAAACTAAAGGCTATTGGGTGTGTTTAGCTAACTTGCTAGTTCTCATTTTCACTCCAGAGATCCTTTTGTTAGACATCAATCCATATACGCCTCACAAAATGAAATATTAGATCATGTTATCAGACAAAAATCTGTATACACCCTGCAAAATGAAAGACTAAATGTGTATATGTAATATAAATGTGTATATGTATATATGTATATGTGCTAAAAGGTTTTTCAAGCGCACATATGCTATGCTAGGAGTTCGTTAGCATATAAATGTGCTCAAAGCTAACAGACTTGGACTAAAATCCACACAAATTCAGGCAAGTTTTGATTTGCTGTGGTCATTTAAAACAATAATTTTAAAAGAAAGCATTAGCATTTAGCTAAATTAACATGTAAATTGTAAAAAATTAAATGTAAATTAAACTGAATGCTGTGGGCTACATTTTTAGTTTAGCTAACTTGCCAGTTCTTATTCTCATTCCAGAGATAATTTTAGTTGACAAAAATCTGCATATCCCCGCAAAATGAAAAACTAAATGTATGTATGTATATACTTTAGCTCATATATGCATATATTTACACTACACTAGCATATAAGCTTAAAAATATAAGCTTATGTGCTTGGAGTAATATCCATTAAAATTCAGTTACGTTTTGATTTCATGTAGTCATTTAAATGAGTAGACTTAAAAACTTTATAAGTTAGGTATATAGTTTTTAGGTGTACAGTGTTTTCTACATAAATTATTGCTCAGTCGTAGCCTCATTGTTTTCTCTTCTCCTAAACCCCACTTATCAGAATCACTGTTTTATGCCTTTTCGTAGATAAATAATTCATTAACATCTGAATTTTGAATGGTACCCTGTGTATGAATAATATATTTGCATTGTATGAATATGAATGTGTCCATCTGTGTATATACTGTACGTCACTGTTTTCACTGGCACGGTTATGTTTTAATTACATTAAATGACAGCTAGCAGTAGCTCAGAGACCTGGAGAGGTTTGTGTTGGGTCAGCATGTCTTGGAGATGGATGAAGTCTTATTACTTTAGCTTAGGGAGTGAGTCACAGTCTGACACCCCACAGCTTACACAAAAACACACCATCTATTATTAAAAACCCATCAAGACTCCATGACAGTAGAGACCCAGACAGATGACTCATTTTTTTTGATAAATCTACCAGTTTTGTAGTAAATAATTCACCCAAAATGAACAAATCCATCTTTCCAAACCCATATGAATTCCTTTCTTTTATAGAACTTAAAAATACTTGTGTTGCTCTTTCATGCTTACCGAAGGCGCATTTTTTATTTTATTTTATTTTATTTTATTTATTTATTTAGTAAAAAAGAAACATTAAATTAAACAGAAGGGTTGCAAAAGGGTTACAAAAACTTTCCAGTAAATTTCTGTAAATTTAAATGTTTCAATTTCTGTAAACATTTTTGGAAACTTCAGTGGAATTTACTGGGAATTTTCTGATGCCTTTGCAAAAAGTTACAGTAAAGAAAAATAATAATAATAAAATAAAATAAAAATATAATAAAAATCTATCTATCTATCCTTATTTGTTTTTGTTTGTTTGTTTTTTTTTTTTTTTAAGAATTAATACTTTTATTCACCACTAGGTAGCATTAAATTGGGTTACAAAGGTGTGGAAAATTTCCCTGTAAATTTCCATAAACTCTCCTTAGTTTTTGCAAACTTCTTAGAATTGTTTGGTAACTTTAGGAAAATTTTGCACATTTTTGGAACCTTGTGAAAAGTTTCCAGAAATTTACTAGAAATTTTCTGACCCCTTTGCAACCCCAATCAAAAGTTACAGTAAAAGAAAAAATAATAATAATAATAATAATAAAATTAAAAAAAAAGCTATCTATCCTTATTTTTTTTTTTAAATGTATTTAAGGAATTAATAATTTTATTTACCCCTAGGAAGCATTAAATTGACCAGAAGTAGGGTTACAAAGGGCTGGAAACTTTCCGGTAAATTTTCCATAGTTTTTGCAAACTCCTTAGAATTTTATAAAAAAAAAATAAAATTAAAATATAATAAAATTCTATCTATCCACCTTATTTATTTATTTATTGGAATTAATACTTTTATTCACAAAGTAGGCATTAAATAAAGGGCAGAAACTTCCCAGTTAATTTCCGTAAACTTTACGTAACTTTGCAAACTTCTTAGAATTTTTGGGTAACTTTAGGAAAATTTTGCACATTTTCGGAAACTTGTGAAAAGTTTCCAAAAATTTACTGGAAATATTCTGACCCCTTTGCAACTCCAATCCAAAGTGACAGTAAAGAAAAAAATAAAAATCTAGCTGTCTATCCTTATTTATTTATTTTATTTATTTAAGGAATTAATACTTTTATTCACCCCTAGGAAGCATTAAAATGACCAGAAGTAGGGTTACAAAGGGCTGGAAACTTTACAGTAAATTTTCCATAGTTTTTGCAAACTCCTTAGAATTGTATAATAAAATATTATTTTATAAAAAATAAATAAAATAAAATAAAATAAAATAAAATATAATAAAATTCTATCTATCCACCCTTATTTATTTATTTATTTATTTATAGGAATTAATACTTTTATTCACAAAGCAGGCATTAAATAAAGGCGCAGAAACTTCCCAGTAAATTTCTGTAAACTTTCCGTTTCCGTTTTTGCAAACGTAGAAATTTTTGGTAACTAGGAAAATTTTGCACATTTTCGGAAACATTAAAAAATTCCAAAAATTTACTGGAAATTTTCTGACCCCTTTGCAACTCAAAGTGACAGTAAAGAGTAAAAAAATAAAAGTGTGTGTGTGTGTGTGTGTGTGTGTATATGTGTATATATGTGTATATGTATATATGTTTATTTACTTATTTATTTATTTAAAGGAATTAATACTTTTATTCACCATTAAATTGATCAGAAGGGTTACAAAAACTTAAATGTCTATAATTTTCACAAACTTCCTAGGATTTTTTTGGTAACTTAAGAAAAATTTTGCAATATATATACAGTAACAAGATTAAGTAATATGGTTTTGGAACAGCATGAGGCTGAGTAACGATGACAGAGTGTTTATTTTGGGTGAAGTGAACTATCCCTTTAAATGCATGTTTCATTTATGCATAATTTAGCGGCCCAGGTAGTTAATGTCTTTAGAAGAGCTTTGTCTGCATTCTCATGGCTCATTTCATGGATTATAAAGCAGGAATAATACCAGAGATGTAATGTCAGGGTGTATAATTTGGGCGGATAAGAAAAACATCTTGTACACGTCACCAAATATGTTGAATGTGAGTCAACTTGCAGGTGTATTAAGTGTTTGTTTTCTGCTGTTTCAGGGAGGGCGACTGGTGGCTGGCTCGCTCGCTGACGACAGGAGAGAGCGGATACATTCCCAGCAATTACGTGGCACCGTCTGATTCCATCCAGGCTGAAGAGTAAATCCTCTTCCTCTCCTTTTCTTTGCTGTTCTCCTCCCTTTGTCTGCTGTGGTTTGCATTTTATTTCCCTCGTTGTGATGTCAGAACTCTGCTCTCTAAACCAGTCAGATACCTTGATTCAGCTGAGCATGATTCTGGTTCATTAATGGCTTCATTGACCATTATTTTACTAAACAAAACAGTAGTTGAAAGAAAACTGTACCACTTATTTCAATTTGTTATGAGTCAGCAGTTTAGTTAGTGAAGCGAGTCAATCACATGTTCGTTTTCTAACCGCCCTGACTGATCCATGAGTCGTTAAACTGATTCATCAAAAAGAACCGGCTCATGAAAGTCACAAAGATCTGACTCAACAGAACGATTTGTTCATGAATCATCACTCAGGAAACATCTCCAAGTATTTTAGTACAGAAACATTTTTTTCTTAAAACACTTTTTAAAAATGTATTTAAATTGTATTTATTATTGAAAAATGTTATTTATTTATTTATTTATTTCAGCGAGTTTCCAAGGAAACATTTCTCATTTTCATTTCAACTTGATGTATTAAAATAACTAAATTTTTATAAATAAAAATAACACTGACCCTATTGTATTTATTTTTAAAATATATCTTTTCATATAACAGTATTTATTTATTTGTTTGTTTCAGCTAGTTTCTAATGAAACATTTCACATATTCACATAGTACTTAAATAAAAATAATAAATATATACAAAATAAAAATGAAAAACACATAACACAATTACTAAAACTTCAACAAAAATAAAAATAAAAATGGAAAATATACAAAAATAAAAACTATAAAAATGTTAAAAAATAAAACTAAATTTTAAAGGCTATTATTCAAAACTACAACAGTATCTTTCTGACACTAAAATAACACTGACCCTATTGCATTTATTATTTTAAATTTATTTATTTATTTATTTCAGCTAGTTTCCAAGGAAACATTTTGCATTTTCATTTTAACTTTAAATTATGTACTAAAATAACAAGAAATAAAACTAGAAATTAAAAAATAATTAAGAAATGGCAAACATAAAACACAATTGCTACAACTTGCAACAAAAATACAATTAAAAATGGAAAATATACAAAAATAAAAACTTACAAAACGTTTAAAAAAAAAAGCTAAACCTGACCCTATTGTATTTATATATTAATATAATAGTATCTAATAACATTTATTTATTTATTTATTTATTTAAGGTAGAATTTTCATTTCAACTTTAACTTTGTGTACTAAAATAACTAGAAATAAAAATAAAACACAAATATATAAAAAGAAAAATAAATATGCAAAAAATATAAACATACAAAATATAGAAATATACCAAAATAAAAACCATTAAAATACTAAATTCAGACTATTATTCAAAACTACAATAGTATCTCTGACACTAAAATAACACTGACCCTCAACTCTTGTGACGTTACTAACCGAATGATTCATTGCCTCTGTCCTTCCGGTCTGACCGTTGAGTCCTTCATATATTTGCCTTCATGGTTGTGCTCTTTTGCCCTCCTCCATTATAAATGATAAAGTCCCTCTCATCAGTTAGAAAGAAAAAAACCCTTGTGGCCCAAAAACCTTTTCCCTCTTGACCAAGTAAAATACGTCATTGTCTGCCTCAGGCAGCCCGTCTACTATTGTCTGTCCCGTTCGTATTCTGGTTCTTTTCCCTGAGACGCACACGCGTGCTGTTGCTCAGTCGACTGCCGCGTTAAACAAATACACACAAGCACTCCTTTGAAAACCTGTAATGACTCATTTTTCCACCCTTGCCTTGCCAGTCATCTCAGATTGACTCTGGAGAAAAGGTAAGACTCAGAGACAGCGCAGCGGCTGACGACAAACTGCGCTGATTTATAGACACTAAATGTCAGTCGTGAATCCCAAACGCCATCGTTTTATCACTGCTGGAACTAGGAGTAGGGATAGTACAACCTGAATAGGTGTTCAATATCTCATGCAACGCAATACAGATGAGAACTGTTATAAAGTCCAGTCATTTTAGGCCCAAAACATACAAGTTAACTTGATTTCATAATAGATATGAAGATGCACAACTGTTTTCAACATTAATAATAATCAGAAATGATTCTTGAGCAACAAATCAGCATATTAGAATGATTTCTAAAGGATCATGTGACTCTATTCAGATAGAAAACGGTTATTTTAATCTGTAAAACTATTTGTCAGTATTACTGTTTTTACTGTATGCTCAGACTTCCTTTAAAAGCTTTTTTAAAAAAATCTTACAGAGCCCAGACTTTTGAACATTTGTGTACTTGTATGCACAATGTGATTGCGGTGCTGTCTGTGTATTTCTGGCCAACTGCATGTCTCTGATACAATGTTGCATGTGATTACTTACTCTAAATATCCTCTCTTTCTCTCTTTTTTCCTCTCTCTACAGATGGTACTTTGGAAAGATCACACGCAGGGATTCTGAGCGGCTCCTATTGAGTCTGGAAAACAGAAGAGGAACTTTCCTGGTCAGAGAGAGTGAGACAACCAAAGGTGATTGAATGTGAACAGTACAAACTCCAAACATTATTTTATTTGATTTGATTTGATTTGATTTGATTTTTATTTATTTTATTTTATTTTATTTTATTTATTTATTTATTTTTTTATTTAATTCCTGTGCACATCAGTGAACATTTCTGTAAATCCACCAGATTTAGCCAAAGGTTATTTTTCATCTGTAGTCCTTGGATAGTGTTACAAGTCTTCTTCAAATCAAAATGTACAGAAATAAACAATTATTAAAATTAAAAAAATAGGAGCATAGCAAAAACACAAAAAAAGTACTTTATTTTTATTTATTTATTTATTTATTTATTTATTTCATTAATTTAATATTAAAATAAAAAAGAATTAAAGTTATACCCACATAAAACTAAAAGGAGCAAACGAAAAATATATTAAATGTATAAATCCATCCAAAGGCACAATAAAATATTTTGTTTTATTTATTATTCATTTAATATTAAAATAAAAAAAGAATTTCTAAAATTATATCCACATAAAACTAAATGGAGCAAAGCAAGAACGCAAAAATATACATCATACACTCTATATTAAATATATAATTCCATCCAAAGGGACAATATATATATTTTTTTAATTAATTATTAATTTATCATTAAGATAAAAAGAATTACAATTAAAACTAAAAGAACACAGAAATATGTCATACACTCTATATTTTAAATGTATAAATCCATCTAACAACATAAAAGCACAATTAAAATTATTATAGTATATTATTAAACAATATTACTAAATTATATTATTGAAAATATATAGAAATTTTTAAAATTGCATATAAGCACATACAAGCACCATATTTTTTTAACTATTTATTATTAATTTATTAATAGAAAATAATAATTTATTTAACTTAAATTTTATTTATGGCTGCGAACAATAAAAGTATCTTATTTAGTGCATTAATAGGATCAAGAATTAAGCTAGTTATTATTATAAGCAACAACAAAAATATACGGCCTATAGAGTATATAAAATATATGAATCCATCTAATACCATTAAATCACTATAAAATGTTTTATTTATTATTTATTATTAAATATAAATGTATAAATCCATCCAAAGGCACAATCATTTAATTTATTATTAATTTATTGTTAAGATAAAAAGATTTACAATTATATCCACATAAAACTAAAAGGAGCAAAGTAAAAACACAAAAATGTCATACACAATATATTAAATATATAAATCCATGTAACACCATAAAAGTACAATGAAATTATTATATTATTAAACTATGTCACTATATTATATTATTACAAGAAGCCAAGCAAAAACAAAAATATATTGCCTACAGAGTATATTAAATATATGAATCCATCTAATACCATAAAATCACAATAAAAAGTTTTATTTATTATTTATTATTAAAAATATTACTTATTATTTTAAATAAAAAGAATTGTATTATTATTACTACTATAGAAAATAAGTTGTTTGTAATTTATGTTCTTTATTAATTTAAAATAATAATACATACATTTTAACATTTTAATTTAGTTAAATTGTAATTTTTAATTTTAAGTCTGTTAACAGTTTCCAAGCAACAGCAGCTTTGTGAATTAATA
This sequence comes from Labeo catla, assembly GCA_012976165.1. Taxonomy (NCBI): domain Eukaryota; kingdom Metazoa; phylum Chordata; class Actinopteri; order Cypriniformes; family Cyprinidae; genus Labeo; species Labeo catla. Next base: position 164,020 of record VONZ01001249.1, on the reverse strand, counting down.
TAGAATATATGCTCTTTTTTTTTTTTTTTATCATGGATGCATGGTGTCACAATGTTGAGTCAAAGGCCAAACTATATGGATGACTGGAAAATTGTGTCAGAATGAAATCTAGGGAATGAAACTCAGTTTTTTTTCCTGTAGCTCAAACAGTAGCGCCTGGCACTCACAACACCAGGGTCAAGAGTTCAACATCCCAGGGAATGCAAAAACTGATAAAACCTGGTTGCTTTTTTAAAAAAAAAATAAAAGCGCCTCTCAAACACAAAAATCCCAGTGCTGTTGGAACGCTGCTCATCCAGTCAAATTCAGCTACCAGACCTACTGTAACAGTTGCATAATAAAGAAACAATTAATAAAGACAATGATGACAGTCCCAACACCAGTGTGGGGGAAATTGCTCATGCATGTGTCTACATTGAGGAAGTTGCATTTCAGGATTTCAGATCAGAACAAAGTGCACATTCAATTGAGTTCCCCTTTTCAGTTTGTTAGCTTGTCATACGCCCTGTCGTTTTCCTCATCATTTCTCTGTAAGATCCACACTCCATATATGGCCTTTTACCTTCAGGTTCTACATAAATATTGTTCATTTGAGCTGATATGTAAAGACCGCAAATGGTAGCGAATGACAGAATACGAAGGTCATAGTAGTGCTTGCAGGGATGAAGAGCAAGAAGTAGGTCAACCGTATAACCGTGAGCCATATCTCAAAGCTCATAGCTTCAGCGAGAGGCTGAAGGATGAGTCAAACCCCAAAGAGACGAGGCTGAGAGAGAAACCAGGGTGGGAACGAGGGAGCGAGTGACAGACAGAGTGAATGAATGAGCCGTGTATTTGTGTAATGATGACGTCGCCCTCTACAGACCATTTTATACAATGTTTATTAACCCTATAAAGCCTACATCACACATTTCTAAGGCCTCAATTATCAATGTGATCAAAACAGTGCTTAAATACTTGTTATACACGATCTGATCGATAGTTCAGACTTTTTTACTGCGTAAAAGGACTTTTAAAGGGACAGTCAAAAAAGGTATTGTAGTGTTTTGGGGCAAAAAGCTGAACAAATGCCACTTTTGTTGCCAGATTTTATTGCTGATTTTAAATACGCCTAATCATAATACAATACTGTATTTTTAAAATATTTAAAATCACCAAAAATATCAGACAAAAGTAGTATTAATTTAGCTTCTTAGTTCAAATAACATACTGTACTTTAGCATTTCAAATTAGCAATAAAATCTGGCAACAACAGTTGCATTCATTTAGCTGCTTAGCTCAAATAGTTTTAAAATACTGTATTTAACATTTCAAATCAGCAAAACAATATGGCAACAAATGTAGCGTTCATTTAGCGTCTTAAAAATAAAGTTAAAAAGCCTTTTAAGAAAAGTATTTTAGTGTTTTGGGGGGCAAAAAGCTAAATGAATGCTATGTTTGTTGCCAGATTTTTTGCTGAATTTAAATAGGTCAAATCATGCTACAATACTATATTTTTAAAATCTTTCAAATCACCAAAAATATCTGACAAAAGTAACATTCATTTAGTTTCTTAGTTCAAATAACATTTAAAATACTGTACTTTTAACATTTTAAATCAGCAATAAAATATGGCAACAAAAGTTGCATTCATTTAGCTGCTTAGCTCAAAACAATATGGCAACAAGTGTAGCATTCATTTAGCGTCTTAAATATAAAGTTTAAAAGCCTGTTATAATAAGTATTTTAGTGTTTTAGGGGGCAAAAAGCTAAATGAATGCTACGTTTGTTGCCAGATTTTTGCTGATTTAGGTCAAATTATGCTACAATACTGTACTTTCAACATTTTAAATCAGCAATAAAATCTGGCAACAAAAGTTACATTCATTTAGCTGCTTAGCTCAAATAATTTTAAAATACTGTATTTAATATTTAAAATTAGCAATACAATTTGGCAACAAATGTATTATTCATTTAGTGTCCTAAAAATAAACCTAAAAAGCCTGTTAAAAAAATATTTTGGTGTTTCAGGGGGCAAAAAGCTAAATGAATGCTACTTTTGTTGCCAGATTTTTTGCTGATTGTAAATAGGTCAAATCATGCTACAATACTGTATTTTTAAAATCTTTCAAATCACCAAAAATATCTGACAAAAGTAGCATTCATTTAGCTTCTTAGTTCAAATAACATTTAAAATACTGTGCTTTTAAGATTTCAAATCAGCAATACAATCTGGCAACAAAAATTACATTCATTTAGCTGCTTAGCTCAAATAGTTTTAAAATACTATATTTAACATTTAAAATTAGCAATACAATTTGGCAACAAATGTAGCGTTCATTTAGCATCTTAAATATAAAGCAAAAAATCTGTTAAAAATACCGTATTTTAGTTTTTCAGAGGGCAAAAAGCTAAATGAATGCTACTTTGTTGCCAGATTTTATTGCTGATTTTAAATGGGTCAAATTATGCTACAATACTGTATTTCTAAAATCTTTCAAATCACCAAACATATCTGACAAAAGTTAAGTTTCAAAATAGTTCAAATAGCGCTTAAAATACTGTATTTAACATTTCAAATCATCAGTACAATTTGGCAACAAATTTACAGTAAAACCATATTAAAATTACAGTATTTTAGCGTTATCTGGGCCAAAAAGTTAAATGAATGTCAGATTTTATTGCTGATTTTAAATAGGTCAAATTATGCTACAATACTAGGTTATATTTTTTAAATGTTTTAAAGAATGTTGGTAACCAAACAGTTGACTGTAGCCATTGACTGCCATTATATGCCAATATTACTGTGGAAGTCGATGGGTGCCGTCAACTGCACCAAATGCATGTTTTTGCTCAATTTGGTCAACTTCAGGAAAAAATTAAATGTGTAACAATGTGGATAAATGTTTGTTAGCGCCGTCCGCATCATCCAGACCGCTTCTCAGTGCATGCTTCATTTCTCATCTCTGTTGTTTGTGTCTTTTTAGGTGCCTATTGTCTTTCTGTCCTGGATTACGATAATGTCAAGGGCCTAAATGTCAAACATTACAAGATCAGGAAGCTGGACAGCGGGGGATTTTACATCACGTCGCGCACACAGTTCAGTACTTTACAGCAGCTGGTCAACCACTACCGCCGTAAGTGGCTTTCTCACCTGCTCCTTTCTGAATGTCTGTGAAGGGAAGTGATACAGACTGTTATTTCTGGAAGTGGGAACTCGAACTGTTGCACAATAAGACAACAGTTAAAACTATAAATAAAGAAACTGAATAAAGCAGTTATAAAGAATCATCCTTTGTTAATACAATTGTTAATAATCATAATACGGCCTAAAACCCTGTTAATGGGAGAATGTGAGATGAAAGCAATATTGTAAAGTAAATAAAGTTATTTTTGTTACATTTTTTTTATTTGTAGTACTAAAAACCTAAAAAAAAAGTATTATTATTATTTTTGTTGTTTAAAATAATATTTATATGTATTATTTAATTAAATAATTGTTAATTTGTGTTATTTATAAGTTTTTAAGTTTTATTAAAAATCTAAAACAAATTGTCATTAATATTATTTCATATCGTAATTGATTATATTAGAATTATGATCAATAATAATAATAATAATAATAATAATACATTAGGTACATAGAGTATATTTTATTATTATTGTCAAAAAATATATTTAAAAATAAAAAATATAAAAATATATACTTAAAAAATTGAAATGTATTTATTGTTGTTGTTATTTTAATAATATTATTTGTAAATATTAAAGTTATTTACAAGTTGAATAAGTATTATTCGTCTATTTTATTTTTTATATTTATTTTAAGTATTAAAAATCTTTAAAAAATCTATATTATTTCATATAATCATAATTAAATGATTATATTGCAATTATGATTAAAATAATAATACATTAGGTACATAGAGTATGTTTTTATTATAGTTGTTAAAAAAATAAATAAAAAAACACATTTATTGTTGATGTTAATCATAATAAAGTATTAGAATTTATTATTTAACTAAATAATTGTTAATTTAT
>VONZ01001249.1:0-155000 GCA_012976165.1 Labeo catla | reverse complement strand
CCAAGAGCAGTGAATGGGGGAGTACCACAAATGTGACCCTGTTTAAATTTAAATAATTTTTTAATTATGTTATTTTTAGTTATATAAATATTTTAATTATTTTTTTCAAAGGTCATAATGTAATAATTTATTATATTGTATTAAATTATATTATATTATATAGTTCCCAATGCAGGTTTTTTTTTATGTCTAAAAATATTTTTAAAAGAAATTACATTCAACACAGTCTTTCTTTTTTTTTTTTTTTAATTATTAAATTATTAAATTTTTAATGACACATCAGTCATATTTTAATGTTAAATGACATTTCAAGAAGCCCCCTCCGCAATGGTCACATTTCCGATTGTTCCTCCCTTGCTGACAACCCACATCCTGTGCCTGGTTAAAATGTGCCATGCTACTTTCTCTACCACAGTCTGACACCTGACCCACATCCACCCTATTTCACATCTCTCATCCCCTCTGCTCAGGTATGGTGAACCGGGAGGTCCTGGACCAGGTGGAGCGCGGCTACCGGATGCCCTGTCCCGCCGAGTGCCCGGAATCCCTTCACGAGCTGATGCTGACCTGCTGGCGCAAAGAACCTGAAGAACGGCCCACCTTCGAATACCTCCAGGGCTTCCTGGAAGACTACTTCACCTCTACCGAACCACAGTACCAGCCGGGAGAAAACCTCTAGAGATGCAGATCCAGTCACGGAAAAACGAACACAGGATATTGATCCACACTGAGCATCCAACTGAATTTACTGGGTTTGCAAAAGGTCTCAGTGTTACAGCATCGCCCTCTGTAATTATAATCGCATGTTTTTCCACTGAGCTGCAAACTGATACGTCTTTTCTCCATCACTCACAAAGAAAATTCAATAACAAATTGCTTCTTTCGGCCGTTCAGCTTGCTGTTTCTGCTGATAGTTGTTGCGAGGCTTTTTTTCCGGAGCTCTGCGGATTGATCCCTAGCTGTTTTTCTTGACCTCGATGTACCGCCGCTTCTCTCCTAAACCCTTTTAGCGGATGCTCCAGATCTGTCATTCATCCTCCTCCCACAGTCCCTCACTTCGATCCTCTCCCATCCCCCCTTCACACCCCCAAAGCATCAGCTCCGTCAGCTCTGGTGTTCGTCATGAACCCTGCGACCCGTTCGCAAGCTCAGATGGACGAGATTCGATCGTGTCAGCACCTCTGCGCGTGTTGGGAGACATCTGCGTTTGCGGCTCTCTCGGGACGAACGGACGTCGCCGTTAATGTCTTCCAATAGAAATCCAGGGTCTGTGGTATTTTATGCCTTTTAATGGTAGAAATGAGCTTTTTGTCCCACTATGTCTGTTTGTATCAACCTGGATCAACTGGAATAAGAACGTGATTGGTTGAACACCGGTCACATGATTGGAAATGAAACATTCTTCCTTTTGATACGGACTCGAGTTAGGGAATCGTTCAGAATGTGGTTTTATTTGATACAGTTATTCTACTCTTCTAGTATTCAAAACTACTGATATATAGCGTTGTTTTTGTTTAAAACAGATATGACTGTATAGTCCTACTTTGTGTGCCAATACAAAGGAAAAAAACGAATTTTGTACTGTTTTATTATGTATAAAATGTATTTTTATTAATGTTGTTTTTGTATCAAGGAGGACGAGCAGGCTTTGTAATTAGAATTTAAAGTAACAGTTCACCGAAAAATGAAAATTGGTCATTTTCTAACCCTCATGACGTGTAAAACGCAAATTGAGATGTTTAGATGAATGTTCATGCTGCTCTCATATAACACTTTTAAATTTATTGCATGAAGAAAAACATCCGTTAAATGTCTCTTTTTGTATCCCATGGGACAAATGACAGCATAAGCGCTAGGAACGACATGAGGGTGAGTGAATTATGACACAATTTAAATTTTTACACTGCACACTTTGATTTTCTTTCTTAGTATTTTTGTCTTGTTTTCCAATTACAAATATCTTAACATTTATAAATCAAGATACATTTACTTTGAGAAGCAAAATTATATAAGTTAAACCTGTTCTCTGAAATTAAGCAACTTTACGTTTAAAACAAAAATGTCTGGCAACCCATAAAATTAGGTATTTTTCTTACCCAACTGTCCTTTTTGTATCCCATGGGAAAAATAACAACATAAATGTTTGAAACGACATGAGGGTGAGTGAATTATGACGCAATTTATATTTTTACACTGCAAAAAAAATGTTTTCTTCCTTAATATTTTTATGTTGTTTTCCCATTACAGATACCTTAACATTCATAAATCAAGAAACATTTACTTTAAGACGCAAATGATATAAGATAGTCCTGTTTTCTGAAACTGACTCTACGCTTAAAACAAGAAAAATATCTGGCAACCCAAAAAATGAAAAAAGTTTTTTTTTCTTAACCAATTGTCATATTTTTTTTCTTGTTTTAAACATACTTTTAAGTTTTTATAATTTTTTTTTTTCTTGTTTTACCATTACAAATACCTTAACATTCATACAGTATATCAAGAATTTAAAATATTTTTTCTCGTTTTAAACATAAACTCACCGAATTTTGACACTTTTTTTTTTTTTTAGAAATGATATAAGATAGTCCTGTATTCTGAAATTAAGTGACTGTTTAAAACAAGAACAATGTCTGGCAACCAAAAAAAAAATTATCTGGCAACCCAAAAATTAACATTTTTCTTAACCAATTGTCATATTTTGTCTTTTTTTAAACATTAACTTTTAAGTTTTGATACTTTTTTTTTATTTTTTTTTTTAGTATTTTTGTCTTGTTTTACCATTACAAATACCTTAACATTCATACAGTAAATCAAGATACATTTATTTTAAGAAGCAATATGATATAAGATAGTCCTGTTTTCTGAAATTAAGTGACGTTTAAACCAGAAAAATAAAATTATAAAAATTATAAAATTAAGTGGCTCTACGTTTAAAACAAGAAAAATGTCTGGCAACCCAAAAAATTAAAGTTTTTTTTTTTCTTAACTAATTGTCATATTTTTCTTCTTGTTTTAAACCAGTGGTTCTCAATCCTGGTCCTGGGGGCCCCCTGCTCTGCACATTTTGCATGTCTCCCTTATTTAACACACCTGATTGAGATCATCAGCTCATTAGTTCAGTTCATGGATCTCTCTCCTAATGAGTTGATGATCTCCATCAGGTGTGTGAAATAAGGGAGACATGCAAAATGTGCAGAGCAGGGGGCCCCCAGGACCAGGATTGAGAACCACTGTTTTAAACAAACTCATCTAGCTTTGATACATTTTTTTTAGTATATTTGTCTTTTCCCATTACAAATATCTTAACATCCATAAATCAAGATGCATTTACTTTAAGAAGAAAAATTATATAAGGCAGTCCTGTTTTCTAAAATTAGGTGACTATATTTAAAACAAGAAAAATCTCTGGCAACCCCAAAAAATGTATTTTGTAAGTATTTTAAAACATAAATTTCCATTGCAAATACCTTAACATTAATAAATCAAGATGCTTTTACTTTAAGAAGCTAAATGATGTTAGTCATATTTTCCAAAATTAAGTGACCCTACGTTTAAAACAAGAAAAATGTCTGGCAACCCATAAAATTAAGTATTTTTCTTACCCAATTGTCATATTTTTTTCTAATTTTAAACACGAACTCACCTAATTTTGATACATTTTTTAGAAAACAAGACTTTTTATCTTAATGTAATGTTTCTTGATTTAAAACGCTGAGAGATTTGTATTGGAAAACGACAAAAAACACTAAGGAAGAAAATCAATTTTTGTAGTGTAGGTGAACTATTGCTTTTATCACTCACGAATATTGTTTGAGATATTTAAACTGACTCCTCAAAGCTTGTTACATGCTTGAATTTCAAACGTTTTATCTTTCAGAGACAAATTCTGACACGCGCGGTCAAAGTTGCCACTATGTTATATGCAAAATAGCCATTGATATATATAATTGTGGGTAACGACCTCAATCGTATCGCTACTGCTTTTCCATCAGATCCGCAGAAAGCCATGAACCTTGTCTGTGAGGAGAAACCTGAATGCGTAGCGATGGTTCAAGATACCCTAATAAATAGTATAATCACTGCTGAGACAATGTAGAATGAAATAGATTTGAGTCGTAGGGATGTTTGTACTGATACGATGATGCTTGCATTGATCTTAAGGTTTTGGAAATGTGAATAGTGGGTAACGTCGAGTCCCGACGGGTTGTTTAGAATGGCATGCAGCTGTAATCGCGGTACTTTAGCTGGTAGATGTGTGACGCCTGTCCATATACTGTAAATACTTTCGTGTGTAAATATTCTTTTCATATTTATTCATATTGCCTCAGTTTATGTTCAGCAGATCTTTGCTTGTTTCTCCCCGTAAGATCCGCAAATCTGGTTTTCCTATAGCAACTGAATGCATAGAGAAGCAGCCAATCACAAATAATCGAATTCATAGATTCTTTATTTTCGCCTCTTTATTTTTATTTACAGTAAGACGCTCACCTTAAAGAATCAATCCTTTAGGTGACTTGCGCACTATAGTATTGTTTTATTATTTCTTTTTAACTTTTAACTTGCAATAAATCTGCTGTTGATTTTGACAGGTAGCTACTGCATTGTTAAACTGCACTGTATGCATCGCTCTGATCGTACTGTGACTTACAGAGGATATTTGACGATGGATGGACGATGGCGAGTTCTGTAGAACTGAAAAATAAAAATATGACAAGTAAAACGAATTTAAGTAACCACAATATTAGTGCATCCCCGTCAATGTATTCAAACTATGCAGTTGTTTTCTATGAGTTGCGTGTCTGTATTTTAACTGCAGTTGCTTACAATCAGATTCCAGGTACTTGCTCCCAGTGTACAGATCTGCAATGACTGGTTTCAAAATATGAAATAACACTGAAATGAGATTTGTACTTTAAAAAATTAATGACATGGTGTTATCTTTTTTTTTTTTAAGTGCAATAAACTATGTTTCTAAAGCTTGGATATAAGCACGAGAGTGTTTTTATTTCTCTACTTGTTTTAAAGGAATAATTCATCCAAGATGTAGATGAGTTTTCTTACCGATGGATCCTCTGCGGTGAATGGGTGCCATCAGAATGAGAGTCCAAACAGCTGATAAAAACATCACAAGTAATCCACACCACTTTAGTCATGCAATTAACATTTTGTAAAGCCAAAAGCTTCATATTTGTAAGAATCAAATCCATCATTAGGATGTTTTTCACTTTAGACTAATGCTTTTAGCCATAATAACACTTCCTGACAGCTGTTTGGACACTCATTCTGACGGCACCAATTCACTACATCCGATCCACTGGTGTGCAAGTGATGTAATGCTACATTTCTCTAAATCTTGATTTGAGAAACAAACTCATCTACATCTTGGATGGCCTGAGGGTGAGTACATTTTCAGAAAATGTTCATTTTTGGGTGTGCTATTCCTTTAGGTTTGAATGCCCTGGTTTTTTTCTGTGACAAAAATAGCAGTGATTATTAACCTGGCTATTCCTTGTATTCTGATTCTGTAAGGAAATCCAGTAAAATCTGGCCTCAAGTATTTACTGTGATGTTCCTAAGCAGAGAGTTAAAGGAAAATTGGTACAATATATTGGTACAACATTTATGTAAGTAGCACACATCTGGGCAAATGCATACATGCTACTGTGATATATGATGATTAATTTCCTTGAATTATGCATGCTCTTATTAATTATTATAATGACAATGAACTTAATGATAATGAACTTGAATTTATATAGCGCGTTTCTACCATAAGTGCTTTACAAACAAGTGAAAAAGTAAAATAGCTAATAACATGATTTAATGATATTAAGAATTTCTTCATTCATTATTTTAAGGATAGCTTTTGATTTATTTTGTTCTCTTATCATGCAAGCGTGCTTAAAATGTGCTATATAAAATAAAGTTGTTATATTATTAATTAATTATATATATAATTTATATTTTTTTCACTAGTTAGCAGTAAACCTATTAGCTCACCTGAATATGTTCGTAGAATTGTGTTGGATCTTTCGACATAGAAAGCAGTTATCTTCGGAATGGAAATATGGATATTTTATTTGTAAACATCATACTTTTTTCGGTTATTTCAGTTAATGTCATAAAACTAGAGAACTAAGCCAGTAGTACCGATAGTGTAGTAAGGCGTAAAAAGCAGAGGAACACACAAACTCGATTCACTAGCAAAAAAAAGGATCAAAAGAAGCACGTAGTAATGTGTGTAACAGCTTTTCAAACCTCCGAATCAGTTAAACCATTGCGACGCAAAATGGTTCACAGTTTCGAAGCTCTCCAATCGGATCGCGAATCATTCATTTGATTCATATCGGAAATTCGGAGCGGGTTCGCGAATCATTTCGCGAATTAAAAGATTCATGATTCACGCTCTAAAGTCCAGCCCTGCGTCCCAATGTTCATACTATATACCTAAATAGTATGTGAGATTACAATAAGTGGGTCCCAAGTGCCAAGTATGCCAAAAGTCCCCAGATGTTCTACTATTTCAGGTCGATTTTTGAAGTGTGGATCCGTGCACACTCTAATGGCTAATATTGCCCACAATTCATTGTGCTTTGGCAAATGGTTAAGGCTAGAAGCAATACAGCTCTAGCTACTGGGCATGCGCACATCAATCTATTTGTCTGTAATCTATTTACATCACACTGTACAACAATAAAACTCTTTTTGTATTATAGTAAGGGCTAAGTTTAGGGTTGGGGTAGGTGTAGACGTTAAAAAACACAATCCAATAGGTAGAACAATTAATTTAATTGTTAGTTTCTGGTCTGAGCTGTATCCCTTACAGCCACAACCGCAACAGATTCGGTCCAGTACTACAAACACGAAAAAAACGCGCTGAAAAAAACTACAAACATGGCGGATGTATGTCTCAAAGCTTGCCTTGCTCTTCTATTACACATTCAGAAGTGTGTACTTTTTCTTCACCAAAAGAGTACATACTTTAAGGGCGTAGTATAAGTAGGCACATTGGGACGCAGCACTGATCTGAAATTATGGTTCACGAATCATTATTAAGATCGGAACTTCGGAGGGCGGATCGCAAATCATTTGATATAGATCGGGATTTCGGAGCGGGTTCGCGAATCATTTGAGTCAAATCGGGACTTCGGAGCGCGGATCGCGAATCATTTGAGTTAGTTCGGAACTTTGGGTTCGCGAATCTTGTGATTCAGATAGAGTTCAGAGAATTTGTGAATCTTTTTTTCTGATTTCTTTCTTTCTTATCTCTTATTAAACAGTACAAACATCAAACCCAGGGGCGGAGAAAATAATTTTAAGGGTGGCAAAGGGGTGGCATGGGGTCTATGAGGGGTGGCAACACCAAAGCAAGCCACCATGCATAGTTTTAGGGGATTTATAGTCTGACATACACAGTTGTGTTCACAAATATTGCATTACCATTCATCCTGTTTAAAAAAAACACATTTCAATATCCAACCAAGCCACTACACAACATAAAAAAGCTTCAATAGGTTATAAATATTTCTGAGCTTGTATCACTAAAGACATGAAGTTCTATTAAAATTACATAGGCTACTTAGATGGTATAAATCACGTTTAGTGCAAGTTTGAAGTTTCAAGAGCAACAAAAACGTCTGAATTTCCAACTATTACAAAGAAATACAATAATATCAAAGCACTGAAACTGGACCAGTTTTGAAAACAATGTTTGATTTTCTATTATTAACAGAGGTGGAAATGTCTGTAATCACCCAGAACACACTATCAACCATATAATCTAGCAACACCCCAGCAACTGCATTGCAAGAGCCTAGCAACCACCCAGAATATCCTAGCAACCCTTTAGCAAACATCTAGAACATTTGACCAAACTATTTATGTTTTTAAACAATACTTTAAGACAAGCCAGCATACATTTGTCTTTCAAACTTTTTCAATCTAGTTATCACAGGCATACAGTAACTATAGTACTATAGTAAAACCATTTTAATTTAAAAAAGGGTGAAAAAAAGAAAAAAAAACTAATACATTTACACCTAATACAGACAAGGATGAATACAGTTTCGACTGCTTTCGGATTAACAGAGTTTTGGATAGTTTCCATAGACCTAAGAGAGGTTCGAGCCAGATTTTTGTTTATGTATGTGAAATTTGGCTAGAAGGAAACACAAATTAAGTTATATTTTGCTATATTCTCTTCTGAGTAGTCAAACAATTCAAAGAAAACATCTTTAAAACTGCTGTTGTAATGTTGGTTTTACATAATCAAAATTATCTAATTATTTTCTGATGAATATGCTAACATAAAAAAAGCTCTCTTTATGAATTGCGAGTAAGTTATCTAGCATATCTATAAATAAAGACTTTAGATGACATGAAACTGTGGTCTGAAGTCTCATCATAAAGCCGCTGTTTGGTCTGTGAGCTCAATACATAATCAAATGTTATTCAAAAGCTTTAACTGCTTTAATATGATGATAATAATACAGTACTTTCATTACGTTTTGAACTCGCCATCTTCTGAAAGCCAGTTTATTGTCCTCTAGCGACACCTGCTCTTATGTTAACGTAACTGCAATATTGACATTCAGTTTAACCAAACACTGCACGTTATTTGAATAATCTTGCTTATTTGTTGGACTTGAGTTAGATATTGCGTCTACAACCCACATTGTTTCATTCATCGTAAAAATATTTTATATACTTTAGAAGGCCTGTCTTTGAACATTTCACTTTGAGCTTTTTAGAATGAAGAATTTTTAGAACATCTCTATTTATAAAAAGTTTATAAAAGACAAACTTGTTAGTACAGACTGTGAATAAAGCTTCTGAGCGAATTCTGTTGAAAAGTGAAAGTTGGTGTGCAGGTGCTAGAAAGATTTGTTGCCACAATAACCTTGCAAAACACCTGCAGCTTCTCTAAAACTCTGCAACAGTGTCTGAAAACAATTTCGAAAGTTTTTTCGAAAGTCTTTGGGGGTTATAAGCTGAGCAAAAGATAGGCCTGCCCTGTCCTGTGGTAATAGTTTTTGCTTCTATTTATTACCCGGAAAAGTCAACTTTAGAATATTACTATGGAGAAGGTTTACCTCATGAATATTAATTACGTCGTAATGACGTTCGAAATATTTATTATTATTATTATTTTTAATCAAACCTTAAACGAACCATTTTTAATTATTATTATTATTATTATTATTATTAGATCATATGAAATCAGTGTACAAATACTAAACCCGTATGCAGTTAGTGAACTTTTTTTATATGTAAAAGAAGGAAACCAAAAAAACGCATTTAAAACAAAAAAAAACGCATTTAAAAAAATAAAGTTTCGTAATTAAAAAAACAAAACAAAACAACCATTAACAAGCACCAACCTGGCTCAAAGAACTTAGAACTTAGCAAAAACGTAGCATCTGGTTTTTAGCCAATAAAAACGTCGAACGTCACACCATGTAATTAATATTCATGAGCCGTTCCTTCTCCCTAGTAGTATTCGTAAACTTCCTAGCCGCCTCAGGTGAGTTTAAATCGCAGAGAGATAAACAAAGTGTCACAGCTGGTTTGAAAGGGTCTTAAACTGGCTTACAAGGTAATTATTTATTTGAATAACTTGAATCACAGAGGTGTCAGTCGATTAATTACTAAAACAACAAATGTAACGTTACTTTAGTGAGCACTGCACAGCTTGAATGAGACGGAAACACGCTAATGTGAACTTGTACTGATGTGATGTGCTTTTAAAGTTGTTACGGTGATGGTTTCTTCATAACTAGACTGATTAAATCTTATTTTTACACTGCTTTGAACTGTTTTCACAAACCGGAATCTTGAAAAATAATAATAATAGTAGTAATACATGAGTATATTTAAATTGCGATCAAATAAGAGTCACGTTTTCTGAATTTTGGGTCTTTAAAAATGTTTATCTCCGGTCATAGATTAATAAGCACATGATAAGTGTAGATGTATTCCCATGTTTTTTCACATATAAATCTAGTAAATACCATTGTTTTTGAAGATGCTATATATCAACGTGTTCTCTGAAACAATCGCTGTACCTTGATACCATTTTTGTATGTTTTTTTCCGTTGACGTTCATGTACTGTACTGTAAATACCACTGTACATGGAATTCAGCAGCATAGCACTTCCTAGTGTTTACTTTTTTTTACGGAAAAGCGATAATATTACATGCCACTTGTTTAACTTGTTCTGATTAGTGTTGTTTTGGGGTTTGTGCTTTGCTTGCGTAAGTTTAAGCACTTATTTGCATTGTCTTTGCTATTAAAAGCCCCGTCTCCTCTGCAAATGCGTGAAAGCCACACTGAGTCTGTTTCCTGAGATAAAACCCATTTGGGATGTTGCAGAAACTTGTTGCCGGTGACGTGTTTGTTTAGTGTTGAGTAACTGAATTGTTCACGAAGCTGAAACTGGTGTTTGATCATCTTGTGAGAAATCTTGTGAAATTCTGCACAATGTAATGACTTAGATTTCTCACCCAAAACTCTCAGGATAAAAAGGTACAAAAGCTATCACCTTTCTAAAGATACACCTTTGTACCTAAGGGATCCATTGTGGTACTTTTAAAGTACATATTAGTACCTAAAGTGTACATTTTTGTACTTTTTTTTTTTTTGAAAAGGTACTGCCCCAGTGACAGCTTTTGTACTTTTTTTCTGAGAGTGAACTTGCTGTATTTAATATGTCTTAATCTGGGGACTTTATTCTTTGCTTATTTATATTGCTGTATTTATCAACAGTGGCTGTTATCAAGATTGCGTCATAGACTTGTTCTCTTTAAGTTTGTTTTATGATTTTATGAATTAACAGCACGTATCCATATGGTACGTGCTCCGTCCCATGTGAATTTGAAACTGAAACACCTTATATAGTCATAGTGAATGGATGAATGTCACTAAACCTGTCAGGGACATGTTACGTTTTGCTCAAGGTCAAAACAATGTAATGAAATCATTTTTGATGAAGGTCTCTGAAATGTATGTCTAATTAAAAGTCTCTTAATGTGTATATAAGTGTGAACAGGTCTTGTTCCAATTTATATTATATCATAATATATTATATGGGAAATATGAGATTTAAAATGTTTTTTTAAAACATTCTGCGCATCAAGGCTGCATTTATTTGATCAAAAATTCAGAAAAAAAATGAATTTTCAGCATCATTACTCCAGTGTCACATGATCCTTCAGAAATCATTGTAATATGCTGATTTATTATCAATGTTAAAAACAGTTGTGCTGCTTCATATTTTTTTTGGAAACTGTGATACTTTTTTCAGGATTCTTTGATGAATAAAAAATGTAAAAGTACAGCATTTATTTTAAATAGACATCTCTTTCTAACAATATAAGTCTTTTCTGTCACTTTTCTTTTATCAATTTAACACTTCCTTGCTGAATAAAAAGTATTAATTTCTATCATAAAAAGAAAGAAAAAAATTACCGTTTTCAGCATTGATAATAAATCAGCATATTAGATTGATTTCTGAAAGATCATGTGACAATGAAGACTTGAGTAATGACTGAAGAAAATTCAGCGTTGCATCACAGAAGTAAATCATATTTTAAAGTGTTAAAGTAGAAAAACTTTATTTTAAATTGCAGTATTATTTCACAATATTACAGCTTTTTCTGCGTTTTTGATCACATTAATTCAACCTTGATGAGAATAAAAAAAAACATTCAAAATCTTACTGACCCCAAACTTTTAAATATATGTTTAGAAAAACTTTATTTTAAATTGCAATAATATTTCTCAATATTACAGCTTTTTCTGTATTTTTGATCAAATAAATTTAGTCTGGATGAGAATAAGAAACTTCTTTAAAAACATTAAAAATCTTACTGAACCCAAACTTTTAAATATGTATGTATGTATTTATATAATCTTATTTACTTAAATAATTAACTTAGATTTTGGGCTGAAATGGAGTGTCCTGCGGCCTTAGTGATCTCTCATCTGACACTGCAGCTGTTTAGTCTATTTAACAGGATATTAAGCTACATAATAAGATCATATGCACTATGTATGTGCTTCATAACAAGGGCACAGATTTGCATCTTCCATGCCGATTCAAACAACCTGTTAATGAGCCCACAGGGACTGAATTTAACACCACCAAACCTGCAAAAGCACATAATGAATTGTGTTTTAAAAGTAGTGATAGTTTAAACCTGGCCAGATCAATATCAATATTAATATCAATATCTATCTACCTATATATATATATATATATATATATATATATATATTTCTATATATTTCTATCTATCTATCTATCTATCTATCTATATATATATATATATAGGGCTGTCGAATGATTAATCGTGATTAATCGCATACAAAATCAAAGTTTGAGTTTGCCTAATATATGTGTGTGTACTGTGTGTAATTATTATGTGTATGTATAAATACAAACACATTAACAAATATATTTAAGAAATACTTGCAAGTATATGTAGTTATTATAATTTTTATATAAATTGTTTTATCTAAATAAAATATTTTGTACAGAAATAACATTCCTGTTTTTATATATTACTCAATATATACATTAATTTGTGTGTTTATATATAAATAATAATTACACACATTACACACACATATTAGGCAAACTCAAACTTTTATTTTATATGTGATTAATTGCGATTAATCATTTGACAGCCCTTATATATTGATTATTATATAAATTTCTTTAGCATTATAACTATTTTTATGTCATAATTTACCCGATGAAATCTTATTATTGTAATGCATCTGGACATTTTACTTATGTATGTAATTCTTATTGGTGAATCTCCATTTATTTTTACTGTAGTACATTATTAAATGCAATTGCTAATGCAATTATTTTTATTACTTTAAAAAAAATCTATAAAAAAAGCAAATAAATATGTATTTTTATATTAATATATTAAAGACATTTCATAATAGTGTTAATGAAATTTTTAAAAATATATTTTTAAATATTATTATTATGTTTTTGGGGGGAGTGAAATATGGCTTGGACATATTCTTGACAGGTTTTCTGAGATCCACTCCCTCGATTTATGAGAGGCGTGAATATATATATCATGATTGGCATGCTGTACCGGATAAGATACAAGAATAGTATATGTGTTGAACGTCTCACATCTGTTCCGCATATCGCAGGCCTTTATTCGCGAACAACAGCAAAACTGACATGCTGTCAACTGTTTCATTCAAGCTCTTTCAGGCAGTAGCCCTTCTATTTGTTAAGCGTTAATGTGAACAAGACATGACTTTGTTTGTTTCCAGGAAGTGATGTGTGAGAGATTACTGTCTGCGCTACATGCTGCGTGCCCATAAAACGTTCAGGAAGTGCCACAACATTTGTTTGAAGCAAGTTGTTGGCACACAGGGGGCTGATTATGGCGTTTGAACATGAAAACCACCTGAAGTCACGTGCTGTTGCTAACACAGCAAGACGTCACTAAGAAATGAGTTGCAGCATTGCATTAACCTCACTTTAGCAATGCAGCTAAACTCCTAACATTAATGCTTCAAATCATGCAACACATTGTTCTGCAAATTTCTAAGACCGTGTCCTTGATGTTTCTCATTTTGACCCACTGAGAAGTTAAACTGGGAACCAAGTAGCATTCTAAATGCCATGATACTTGACGTCATTAGAGATGAGGTAAAACAGGGTTGTTACAAGAGCATAACATCATGCTTGTTTCCTCAGAATTCATGTTTTTATTAATGCCATATGCGTTTTAGTTACAAGCGTCTGTTATAAAGGAAGTGCTTACAGTAGCTCAGCGCTTTGAGAATCAGACCAGAGATGCTGTGAAGCGTGTATCATTTTTACTTTCAATTTAAGCATTTAAAGGTAAGAGTTTATCAGTTTATATGCTATCAGAAATTCCAACATGGCACTAGGTAGGTTATTTAGCATGCTAAATTTAAACATTTTTAAAATGCTTTCACTTTTCAAAAGTGTTTGAATTTAAAGTGAACTTGCTTGTTTAACTTGCCTGGAGTTTTGTACACAAGTGAAGTATTTATTCTATGTACCAAAGTGAAACAGTGTCCAAAATGAAAGAAAGCAAACTTTGTCCTTTGTAAGAAACAGCATGCCATCCAGAGACACTTGCATTTATGAAACCCACAAGACTTGCAGGTGACACTGAGTGTTGTGTTAAAATAGTCTTGCCTCATCGGTGTCAGTCATCGGTGTAAGATGCAAATTTGAATTTACACATACATCACGGTCACATGAAACACTTAGTGTAGCAATATATTCACCCTGTTTTTTTTTATACACCCTGCAGCCAGTGACTCACTTGGTGTGATGCTATGCAGTAGTACCGGTGTGTACTTACTTGTTTGTTTGTTATTGTAAACTAACCTTAATCTAGTTTTGTGACATATCAGTATAGTCATAAGTTATGCTTTCCCTTTACGTGAACTCTGGGTTAGCATAGGGTTAACTTCACAGTACTTTTCCTGTTAAAAGTTGTGGAACTTGATTCCATAAAGCTCATTCAGGCTGAACAATATGTAGTGCTTTTGTCCAGGCACTCGTCTCCGGAACTGAACTGAATCTTTCGTTTTGTTGTAAGTGCATTTTGTTTATTATAGTAATGTTTGTTGACTTGTGTAATCTTGTACAACGTGTTATTTTAATATACAGGTGTGTGTGTGTGTATGTATAAATATAAACATATAATTATTTATGATAATTGAGTGTGTGTGTATATGAAGAGTTCAGATGCAAAACCAGCTAAAAACCATCTCGGTCAAAAATGAGATAATAATACTGAGTGAATGCTCCTGACACATATTATACTTTTTTTACTTCAGACTCGCTAAATTCCAGCCTCAGCCCAATCAGAAGTACCAGTACTGACATAGAAACCTATACAAAGTAGCCAGAAAAAATGTGAATTTTATAGAAATACGTCAGATGGATTTAGAGGCTTTTGCATCTGAACTCTTCATATGTATGTATGTATGCATGTATGTATGTATGTATGTGTGTATATATATATATATATATATATATATATATATATATATATAGTACATTTTAAAGTTAGATCATTATATCAAATGCACTTTGAGAGTTGAAAATAAGATCTCCAACCCATGTTCTTGACTAAGAAAACTTAAGTCAGAAAAATGTCAGTGAATTGATATCTACCTGAACTTTAAAGGGGACTCAACCCTCTTTATTTGTGATATACCGTCTCAGTCTAATTTACATTCACTGGTATTTTAGGAAGCCAAACAAATTAAAATATAATAATAATAATAATAATAACAATAAAAATTTTGTAAAACAATTGCACTACAAAATAAATGAAAATGAATATTTCATAATTATATATTTTTGAAAGAGACATTTTGGACTGCAGTAATGTAACCCATTTAAATGCTAGCTATTCATAATGCACTTTTCAGTAATTCATAATGCACTTTTAAGCTTTTAATAGAAATGGCAGTAGAGCCATATATATATATATATATTTATAAAATGCATCAGCTGCAACACTAAACAAAACAAATGTAGAATGTCTAATGTTTTCAAATGGAGAAAATAAATAAAGGACAGAAGTCATATCAACTTCATTTTAAACTACAGTTTTAGTAGGTTTATAAGCTGTTTAATATAAAGAGTGAAGAATAGCTCACTGGATAATGTTAATTCACTGAATAATATTCTCTGAAATATAGAAATATAACAAACAAAAAACTTAAATATCAGAAAAAATATGGGTATTATGGTCGATCTCTAATAACCGGTGGCTGTTGCGTTCCCAAACACGTGCTGAACTCGCAGTACATGCAATAAACGAGTTCACTGTATTCATTCACAGTGAACGGAGCCGTTTGGATGTGTGGAAAACACGAGCTGATCGCCTGAACGAAGTGTGTGCTTCACTTTGAAACACCCAGCAAAAACAAACTTGATGAAGGGATTAAGTTATGTTGCGCTTTCGGTCATACTGTGTCAAAGCATAATGCCCCAAAACACAACTTTAAAGACATTTTATGTTAGGACAACAAGTTTAAAATTTTAAAAAGGCTTTAAATTAGTTGTTTTTTTCTGCTGATAAGAGGTTTGGTCAAAAATATAATATCACAATTTTTTTTCAGAAATATCATGATTCTTTGTCATGTTGGTTTTACTATTTTGCAAGGTGTCTGAGAAGTACAGCCAAACTAATTTCCCTTTTTTTTTTTTTTTTTTTTTTTTTTTAAAAAAAGGTAACAAAGTATAATATAATATAGTATAATATAAAAAAATAATAAAGTATAATACAAAAAAGGAAGGCAGATATTTAGGCCAAAGTGAGTGAAGATAAAAATCTTTGTCATTATTTTATGTTATTATATGTTAAAATGGGAACAAAGATACACATTACAAATACATGTAATGTACATATAAGACAAACAGTGCTTTATTTTTCAGGTACAGTAGGTGTATTTAGCAGTAGCATTCAAGAAATTGAAGTAACAAATATAAAAAGTGAAACACTATATACTTATACACTATATATACATCAATTGTACATTGATTCTTATTAAAGCAACTTTATTAAAGTTCTTCAGTCAAGAGCAGTGAGTAATTTTTTTTTTTATACCATTATTTACTCACACTCAGGTTGTTTTAAACCTGAATGAGTTTCTTTTTGCTATTGAACATCTATTATCTATTTGATAATCTCTATTATTATATTTAATGTGGACCAGCTACTGTTTGATTACTCTCATTCTTCAAAACATCTTATTTTGTAATTAGCACATAAAAGAAATTAATGCAGGTTTGACATATAAGTGAGTAAATGATGACAAAATGATTTTGGGTGAACTATCCCTTTAATGACAAGCAGCAGCATGTTTAGTACTGTCGCTTTAAGAGCTGCACGTATCTAATACAGACAAGCAACTGTGTTTATATGTAAACCTTGTGTGTTTTGACAGTATTTGCGCAATCAAACGCGATACGTAACTTAGTTCAGTAATTAGCTTTTAGTATGTTATCGGCGCATGTTAGAACAGCATGCATGTAAATGTTTAACCGGCAAATAATGTACTTTTTAATGTACTGATTGTGAATAAGTGCAGTGTCCTGTGAGCGTAACTACTCTACTGCTGAGTTAAAACTGATGTGAATGTATGTCGTGTTGTACAGTATATTGAGACGGAGGCGCCAGAACTTCAATAGCACAATACTATGATTTTTCTCCAAAAGAAGATTGTGGAGACATTTTTATTGTCCACGGTCAGAAATCGTCGGCACACCCCTAAGAGTCGCATTTGAAGCAAAAACAGAATGGTCTGATATTATCTTTGTGAAATTATGCTATATTAACTACATAAAAGCAGACGGCTGAATGAGAACGCTTATTCACTCTTTACCAGCAGGTGGTGCTTATGGAACAGCAGCAATACAACATTTCCTTTACTGCTGTAAACGAAGCAGCGCTGCTTATAAACACTAATTTATCAAGCATTATACAGAGGCAAGATGAAAAGAAAAATATACCATCTGAACTTTTCTGTCGACAGTCCCTTCATAGATACATTCATATAAACTCCCAACCACGATCATGATTCGTTTTACATCTCAACTGACTTGAATTGTCACATATTTTCACTGAATTTCAACTGGCTCTACATGCGTTGTTACATCCCTACTAGCATGTTTAGGGCCCTATGATTTCCACAATGCATAAAACGTGGACAGAATCATGGAATACAGTCACAAAAACGGAATTTACTGGATAACGTGGAATGTCATGGAATTTGTAAAAGTTTGAGTGAATTAATCAAAAGTAGGTCATTACACTTAAATCAAACCGCGATATGGACTAGTATCTGTGAATATTACACTGCAAAAATACTGTTTAAATGTGAATCCTGCATGTTCTGCGTGTCTCTGTTTTAATAAATGGAGCAGACAAGCGGTTTTGTTTACTACACACACTGAAGCGCGCGTAACGCTCGCGGCGATTTCAGCGTCTGTCGTCTCACTAAATGAGGACGTAAATACATGAACAATATCTGCTGACAGTCACTTCATGAGCATTTGACCGTT
Source organism: Labeo catla (assembly GCA_012976165.1). Classification (NCBI taxonomy): domain Eukaryota; kingdom Metazoa; phylum Chordata; class Actinopteri; order Cypriniformes; family Cyprinidae; genus Labeo; species Labeo catla. The sequence goes on along the minus strand of VONZ01001249.1, from coordinate 136,905 downwards.
CCATTTTAGGAAAACTAGCGTTATATCATATACACACAATGTGCACAAATGTAAAAGTAGACACGGCAACCCGTCAAAATAAAAGTCTGGTTTAACTTGAAGACATTGTGCCAGATATATATTACTACTATTACTACTACTACTAATGCGAAACAAACATTATTTTTTAGGGTATAATCACACAGTATTTCTTTCATGTTTTAATTTTTATAGTAAATTCCCCTTTGTTTGCCAAAAAAAAGAGTTTGCTTAATTTTCAATAATTAAAAGATAAATTAAATTAAATGTTTTATGCCTTCATTTGATAACCAGAACATTTTAAATACACAACACAGAATTTCTGAGGGTAAAAAAACCTTTCATAAGTCTATTTTAAGAAAGTATGCATTCAAATAATTAGACATGCTAAAACACAGAATTTGATAACAATAAAACATATGGTGAGAAAAAATAAAACATTTCATATGGCTCTAAACATGTCATTTTTGTTAGACCTTTATTAAATTGATGTGAAATTGTATACGTTTTATGATTTTAATTAAGTAGACATGCTTTACCATTAAAAAGGAGTTGAGAAAAATTAAAACGGGAAAAATTTTGAAAAAAATAAAACGGAATTTGGGAAAAAAAAAACTGATTTCATAGGGCCCTACATGTTGTATTACATTGTAGATTGTTGTTATATACAGTCAAACTAAAAAAATATTCAGACACCAGGTATCATTTTGGATATTTTTTTACTAGTGGGTGCAGGTCACTATAGTTCATTTATGTAAGTGAGGATAGCAAAATAAAGTAAACCGTGACGTACCTGAAAATTCTTCATACAGTGGACTACCAGTGAAATTTCTGACCAAAAATTTGATTTGACACTTTTACCTGATCATGTTTTGTTACATACCTTTTTTTATCAATTATCTGACATTATCAAGATGACCGTTTCCATCTTGAGTTCTTGTCATATTTTATTACCATTTTCTAAACTATAGCGAATAAACACTGATAATGTGACAAATTTGCAAGGTGTCTGAATAAAGTTTGGTTTGACTGTAATTCATTTGTGATTTATCAAGATGAATTTGACGCAGTTTAACTCTGAGTTCGTCATATTTTATTACCATTCTCTAAACTATAGTGAATAAAGTGTGATAATGTGAGACATGTTGAAGGCGTCTGAATAAATTTTGGTTTGACTGTAGATCAGGCATTTTTAAAGTCTTTATTTGCACTTCTGCATTTCAGAGCAGAAGCAGTTCAATTCGTAAAGTCATGGCATTGTTGTATGCATTGCTAAAATGTATAACTTTGTCAGTATTTTCGCCTTGTTTTCCAGTACAAATATCTAAACATCTTTAAATGCAAACTGAACATGAACTTTTTTTTTTGAAGCATTTCTAATACAAATAATTTTGTGATCCATGGACATTTACATTCAGAGAACACAGAGTATTATGTTCTCTTTCATTTATTTCTCAAATTTTCATTACTTGTTCCTAAAAAAGTCTTCAGAAATTTTGCAGAAACCCAGTAGATATATATATTTTATATTTATATTAAAAACCGTTACAGAGAAATAGTTTGGGGTAAATTTGGGGCAATGCGGAATCCAATCATAAAAATGGAATTTACTTTATAACACAGAATGTCGTCTAATTTGCTAAGTTTTGGATGAATAAATCAAAAGTAGGTCAGTACATTTAAATCAAAACTCGATATGGACTAGTACACACATGCTAAAGCACCTGTGGCACTCCCAGTGTAACTGCTCTGAGAGTCACTTCATGAGAATTTTATCTTTTTTAAAAAAAAAAAAACTATTGTCATATCAGATACAAACAGAAACTTAAAGGTCTTCACAGTAACCCGTCAAAAGAAAAGTTTGTTTAAACTTGAAACTGTGACAAAAATCTGTTACTATAATGTAATGATAGTACTACTACTAATAAAATTATTATTAAAACTTTTTTTTTTATGGAAAATGAATTCATTTATCAGTAAAATGTGTGTGTGTGTGTATATATATATATATATATATATATATATATGCATGCGCTCATCATGGCTGTGTTTATTTGATTAAAAATACAGAATAAAAAATAATATTGTAAAATATTATTTTAATATAAAATAACTGTTTTCTGTGTGATTAATTTGTATTTAAATTACAAATGAAGTAAGTAAAGTAAATTGTAAGTAAATTGTAATTTATTCCTGTGATGCAATGCTGAATTTTCAGCATCATTACTCCAGTCTTCAGTGTCACAGGATCCTTCAGAAATAATTCTGATATGCTGATTTATTATCGATATTGGAAACAGTTGTGCTGCTTAATATTTTTTTGGAACCTGTGATACATTTTTCAGGATTCTTTGTTTAATAAAAAGACCAGAATTTATTTAAAATAGAAATCTTTTGTAACAATATAAAGTATACAGTTGAACAATTTAATTTTTATTCTTTCTTTTTTTTGAAAGAAATTAGTATTTAATTCAGCAAGGATGTGTTAAATTGATTAAAAAAGTGATAGTAAAGACTTATATTGTTAGAAAATATTTATCTTTTGAATAAATGCTGTTTTATGCTTTAAGTTTTTATTCATCAAAGAATCCTGAAAAAAGAATCACAGGTTTCAAAAACTGTTTCCAATATTGATAATAATAATAAATCAGCATATCAGAATGATATCTGAATGATCATATGACACTGAAGACTGGAGTAATGATGCTGAAAATTCAGCTTTGCATCACAGGAATAATTTCTTTTTTGAAGTATATTAAAATAGAAAAATATTATTTTAAATTGTATAATATTTCACAATATTGCAGTTTTTCTGTGTTTTTGACAAATAAATCCAGCATTGATGAGCCTAAGAGACTTGTTTAAAAACATTAAAAATCTTACTGATTTCAAACTTTATTAAAATTTAATGAAACCAGAAATCCAGAAAATTAATGGAAAACACATATACATATAATATATATTCATAGGGCCTTAAAAATGGAATTTTTCTTAAACTTTTAATAAATTGCTGTTAAATTGTGTAACTTTCACGATTTAAATTAATTAGACATGGTTAAATTAAAACAGACAAATTAAAAAAGAAAAAACAGAATTCAGGGGAAAAGAATAAATAGGGCCCTACAAAATAAATCCAGAAGAGAAATGCTTCTCGATGCAAATTAGGACAGGATTTGTTATATTTAATCTCCCTTTCTTTGTCACCCCTATGCTTTTGGATTTGTTTTGCATTAAAAATTAATCTGTTAATTTCCAATGAATTTATTAATACTAATTCTAGGGAAATCTCAGTTATACTGCAACGCATCAGCCAGAACAAAAATTAAAAAAAAAAAAAAAAAGGTAGGTGTTGCTCTTTCTCATGCAGAACTGCTGTTATGTTCTGGGTGCTTGCCAAGGTGTTGCATTTGGTAAGGTGTTAACATCAAATTTACATGTCTGTATGATATTGTGGTTTCTAGATATGACTCAGGTCCCTCCTTCATGTATAGGGTTTTTTGTCTCGTTTTACTGGGTGGAAATGACATTTACTTTTACGTTTATTCTCTTAACAGACGCTTTTATCTAAAAAAGCAACAATGTAAATTGTAATTTTGATTGAGATATCTTTTCTTCTTGTAGCACAAATGTGACCCTGGACCACAAAACCAGTCTTAAGTAGCACAGGTATATTTGTAGCAATAGGCAAAAATATATTGTATTGGTCGAAATGATCATTTTTTCTTTTATGCCAAAAATCATTAGGATATTAAGTAAAGATCATGTTCCATGAAGACATTTTGCACATTAACTACTGTAAATATATCAAAGCTTAATTTTTGATTAGTAATATGCATTGCTAAGAACTTCATTTGGACAACTTTAAAGGCGATTTTTCTCAATATTTTGATTTTACAGATCTTTCAGATGATGTATAAAACTTATGACCCTTATGACTGTTTTTGTGGTCCAGGGTCACAAAAACCGATTGAACTACATGCCAAAATTAATGTTCGGAGTTTGTTTAAATACTTTTTTGTCAGCCAGTGAATAGCTGACGTGCTCTTTTTGTTTGAAATCCCTTTGTAAAGTCTCTCTCTTGTCTCCGCAGCTCTTCTAGCAGGCTCCAGGTCTCTCCCATCACAATGGTCATAGAGTCAGACTCTGTCAATCCCAGCCATGCTCTGTTTGACCGCTTTGTCCAGGCACAGTCGTGCAAAGAAACACAGCAGAACTTCGTTGAACTCTGCCGCCACCTGGAGGTCGATCCTAAGGACTACAAGCACTTCTACAGCAAACTCAAGGACCGACTCAACTACTGGAAAGCCAAAGAACTCTGGCAGAAGATCGACAAGAGAGGCGCCCATCCGGATTATGAACAGGGCCAGGCGTGTCAGCAAAACAAGGTACCATAAATAACCTGACAAATGTTAGATATTAGTTGTTTAATGCTAGGAAATGTAACCCAAACTCTCTCTTTCTCTGTGTTAGTGTTTAGTGTTGGGTGCGGGTCCGTGCGGTCTCAGGACGGCGATTGAATTAGCTCTGTTAGGCGCTCAGGTAGTCATACTGGAAAAAAGAGGGTCCTTTACAAGGAATAATGTCCTGCATTTGTGGCCGTACACCATTCGAGATCTTCTCAACCTCGGTGCAAAGAAATTCTATGGCAGATTCTGCAGTGGATCCATTCATCACATAAGTGAGCATTTATATGCTGTTTTTGTTGTTTTAGATTACCAAATTAATTCCATTCAACATGAACGACAGTGAATGGTGTCCACCTGTTAATCGTTTACGTTAAGTGTATTTAGACAGTAAATATAGTCAAAATGAAACTTTATAATGTGTAACTTCAGGTATAGTAATGAGGTCTGTGTTTCTTTAGGTATCCGTCAGCTGCAGTTGATTCTGCTGAAACTGGCCCTGATTTTGGGGGTTGAGGTGCACACTGAAGTGACCTTTGAAGATCTGCTGGAGCCATCAGGATCTACAGGTACTGTAGAAACCAGCTTTAGTTGTTGTAACAGGACATTGAAAGATCTGCAGTCATGTACTTGAAAAATAACATTTGTTCATTAACTTTTTGTCTTTGTTTCTCAGGATGGAGGGCAAAGATGTCTCCTGCGTCCCACACAGCTGCCACTTTTGAGTTTGATGTTTTTATTTCAGCTGGAGGGGGAAAATATGTGCCCAGTGGTAAGTAAAACATTTACACAGATGAATGCATTCCACTAAATTCACTTTTTAATTTAATTTAATTTTATTTTATTTATTATTAAATATTTGTATTTATTTATTTTTTTATGTTGTAAAAACCCTCCTTATTCAAGTCACTTTGTACATTTTATTTATTTTTTTATTATTATTTATTTATTTATTAGGTGAGTTTATAGAACAAATTTTACTTAATTTAGTTCATTTTCAACAACATTTTTTTCAATTAAAAAATAAAATATTAATAAAAAATTCTCATTATCCAAGTCACTTTTTACAAAATACTTTTGTTTTGCTTTTAAATAAATGTAGTTTATTTTGTTCCTCTTGATCTCGGTCACTTTGTACTAAATACTTTTATTGTTTTTTTTTTTCAATAGATTTTATTATTGAATTAAATGCATTTAAATCTTTATTTTGTAACTTTTTATTTTAATAACACTTTGCTACTTTTGTTTTCCCCATGTGTCTTCAGGTTTTAAGATTAACAATGTCTTTTATTTTATTTCATTTTTTAAAATGTTGTAAAAACCCTCCTTATCCAAGTCACTTTATACTATTTTATATTTATTTATTTATCAGGTGAGTTTATAGAACAAATTTTAATTCATTTTGTAGAACAAATTTTTTTTTAAATAAAAAATGAAATAGTTTTTGTTCTAAAAGTTCTCATTATCAGTAAGTTTGTACAAAATACTTTTGTTTTGTTTTTAAATAAATATAATATTTTTTTTTTATTTTGGTGTAAAAACCCTCTTTATCTCAGTCACTTTGTACTAAATACTTTTTAAAAAATAGATTTAATTATTAAATTAAATTAAATGCATTTAAATTTTATTTTATTTTATTTTATTTTTATTTATTAATTTTTTTTTTTTAATTTTGATCTTAATATTCAATTATTTTATGTTGTAAAACCCTCCTTTTCCAAGTCAATTTGTACTATTTATTTATTTATAAGGTTAGTTTATAAAACAAATTTTATTTTTAACATTTTATTTATTTTTTATGTATTAAAAAATACTAAAAAAAAAAAAAAAACTAAATAGTTTTTTGTTTTAAAAATTCTCCTTATTCAAGTCACTTTGTACAAAATACTTATTTAGTTTTGTTTTAAATGAAATGTAATTAAAAATATATATTTATTTATTTTGTTGTAAAAATCTGCCTTATCCGTCACTTTGTACTTATTATTTATATTTTTATATTTAATATATTTTATTTTTTTCAATATATATTTTATAATTAAATTAAATGCATTTAAATATATATTTTTAATGACACTTTTCTACTTTTGTTTTCCCCATGTGTCTTCAGGTTTTAAGATAAACAATGTCATTTGTTTTATTTATTTTATATTATTTTATTTATTATTAAGTTCAATTCAATTCAATTCAATTTTATCTTAATTTTGAAAGATTTTTATGTTTTAAAAACCCTGCTTATCCAAGTCACTTTGTATTATTCATTTATTTATTAATTTATTTATAAGGTGAATTTATAGAGTAAATTTTATTTTACTTTATTTTGTAGAACAAAAAATAAATGTTTAAATTTAATAAAATAAAATAGTTTTGTTCTAAAAAAAGTCACTTTCTACAAAATATTGGTTTTGTTTTATTTTTTAATTAAACTAAATTAAAAATAACATTTATATTTTGTTGTAAAAATCTACCTTATCCCAGTCACTTATTTTTTTTTTTATATATATATTTTCGACACTTTTCTACTTATGTTTTTCCTATGTGTCTTTAGGTTTTTAAGATTAGCCATATCATTTATCTTATATTAAAAAATAAGTTAGATCTTAATGTTGTAAAAACCTTCTTTGTTTGTTTGTTTGTTTATTTATTTGTTTATAAGGTGATTTATAAACACATTTTATTTTATTTTGTAGAAAAAATAAATTAAATAAAATACATTTTCTTTTAAAAATTCTTCCAAGTCATTTTGTGCGAAATGCTTGTTTTGTTTTGTTTGTAATAAAATTTTATAAAATATATTTTATTGTAAAAACCTACCATATCCCTGTCACTTTTACACATCTTATTAGTACTTTTCTACTTTTCTTTATCTATTTATTTAAATGCATTTAATAAATGCATCTTTATTGTTTAACTTTTTGTTGTAATTACACTTACCTACTTTTGTTTTCGCCATGTGCCTTCAGGTTTTAAGATAAAAGATACCAGGACAAAGTTGGCCATCGGTATCACTGCAAACTTCGTAAACCGCCACACTAAAGAGGAGGCTCAGGTGCAGGAGATCAGCGGCGTGGCCCGAATATACAACCAGAAATTCTTCCAAGCGCTCCAGTCTGAAATCGGTACAGATTCGCACAGTTACTTCATCTGACTGACAATATACCATATACTGTTTTCATTTAAATGTTCAGAAATCATTTTTTCCCTTTTTGTCCAATTTAGCTATCTATTGAGAACAATTTTGTAAAAAGTAAACCCACAAACACCTTCATCTCTGTCCTGTCGCTTGTCATGTTTTCCAGGCGTTGATCTAGAAAACATTGTCTACTACAAAGATGAAACTCACTACTTTGTGATGACTGCAAAAAAAGCGAGCTTGTTAAAAAAAGGAGTGATAAAGCAGGTACAAAACACAGTGAAACATTCAAAGACCTGAGGCTTTGAGAATATATTATTTAAACGCTGAACAGAGCCTAGAAATGCTTGAAAAGAGATCATGATTTTATCAGCAGAGGTGTGTTTCAACTCGTTTTCAGTTTACATTTACACTTACAAACACTTTTATCAATCCTCACAGCTATTCTTGTCCTTTATTCTCACTGGAATAACTGCAGACAGTTGCTATTTGTGTTCTCTTAGAAATGCAGCCTGTATATTTTAGCTCAAACAGAGTACAAATGAAATAAATGAATACAGTAATATTGTGAAATATTATTACTAGTTGAAATAACTGTTTACTATGTGAATATATTGTAAAGTATAATTTATTTCTGTGATGCCATGCTGAATTTTCAGCATCATTACTCCAGTTTTCAGTGTCACATGATCCTACAGAAATCATTCTAAGACTGACATGAAACCTTTCTTGTTTCTCGTTCTCAGGACTTTTCTGATGTCGATCAGTTGCTCGCACCTGCAAACGTCAACCAGGAGGCCCTGCAGGGGTATGCGTACGACGCCGCTGACTTCTCCACAGATCACATGCTGCCGGACCTGGAGTTTGCAAAGAACCATGTAGGCAAACCTGACGTGGCCATGTTTGACTTCACCTGCATGCACAGGGCAGAGAACGCCTCTCTGGTGAGGGAGAGGAAGGGAAAGAGACTGCTCATCGCGTTGGTGGGAGACACCCTGGTAGAGGTATGTTATGAGTAGAGTGTATGAGTAAACAGTGTGGCTGATTATGACAATATGATAATAATATGATAATATCAGTCTGAGCTTTCAAAAGTACTACAGTGTCTTTTTGTACGTTATAAGGTTGTATGATTATTCTTTATAAAATTTTATATGTAAAAAATTGTCTATATAAAAGTGTATCGACCATTAAAACTAAATATACAGTGCCCTCCACTAATATTGGCACCCTTGGTAAATATGAGCAAAGACGGCTATGAAAATAAATCTGCTTTGTTTATCTTTATGATCTTACATTCAAAAAATTCACAAAATGCTAAAATTTCAATGAAGTAAAACAATTAAAAGTGGGGGGAAACTTACGTTATGAAATAAATGTTTTTCTCATATGCATGTTGGGCACAATTATTGGCACCCTTAGAAATTATAATGAGTAAAATATCTCTGAAGTATATTCCTATTCATATTTGCATTTATTTAGCACACTAGAATGACTAGGAGTATGATATTGTCCAGCAATAACTTCCTGTTTCACAGGATTATAAATATGAGGAGCACAAAGGCCAAATTTCCTTAATCATCCATCACAAGGAATAAAACCAAATAATATAGTTCTGATGTGCAGAACAAGATTGTTGAGCTTCACAAAATAGAAAATGGCTGTAAGAAAAGAGCTAAAGGATTGAAAATCCCAATTTCCATCATTAGGACAATAATTAAGAATTCAAATTAAACTAAAGATGTTACAAATCTGCCTGGAAAAGGACGTGTGTCTATATCGTCCTAATGCATGGTGAGGAGGAGAGTTTAAGTGTCCAAAGATTCTCCAAGGATCACAGCAGGAGAATTGCAGAGATTAGTTGAGTCTTGGGGCCAAAAGACTAAAAAAAAAAATTTAAACAGCCCCTACGTCACCACATGTTGTTCAGGAGGGTTTTAAGAAAAATCCTCCTTGCTCATCCAAAAACAAACTCCAGCATATTCAGTTGTCAGACACAACTTGAATTTCAAATGGGAATGGCTTCTGTGGTCAGATGAAACTAAAAAAAAGAGCTTTCTGGCAGCAAACACTCAAGATAGGTTTGGTACAAAAAGTACCCCATGCCCACGGTTAAATATACTGCTGGATCTTTAATGTTGTGGGCTTATTTTCCTGCCAGAGGTCCTGGACATCTTGTTCAGATACATGGCTCATGGATTCTAGCAAATACCAACAGATAAAAAATGTAAACCTGACTGCATCTGTTAGAAGTTCTATAATGAGCTGTGGTTGGATCTTCCATCAGGACAGTGATCCAAATCAAACATGGCCGTCCCAGTTGCCTGACCTGAACCCTATAGAAAATGCGTGAGGTGAACTGAAGAGAAGAAGCACCAGCATGGAGCTGGGAAACTAAAGGATCTGAAGAGTTTCTGTATGAAGGAATGGTCTCTGATCTCTTGTCAGGTGTTCTCCAAACTCTTCAGGCATTAAAGAAGAAAACGCAGAGCTGTTATCTTGAATAAAGGACATTGCAATAATTGGGTGCCAATAATTGTGGTCAATATGAACTACAGAAAAACATTTATTTCATAAAGACATTTTGCCCCTGCTTTCCATGGTTTTACTTAAATGATAGGTTAGAATATTGTGAATTTTTTGAATGACAGATTAAAAGTATAAACAATGCAGATTTATTCTTACAGCCACCTTTGCTCATATTTACCAAGGGTGCCAATATTAGTGGAGGGCACTGTAGATATCGGCCAAATATTTTATTTTATTTTATTTTACAAACCCGATTCCAAAAAAGTTGGGACACTGTACAAATTGTGAATAAAATCCGAATGCAATGATGTGGAAGTTCCAAATTTCAATATTTTATTCAGTATAGAACATAGATGACATGTCAAATGTTTAAACTGAGAAGATGTATCATTTTAAGGGAAAAATAAGTTGATTTTAAATTTCATGGCATCAACACATTTCAAAAAAGTTGGGACAAGGCCATGTTTACCACTGTGAGGCATCCCCTCTTCTTTTTACAACAGTCTGCAAACGTCTGGGGACTGAGGAGACAAGTTGCTCAAGTTTAGGAATAGGAATGTTGTCCCATTCTTGTCTAATACAGGCTTCTAGCTGCTCAACTGTCTTAGGTCTTCTTTGTTGCATCTTCCGCTTAATGATGCGCCAAATGTTTTCTATGGGTGAAAGATCTGGACTGCAGGCTGGCCATTTCAGTACCTGGATCCTTCTTCTACGCAGCCATGATGTTGTAATTGATGCAGTATGTGGTCTGGCATTGTGATGTTGGAAAATGCAAGGTCTTCCCTGAAAGAGTCGACGTCTGGATGGGAGCATATGTTGTTCTAGAACTTGGATATACCTTTCAGCATTGATGGTGCCTTTCCAGATGTGTAAGCTGCCCATGCCACATGCACTCATGCAACCCCATACCATCAGAGATGCAGGCTTCTGAACTGAGCGCTGATAACAACTTGGGTTGTCCTTGTCCTCTTTAGTCCGGATGACATGGCGTCCCAGTTTTCCAAAAAGAACTTCAAATTTTGATTCGTCTAACCACAGAACAGTTTTCCACTTTGCCACAGTCCATTTTAAATGAGCCTTGGCCCAAAGAAAACGCCTGCGCTTCTGGATCATGTTTAAATATGGCTTCTTTTTTGACCTATAGACTTTTAGCCAGCAACGGCGAATGGCACGGTGGATTGTGTTCACCGACAATGTTTTCTGGAAGTATTCCTGAGCCCATATTGTGATTTCCATTATGGTAGCATTCCTGTTTGTGATGCAGTGCCGTCTAAGGGCCCGAAGATCACGGGCATCCAGTCTGGTTTTCCGGCCTTGACCCGTACGCACAGAGATTGTTCCAGATTCTCTGAATCTGTGAATGATATTATGCACTGTAGATGGTGATAACTTCAAACTCTTTGCAATTTTTTGCTGAGAAACTCCTTTCTGATATTGCTATACTATTTTTTTTTTGGCGCAGCATTGGGGAAATTGGTGATCCTCTGCCCATCTTGACCTCTGAGAGACACTGCCACTCTGAGAGGTTCTTTTTATACCCAATCATGTTGCCAATTGACCTAATAAGTGGAAAATTGGTCCTCCAGCTGTTCCTTATATGTACATTTGACTTTTCCAGCTTGGACTTGACTTTTTGGAATGTGTAGCTGTCTTGAAATCCAAAATGAGCCAATATTTGGCCTGAAATTTTAAAGTGTCTCACTTTTAGCATTTGATATGTTATCTATATTCTATTGTAAATACACTGCGTGCATAATTATTAGGCATGTTGATAATCTGGTCATATTTTTTTCCCAAGCACATTTTACCAATTCCAAACCACATCAATCTTAATAACTACTATTAATTTTGTATTTAATCATTTGTAAGTGATATATGTCTGTGAAGGCTGGAAGTGAAAAACTCCTTATATTCAGGTGTGCATAATTATTAGGCATGTTTTCTTTTACAGATAAAATGAGCCAAAAAAGATATTTAACCCAGACTGAAAAGTCCAAATTATTAAATTCCCATGAGAAGAATGCAATACTAATGCATTACAAGAATTTGCAAAGTTAAGGCTTGACCATTGGACAGTGAAATGCTTGTTGAGTCTGCATGGTCAGAAAAAACAGGTGGAGAAGAAAAGATGCATGTTAACTGCAAAAGAATTAGGAATTAAGTGAAGAATTAGGTGTGACACCATCAGGAACCATTTAGTCTCCGGTGCCACCATTTTCCAGAACTGCAACCTACCTGGAGTCTTCAGAAGTACAATGTGTCAGGTTCTCAGAGACTTTGCTTGGTAAAAAAATCCTAAAAAATGCCCCTGACTTAATAAGAATAACAAGCTGACGTGTTGTGAAATACATGAAGACAGTTTTTTTTTTTTTATATAGGCTTTATAGACAGATAAGTTGAGAGTGACTCTTGAAGGACAAGCATCACATTCTCTTGTACCTCTGATTCAAGAATTTATCTTCCAAAATCTGGCAGTTAATTTTGGGAGTTCATGTTTAGTCTCCTATCCTGAAAAGTCTGACTTGCAGAGATGGGCTAAAATGAACTCCCAAAACTTACTGCCAGATTTTGGAAGATAAATTCTTGAATCAGAGGATACAAGAGAATGTGATGCTTGTCCTTCAAGAGTCACTCTCAACTTATCTGTCTATAAAGCCTATAAAAAAACTGTCTTCATGTATTTCACAACACGTCAGCTTGTTATTCTTAAGTCAGGGGCATTTTTTAGGATTTTTTACCAAGCAAAGTCTCTGAGAACCTGACACATTGTACTTCTGAAGACTCCAGGTAGGTTGCAGTTCTGGAAAATGGTGGCGCTGGAGACTAAATGGTTCCTGATGGTGTCACACCTAATTCTTCACTTAATTCCTAATTCTTTTGCAGTTAACATGCATCTTTTCTTCTCCACCTGTTTTTTCTGACCATGCAGACTCAACAAGCATTTCGCTGTCCAATGGTCAAGCCTTAACTTTGCAAATTCTTGTATTGTATTAGTATTGCATTCTTCTCATGGGCATTTAATAATTTGGACTTTTCAGTCTGGGTTAAATATCTTTTTTGGCTCATTTTATCTGTAAAAGAAAACATGCCTAATAATTATGCACACCTGAATATAAGGAGTTTTTCACTTCCAGCCTTCATGGACAATTATATATCACATATAAATGATTAAATACAAAGTTGACAGTAGTTATTAAGACTGATGTGGTTTGGAATTGGTAAAATGTGTTTGGAAAAAAAATATGACCAGAATATCAACATGCCTAATAATTCTGCACACAGTGTAAAATATAAGTTTATGAGATTTGTAAATTATTGCATTCCTTTTTTATTCACAATTTGTACAGTGTCCCAACTTTTTTGGATTCGGGTTTGTATTTTATTTTATTTTATTTTATTTTATTTTATTTTATTTTATTTTATTTTATTTTATTTTATTTTATAAGTTTTTATTTTAATGCATTTTTTTTATTTTAATATTTGTATTTTATTTTAATACATTTTTATTTTATTTTATACATGTTATTGTAATTCATTTTTATTATAATTTTTAATCTATTTTATTTTATTTGAATACATTTTTATTTAATTTTTATTTAATTTATTTAAGATTAGATTAAAATTAATCTATTAAATAAAATTAAATAAAGATGTATTTCAATAAAATGTATTAAAATAAAATAAAAATATAAAATTAAAAAATTTATTAAAATAAAAAGATATAAAATAAAATAAAAAATGCATTAAAATACATTGTATTAAAATAAAAACTATAAAATAAAATAAAATAAATAAAATAAAAATGTATTAAAATAAAATACATTAAAATAAAAAAATTATTAATATAAAATAAAATGGATTAAAAATGAAAATATAAATAAATAAAATAAATGTATTAAAATAAAAATGTATAAAATAAAATAACGTATTAAAATTAAATAAAAATGTATTAAATAAAATAAAATAAAAATGAAATAAAATACATTAAAATAAAAATGTATAAAATAAAATAAAAATGTATTAAAATAAAATGTATTAAATACAATAAAATAAACGTATTAAAATAAAATAAATCTTTTTAAAATGTTTATTTTAATACATTTTTATTTTCCTGCAGCCGTTTTGGCCTCTGGGTACTGGCATTGCTCGTGGTTTCCTGGCTGCGTTTGACACAGCGTGGATGGTCAGGAGTTGGGGAAAAGGTGTCCCACCCCTGGAGGTGTTGGCAGAGAGGTACAATTTACTGTTTGTACACCTTTTATAACATTACAAAAATATATATTTCAAATAAATGCTGTTTTCAGCATCGATAATAATAATCATGTTCCTTGAGCAGCAAATCAGCATATTTCATTTCTGAAGGATCATGTGACACTGTAGACTGTAGAAGTAATGATGCTGACAATTCAGCCTTGTGTTACAGGAATAAATTACATTTCACCATATGTTCACATAGAAAAATGTATTTTAATTTTAAATAATATTTCGCAATTTTACTGTATGTTTAATTAAATAAATGCAACCTTGGTGTGCATAAGAGATTTATTTCAAAGACAAAAACAAACATATGAGCTGTATCAATAGAAAGCAATATAAAATGCCTACATGATTCAGTGCATGATGCTGTGTATATGTTTTACAGGGAGAGCGTTTATCAGTTACTCTCTCAGGCGTCTCCAGAAAACACCAGCAAGAACTACGCTGCCTACAGCATCGATCCATCCACGCGTTACCCGAACGTCAACCTGTCCTCTATCAAACCCATACAGGTCAAACACAAAGTCCTAGACGCACACCTACACACATGCAAAAGCTGCCTGAAGTACTGTAACTAGCAATTGAAGTGTTTTTAATCATTGTAGAGTTTTTATTTAAGACTTTTGTGTTCAATTTAAAGATCAAGCGTCTGTATGACGTAGAGGATGGTAAAGCCAACAAACAGACGAAACCCATCATAAAAATTAAACCTAAAAAAGGTAAATCCCACACTGTAACTTATTTATACTTATTTATACGTTTGTGTATATATCTATGACTGTGTGTTATATGTAATGTATGTGACCCTGAACCACAAAACCAGTCTTAAGTAGCACGGGTATATTTGAAGCAATAGCCAACAATACTTTGTATGGGTCAAAATGATAAATTTTTCTTTTGTGCCAAAAATCATTAGGAAATTAAGTAAAGATCATGTTCCATGAAGATATTTTGTAAATTTTCTACTGTAAATATATCAAAAATTAATTTTTGATTAGTAATATGCATTGCTAAGAACTTCATTTGGACAACTTGGACAACAAGGCAATTTTCTCAACATTTAGATTTTTTTTGCACCCTTCAGCAATTAAAAATAATGTATAATTGTTTGCAATATGTTAATATATTATCATTATATATCTGTTAACATCTCAAAAATGAACAAACTCAGATTTTACAGTGAAGTCATGAGCTGAATTTGTGTTTAGACTCTATCAGGCGTCTAGAGGATCTGCTGTCCTGGTGTCAGAAGAACACATCGGAGTACAAACATGTGAAGGTGAAAGACCTGAGCGAGTCCTGGAGGTCTGGCATGGCTCTCTGCGCTCTCATCCACAGCTTCAGACCTGACCTCATGTAAGAGCAGCTTAATCAACAATCTGATTAAACATGACAGTTTATGACATTTATGAAGTTATAAAATATTTCTTAAAAAAATAACCTGACTTTACAATTGCTATGGAAGTTTTCGGCATTTGAATAAAAAAAAAAAAAGGGTACTTGTGACTTTTTATCTCACAAATCTGACTTGTCTCACAATTGCGAGTTTACACTACCAGACAAAAGTTTTTGGACATTTTTAAAGTTTTTTTTAAAGAAGTCTCTTCTGCTCACCAAGCCTGCATTTATTTGATCCAAAGTACAACAAAAACAGTAAAAAATATGAAATATTTTTACTATTTAAAAAAAATGTTTTCTATTTTAATATATTTTAAAATGTTCCTGATGTATTCCTGTGATTTCAAAGCTGAATCATTCTAATATTCTGATGTGCTGCTCAGAAAACATTTTGTAACATTATAAATGCCTTTATCATCAATTTAAAGCATCCTTGCTAAATAAAAGTATTAATTTCTATAATTTCTTTCCCAGAAAAAAACCCATATGGTATAGTGAATGGTATAGTGTATAATGTTACAAAAGCTTTTTATTTTAGATAAATGCTGATCTTTGGATCTTTCTATTCATCAAAGAATCCTGAAGAAAATTTACTCAACTGTTTTAAATTGATAATAATAATAATAATAAATGTTTATTGAACAGCAAACCAGCATATTAAAAAAGATTTCTGAAGGATCATGTGACATTGAAGACTTCTGTAATGATGCTGAAAATTTAGCTTTGAAATCACAGGAATAAATTATATTTTGAAATATATTCAATTAGAAAGCAGTTATTTTAAATAGTAAAAATGTTTCTGACTTGCTGTATTTTGGATCAAATAAATGCCGGCTAGGTGAGCAGAAGAGACTTTCTTTTTCTTTTAAAAAACATAAAAAACACTTTTGACTGGTAGTGTACATCTTGCAGTTCTATTTTTTTCCATCAGAATTGCATGATATAAACTAGAACACTGCATGGGCCTTAAATATAGGCCCTAGCCCGGCCCTTGTCCGACAGCTTATCAGAATTCTCGGCCCGAGTCCGACCTGAGCCCGTCTTTTTTTCCTCCTTTTCCCAAAACAGCTTATACTACTGTTTCAGCTATTAAAATAGTTCAGTTTTGTATGTAATGGCAAAGTGATTATATTTCATTTTGTTTTTTAGAAAAATGTTTGAAGCATTTTTTTTGTTCATAAAATATACGTTTTTGTTTTTTAAAGTAATGACCAAGCAGCCAGCGGAAGACTGATAATAATCTGTTGAATCAATTTTGCCTTCTCAAATCATCAATACAATCAATATAAAATACAATCAATATAAAACATTTCAGGTTTAAAACAATGTTAGTTTAAATGTTAAACCTAGATAAATGTGCGCAGTTAGATGCATCTTCAATAATTTGTGCTGAGAGTGAAAGCTAAAGCCGCTTTGCAAGACATGGAGGCGCCAGCGCAGTCATTATTTAATTGGAAACAATTTAAAATATTCTGTAATTTTTGCCCATAAAGGTAAGAGTAATACATCATTCGGAACTGTAAAAGGTCTACTTTTATTTGTGTGCACTCACAATATCAACAAAACATTGCAAACGGTGCTTTTATAAAATAAAGAAAACAAACATGCGCTTTCTATCGTCTCAGCAGGAACGCTTCACAAAAATGAACCGAAACTCAGCAAATACATACCTCACAGAGATGATACATGTATCTATAGAAAGTTTTAAATTATTACTTAACAAAATAAAACAAATCAAAAACAAAAAGCTCGCTGCTGATGGAGACACTAAACGCCTTCCGAGCCGGTCTTGAAAGTGAAAGCGAAAGTGAAGTCTTGTGTTGTTTCCACCAGCGCAGAATTTCTTTTCATCATCATAATTGGTGGAAGTCTAAAATATAAAAATAAGGAGAATCCTAAAACTGGCCCGAAGCCCGGCCCTAGGGGCGTAAAAAAAGTCGGGGTCCGTCAGGCTCGGGCTAAAATGCAGGGCTCTAATATAAACTCACAACTGCAAGTTACAAAGTCAGAACTGCATAATGTAAAGTCACTGTTTTATGTTATAAAGTTAGAATTGTGAGATATAAATTTGCTATTGTAAGAAATATTATATTGGACTTTATAACTTGTAATTGTGGGTTTATATTTCACAATTTTAAGAAAAGAAGTTAGAAATAAAAATCTTACTAACCCCAAACTTTTGAAATAGATAGAGAGACAGATAGAGAGACAGAGAGATGGAGAGATAGAGAGAGAGATAGAGAGAGAGATAGAGAGAGAGATAGAGAGAGAGATGGAGAGATGCATGCAACAATATGCAAATAAAATGCATTTTATCCTCTCTTTCAGTGACATGTCTTGTCTAGATGAATATAACATCACTGGGAACAATAAGTTGGCCTTTGACCTTGTGGAGAAAGAGCTTGGCGTTGCCCCCATCATGCGTCCCAGTGATATGACCACCTGCGGGAAAATCGACCAGCTGTCTATGGTTGCCTACCTCACACAGATACGCAACGCTCTCACAGAGAAACATACACCCGCAGGTAATCACTGCTTTTTCAGTTTCAGACTGAATATCTAATTTTAAAGGGCTTTACCTTTAAAGGAGTAGTTCACATTAAATTTACAAAAATTTACAAATAATTTACTCACCCCCTTGTCATCCAAGGTGTTCATGTCTTTCTGTTTTCAGTCATAATGAAATTATGTTTTTTGAGGAAAACATTTCAGGATTGCTCTCCATATAGTGCACTTCTATAGTGTCCCTTCTTTGGAGTTTGAACTTCCAAAATGCAGTTTAAATGTGACTTCAAAGGGCTCTAAATGACCCCAGCTGAGGAAGAAGGGTCCTATCTAGTGAAACAATTGGTCGTTTTCTAAAAATTGTAATATTTGTATACTTTTAACCTCAAATGCTTATCTTGTCTAGCTTCCGGTTAATGACAGTTAGGGTATGTTGAAAAACTCCCATCTCATTTTCTCCTCCAACTTCAAAATCATCCTACATCGCTGCAGAAGTACCGACCCAGAGTTTACAAAGGCAATTTTGACGTTGAGGAAGAAAATGAGATGGGATTTTTTCGACATACCCGAGTTCATGCAGAGCTAGGCAAGATGAGCATTTGAGGTTAAAATGTATTTAATTGTATTTTTTTTTTTTTTTTATAGAAAATGACTGATTGTTTCACTAGACAAGACCCTTATTCCTTGGCTGGGATCGTGTAGAGTCCTTTGAAGCTGCACTGAAACTGCAATTTGGACTTTTATATTATGCAATTTGTATATTTCTTTTATCTTTGATAATTGGAAAGTAAAAAAAAAAAAACACATTTATCTGAAATAATATAAATCTTTTGCAACATTATAAATGTCTTTACTGTCCCTTTTGATCAATTTAATGCATCTCACTGACACCAGACTTATGAACAATAGTGTATGTTAACATGCTCATGGTTGTGACCAATATTGTCACGATTTCTCAACTGTGAATTCATGATCCGTGTGAAAATTCAGAAACGAAAATTAATTTAAGAGAAACAGGTTGGCTGATGAATGTCTCCGATAATAGCTCATATAACAGCATCATCATCACCACCTGAAATCAGTGCTGCTGTCTCTTTAAGACCCCTTCCCAGCATGCACTGCTGCGAATGGGCAGTATTCTGCTGTAGTCTGTAGTCTGACAGCAGCGGCTGCAGCAGCAGCAGCAGCAGCAAATGCACTCAGCTGGGGAGAATCAGCTGCTCATGGGCGATTCGGTGGGAGTGGATCTCAGTCCAGCCTCGACACGCACCGCTCTGTGAGACAGATTACAAAACGGCATCTGTAGAGGAGGAATCGCAGCCGCTCGAGGGGCTTTGGGGAGCGGGATTGAGCGTTTAGTTGTCGGATGCTGTGTTTGGGAGGGGATCTCACACAGATGTGCTCCAGGTTGAGCTGTCACTCACGCAGACTGTGGATGTGTGTATTCTGGGGAGGGGGGTGGGATCCAATACAGCTCCTCTCTAACACGCCACTGCAAACCGCATATTGAATGTGACGACTCGTATTTGTGCCAGATTAAAGGGTAGGAAGTTATTTTATTATATTTTCTTTTTTATTAATGTGATTATGGAGTGTTGTTTTATTTTACTTTATGTTCATTTTTATGTATTGCTGAAGTGATCTAGCGAATTGCATGCATCTAAAATGCATGGTTTATGTAAGGTTGCTCTTGATTATGAAAGAGATTATAAATTACGCTTTTTTTGTTCAGTTATGTGTGTGTGATACGGTCAGTGATGTTCGGGATGTGAATGCATTTTAAGCATTTTAATTTACATGTTTAATTTACAATTCACAATGTTTGTACTACATTTATTGTAAATGTAAATGTCTGTTTTTGTTTTTATTTTAAATGTATTTAGATATTTATTAACTTCATTTTTTTGTATGATTAATATTATGTTATTGCTTTGAGATGTTGAACTACATGTAAAATACAATGCTTTTAAGATTTAGTATTTTTAAATTTATTATTGTTTATTAATATTTAAATATATTTGTATTTTTGTTTTTATTTTAAATGCATTTAGATATTTATTATTTATTTATTTTATATTACATTATTGTCTTATTGTCCTACAGTGGTATGTACAATACCATGCTTTTAAGATTTTGCTATTTTTACTTTATTTTTTATTTATTTATTTATTTAATTGTTTGTATTTCTATATTTTTATTTGTTATATATAAAAAAAAAAATTAATAATAAATAAAAATAAATTATATATATTTTTAATTTATATTATTATTATTATTATTATTATTATTAAAATAAATAAATTTAATAAATATATAATTATTTTATTTTATATTATTATTATTATTAATATTATTATTTCAGTTGTTTTTAAAACAGAACACAGGAAATAAGATTTGGCTATTTTTTTTATTAGCATTTATTAGTATTTTCATTTATTTGTGTTTTTTTTTATTAATGTATTTAGATATTTATGAACTTTCTTTTTTTGTTATTTAAATTTTTATGGTGCTTTTACTTACAGCTATATGTAAAATACCATGCTTTTAAGAGTTTGCTATTTTTATTTTATTATTGTTTATTAATATATTTAATTATTTATTTATTTATTTGTATTTTTATATTTTGTATTTGTTATATATAAAAACTAATAATAAATACATTTTTTATATATATATATATATATATATATTAAATGATTGTTGTTCTTTATTATTATTATTATTATTAAAAGAACTAAATTTATTTATTATTATTATTATTTATTTTGCTTTGGGTTCTTTTTACAACAGAATGCAGGAAAGATTTGGGTATTTTTTTTATTAGCATTTAATATTTTAATTTATTTGTATTTTTTTTATATATTTCTGTATATTTTATACATACACTTTTTTTATATTTATTTATTTATATTATTATATATACTGCTATAAGTTGTTGAATTACACAGTGTTTCTAAGGTTTTGATGCAATATGAAAAGCGTAAATAATAGATGATGTTTTATGAACAGGTTATATGTAATGTTTTATGATTTTTAGTCATTTTAATGGTTTAAAAATATTGAAGCATTTTTACTTTTACATAACGTTTTTTATTTCTTGCCACATTAACCTATTTCTTTAATTTATACAATTGTACTTTGCTCTTAGTGCTGCGTGAGCTGCATCTTTAAATATAGCTGTGGAAATGTTTCTGGGAGACTGAGAAATGTTTCTCCATATCTATTATCCATTTATTTGCATCTCACTATTTTCTCTCTTCTCGTCTTTGTCAGAGCGCTCCAACAGCCTCTCACCCAACGCCAAGACCCTCTCGCTGTCCAGAGCCCGCACGGCCACCTTCTTCCTCAACACGCTTAAGCGCAACTCTATCCAAAGGCGCAAGGTACACAAACACCTGCCTGTTATCATATAAAACAGACCCTTTATTGTTGATATTTTAGCAGTGGTGCCTGTCAAAGGTCATGTGTAGTTGTTAGGTTAAATAGAGCATGAAGTCGTAACGAACAACAACTGAACGGGCGTTCACACACAGCTGTTGCCAAAGCTAATTACTCCCATGCTGTCACCACAATGAGGAAGTAAAACCAATGATAAAAGGAGACAAAAAAGATGCTAGTGTTTGCTCGCTGTGTGTTTGCAGTGCAGGGTAACGGTGAAATCATTGTTTATTTCTGTCGATCTGCTGTCGCCACATTATGTAACCTGAGCTGTAAATGAGATCATGTGATCTGTGTCTCTCAGGACCGGCTGGCATCGGAGAAAGGACCTAAACAGCAAAAGATGAAGGAGAAAGAGGAGGAGAAGGAAGTGAAAGAGGAAAAAGTAAGTGGTGAAATAAAGTTTCTCAATGTAACGGTGCAACAGTGCTGTTCAAAGCCGTTAAAAGTGAAGACGGTTATTCTGTTTTATGTGTGTGTGTGTCATTGTATGTGCAATATCTTAAACGCTGTCTTATGTCCAGCCTGCGGCGCCTGTAGTGCCCATGTCCTCATCAGAGGCAGGCAGCAGTGAGCTCTGTTATTTCTGCAACAAGCATCTCTACGTGCTGGAGAGAGGAAGTGCTGAGGGCAAGTTCTTCCATCGCAGTTGTTTCAATTGTTATCAGTGCAGCTCCACCCTGCGGCAGGGCGGATACACTTTCCACGCCGACACGGGTAAGTACCGTATATATGGTCATGCCAAGAATCCTTGATATGACATAGTGTTTATTTTATTTTATTTTATTTTATTTTATTTTATTTTATTTCATTTTTACTTTAGTATACCTCATTTTATTTTACCTTATTATAATTTATTTTACTTTAGCTTATTATACTTTATTTTATTTTATATTTTATTTTATTTTTGTATTATTTTTTACTTTATTATACTTCATTTCATTTTACCTTATTATAATTTATTTTACTTTGGCTTATTATACTTTATTTTATTTTATTTTATATTTTATTTTATGTTATTTTATTTTATTTTTGTATTATTTTTTACTTTATTATACTTCATTTTATTTTATTTTATTATTTAATTTTTTATTTTTATTTTAGTGTACTTCATTTTATTTTACCTTATTATATTATATTTTCTTCACCTTATTATGCTTTATTGTATTGTATTTTATTTTATTTTATTTTATTTTATTTTTATTTTTATTTTACATTATTATACTTTTTTATATAATTTTTTTTTATTTTATTTTATTTTACCTTATTATACTTTATTTTACATTTTATTTTTTGTTATTTTATTTTATTTTACTCTATTATACTTCATTTATTCTACTTTTGTATATTTGAATCTATTTTACCATATTATACTTCTTTTTACTTTACCTTATTTATTTATTTATTTATTTATTATACTACTTTTTATTTTTATTTAATTTTATTTTATTTCATTTTTAGGTTTACTTTTAAAAAAAAAAATTTTTACTTCATTTAATTTTACTTCAGTATACTTGATTTTATTTTTCCTTATAATATTTCATTTTATTTTATGTTATTATGCTTCATTTCATTTTGCTTTATTATACATTATTTTATTTTACTTTATTTCATTTTATTTTACCTTATTATATTTAATTTTATGTAACTTTATTATGCTTCATTTTTTTATATATATATATATTTTTTTTTTACTTTTATTTTAATTGTTACTTTAATACACTTCATTTTATTTTACCTTAATGTGCTTTATTTTATTTTTTATTTAATTTTACTTTATTATTCTTCATTATATTTTAGTTTAGTATACTTGATTTTATTTTACCCTATGCTTCGTTTTACTTTACCATATAATATTTTATTTTTATTTTAGTACTTCATTTTATTTTACTTTATTGTACTCCATTTTACTTGACCTTATTATACTTTTTTATTTATTTATTTTTTTTACTTTAGTATACTTATTTTTATTTTAGTATACTTCTTATTTTTATTATACTTCATTTTATTTTATTTTTATTTTTATTTTACTTGAATATACTTGATTTTATTTTACTTTATTGTACTCCATTTTACTTGACCTTATTATGCTTCATTTTATTTTATTTAGTTTTATTTTTTGTAATCAATGTTTAACCGCAGATAAAAGTAGGCCTACATACAGTACATAATTTTTCATCATTTCTGAATGATAATAAATACTCCAGCATTGTTATTTTTTATATTTCTTATGTTACGCAATGCAATTTATTTTCTTATTTATCATGCACTTCATCTTGTCTCTCATCTTCTATCATAAGGACCGAAACATCTTGGACGTTACATAAATTATTACATAAGCTATTCATAACTTGCACAGTGTGAAATGCTGTTTTATTAGCTTCCAATTATTACAACACATCTAAATCACAATCAGCCACCTATGCACTTCACAAACAGATCTTCTCTGCTTGTGGCGTCTTGTTCAATAATTTACCCCTTGTCTGAAAAAGCACGTACATCAGTGTTACATCCCTTAATATTTACAGCGCAGACCAGCGCAAAACATGTTGTTGAATTTGATTTGTCTGCAGGGAGATTCTACTGTGAGCTGCACTCAGCGGCAGAGGAAGGAGAGGGTGATGAAGGTCACACAGGCTCACAGGTATGAATCACATCAGAGCTAATGAGACGCTTGATTGCCTCCTATTTACTGTCAGATCTCTTGTGTGAGGAAACTGGGAAGGATATTGCTCTGAGAGTGTGGGGAGCATAATAACTTTGATTATTAAGCCATAGTTCTGTAGTTCATATACGCTAAAATATATATGAAATTGATTTATATGGATATGATACCATGGTAATAGATTTTAACTTCCTCTGGGCTGATTTTCTAGTAGTTTTATCATCTGTCAGATGAAAATCTCAAGTATCATGACTTAAAAGTAATCTGATGAGTCTTCTCATCAGTAAGATATATTCAGTCATTTCTTATGAAACAACATGATATGACAAGAACTAATGTGGGTCAGTTGCTGCGTCAGGGAAAACATTTCCTTTCCTTTCCAGCTCTTGTGCAGAGTGGTGTTTAACGCTGTGTGATTGTACTGTGAATCTGTTTCTGTGGCGTGTGTGTGTGTGTGTGTGTGTGTGTGAAGAGGGCGTTTGTGGGATTGGATTCCTAGTGGTTGGTCATAAGACTCCTCCGAGCTGATGCAGTTTTCTGTGAGCTACTGATGTAATTTTCTTGCAGCCTATTCATGACTTGAAGACAAGCGGCTTTAGTACTACTTATTTTAAACAAACATAATGCTAGTACGCAAAATGAAATGAGAACGCTTAGCCAAGCTGTACGTATTTAATGTGCATTATTGTGTTGGGTGCAGTTTAGGGGTGTGCGATATTGACAAATTTAATTAATACCTCAATACTTTAGGGATTTTTTTTTTTGCAATAATGATAATTAAACAATATTTTTACCAAGTGCTGGTACCTTGGTTTAGGCCTGTCATGGATAAATAACTATGACACAAATTTCACGATTTGATTCAATTCAAATATTGGTAACACTTTAGTGTCCAATTCTCACTATTAACTAGTTGGTTATTAGTATGAATATTACTGGGATATTGGCTGTTTATTATTCTTAAAAAGCACATATTAATGTTATTCTGCAAGTAATTCTAAATCCTACTCAATTCCTACCAAATTCTTAAATTTAACAACTATTAAGAAACAGTAATTAGGAGTATATATTTTATATTTTTATTATTTATTTGAAAGAATTAAAAGAACCGTTTCATGTATATCCTTGTATCATTAACTTGTCTGGGTGAAATATTTTTACTATTTAAAAAGCTGTTTTCTATGTGAATATATTTTAAAATGTAATTTATTACTGTGATCAAAGCAAAATTTTCAGCATCATTACTCCAGTCTTCAGTGTCACATGATCCTTCAGAAATCATTCTAATATGCTGATTTGCTGTTTTAGAAGCATTTTTCAATTATTATTATTATTATTATCATTAATATTTATCAACATTTCAGGATTCTTTGATGAATAGAAAGATCCAAAGATCAGCATTTATCTAAAATAAAAAGCTTTTGTAACATTATACAGTATATCATTCAGAAGCTTGGAGTTAATATATTTTTTTACAGAAATTAATACTTTATTTAGCAAGGATTTTAAACTGATAAAATATGATGATAAAGATAATTATAATGTTACAAAAGATTTCTATTTCAAATAAATGCTGTTCTTCTGAACTTTCTATTCATCAAAGAAATCTGAAAAAAATCTACTCCGCTGTTTTCAACATAATAATAATAGTAATAATAATAATAATAAAAATAATAAATGTTTTTGGGCAGCCTATCAGAATATTTCTGAAGGATCATGTGACTGGAGTAATGATGCTAAAAATTCAGCTTTGAAATCACAGAAATAAATAAAATTTTAAAATATATTCAAATAAAAAGTAGTTATTTTAAATAGTACAAATATTTAGAAATTTTACTGTTTTTGCTGTGCTTTGGATAAAATAAATGCAGGCTTGGTGAGCAGAAGAGACTTCATTAAAAACATTAAAAATCTAAAAACTAAAAATCTAAAAACTTTTGACTGGTAGTGTACTTGATGATGTCAGCTCGCACATCGTTAAAAACAATTATTATATTATTGTAGACGATAAATCTCACACACCCCTAGGGCGGTCACATTTGCTGCAGTCCTAAACATTTTCACTGTTAAAATGAGTCATTTCAACAGGAATTTATGCAATCAGGATTTTAATCGGCATATCAGAGTGATTTCTGAAGGATCATATGACACTGAAGACAGGATTAATGATGCTGAAAATTCAGCTTTGCATCACAAATATAAATTACTTAAATTAATTTTAAAATACATTCACATAGAGAACAGTTATTTTAAATTCTCGTAATATTTCACAATTTCACTGTTTTTATTGTATTGTTGATCAAATAAATGCACCCTTGATGAGCATAAAAGACTTCTTTCAGAATATTTAAAAATCATACCAACCCCAAACTTTGAATTGCATTTTGACACATTTCTGTATCTAAAACAATTTTTCAGTGCAACGGTTCACACCCTTGATCCAAAATATCATGAAAATGTCATGTTTTTCTGTTTTCTAGAATCGTGTCGAAAATAAGGGGGAGGATACAGAGAAAACTCAAAATGGTGAAACTGTGGAGATCTCATCCCCACCTCCACACCTCTCCGTACGAAGGAAGGGCTCGTATAAGATTTCTGTTGACCCTGACTTTGAAGAATCGACTGAGTGTCTTACTCCAACAGAGCAGGAAGACCAACCGCCATCCGACTCTCAAGAACCGCACAAACCCTCAGAGAGCACAGGCGCTGAGAACCAACCAAACAACAGCAGTCCGTCCGTTCCAGTGCCGGCCCCGCGAGCGTCCAGAGCTCCGCTCGCGAAACCTCGCACTGTACATAACGTGGTGCCCTCAGAGGCAGAGCAGAACCAAGAGGAAAGTCATCACGACCTCACACCAGAATCCAAACCCAAACCATCCCTGCGCAAACTTCAGCTGGGCGAAGAGGAAAAAGCCGACCTGCTCAGCCAGGATTCAGACTCGGAGACGCCTGCCTCGTCTTCTGCCGCTTCCACCTCCTCTTCCTCCAAGCAGCACGAAGGAGGTGAAGAGGAGGGCTACTGGAGCGGAGGCACCGCGACCGGGAGGAGCATGAGGGACCAGAGGAACCGTCGCTGCATGAGAAGAAAGAGCGAACCACCACCGTCCACACAGTCGCAACGTGGAAAGTTGCGCTCCAAGTTTTCTCCGTGGAATCTGTCTTCACCTCGACTACAGCAGCGCTTCAGCGTCCTTAGAGTCGCACCTCCAGGTTAGGAGCCCAATTTTTTTTATAGTCATGTTGATTTTATACATCGCTTTATATAATACAGATTGCTTCAAAGGAGCTTCTGAGCGGTGGACAGGTAATTTACAGACTTCTGTTAAAATGTTAAAATACTGTTCAAAAGTTTTTGAACAGTAAGATTTCTCTTCCACTTCTACCAAGCCTGCATTTATTTGATCCAAAGTACAGCAAAAGTATTAAAATTTTTAAATATTTTTTACTATTTAAAATAGCTGTTTTCTATTTGAAAATATTTTAAAATGTAATTTATTTCTGTGATTTCAGTGCTGACTTTTTAGCATCATTACTCCAGTCACATGATCATTCAGAAATCATTCAAATATGCTGATTTGCTGCTTAAAAATGTATTATTATTATGTTAAAAACAGCTGAGTATATTTTTTCAGCTTTTTTTTTTGGATGAACAAAGTTCATAAGAACAACATTAAGCTTAAATAGAAATCTTTTGTAACATTATAAATGGTGTTATTATCGTAATCCTTGCTAAATAAAAGTATTAATTTTCAAAAAAAAAAAAAAAACAATTTCCAAAAAAAAAAAAAGAAACTACAAAAGCTTTTCATTTCAGGTAAATGGATTCTATTAATTAAAGAATCTTATACTGATGATGATGATGATGATGATAATAATAATAATAATAATAAATGTTTCTCTAACAGTAAATCAGCATATTAGAATATTTCTGAAGGATCATGTGACACTGAAGACTGGAGTAATGATGCTGAAAATGTATTTTTGATCTCAGAAATAAATTACATTTTAAAATATATTCAAATAGAAAACAGTTATTTTAAATAGTAAAAATATTTCACAATACTACTGCTTTGGTTGTATTTTGGATCATTTAAATGCAGGCTTGGTGAGCACAAGAGACTTCTTTAAAAAACATTAATAATATTACTGTTCAAAAACTTTTGACTTGTGTATATATATAATTTCATTGCATTCGTTGCATTACAAATACCATAATAAATAATAATTTGATACAGTTGTACAATTTTACAGTGCAATACTAATATTTATTGTCTTAATTTCTTCATTTTCAAACCATCAAGCTTTTATTTTAGTGGAAAACACCATGCGGTAGACTGAATAAAAGAAAATCAACAGAAAATATTTTAAATAGTATTTTTAATACTCTAATAATTTTTATTTTAATAATTGTAATATTATTAATAGTATTAAATGTCTTTTAGTACTAAACATCTCTATTGTAAACTTTACAAAGTTTTAAATAGTTAATTTTGCTGTTATTTTTCACTAGGACAAGCTCAGTTAGACCATTATGTGTCAGAAGATGATAATGAAGCTGGTGCTGATGATGACGAAGACGAGGATGAAGAGGATCTTCAAGGAGAAGACCATTATTTGGATTGCAAGGTGAGATTATGTTCAAATTAGTATTTTAACCGTATCTTATTTTGGCTGGGGAACAACTCTAGATTTGGTCAGAAGGCCGCATTTTTATGCATGATGGTTTTTTACACATAATTACAAACAAAGAGGAATATTTAGGCATTTTTGTTGATACTTGAGCATGACTGCCCAGAATAAAACGTTGATGCCATTTTATGAACAAAGGCTGCATGATTTGGGAAAAAAATATTTGTTTTCCCTTGATAAAAATTGGATTGGAATTTAACATGCAATTAAAAGAAATAAATAAATAAATAAATACATTTAATTGCATGTTAAATTAAATTCAAATTAATTGTTTTTATTATTATTTATTTTAAGGTAATGCATTATTTTTTTATTAATGATGATGATGATAATAATAATAATAATAATGATAAAAATAATACAGATATTAAACAAATTAGGAAGCATATTGTAATATTTCACTGTAAAATACTGAAAATAATACAGTAAATAAATATTAATATTTATACCTGTCTTCATGTCTTTTTCAAACTATTAAGCTTTTATTTTGGTGGAAAAAATCCTAGATCATGTGATCCTGATTTCTGGTAGACTGATTAAAACCTGTTTTATAGGAAGTTGTTGACTTGGGTTTGTGTTTTATGCGTTCAGGGGGCTGATTTTGAGATTTCTGAGTCAGAGAAACATGACCTAAAGAGGATGAAAACTCTGGAACGGAAAGCAAGGATGAGCGAAATCCAGCGCTTCCACAAAGCTCAGGTAAGCAAGATCATACACTTCAAAGTCCACAGAAAAAGTGTGAACAGTGTAGATTGTTTCCCATATTTGTGAAAAAACACATGCATGTTATACAAAAGGGTCAATCTGTACAGTAAGGTCCCATTCCAACATTAACCTTAAAATACAAATGTTCATTGTTGGTTTATGTTGGCTCAGCTCCATTAAGTAATTTTAACTGAAGCAACAGTTGATTTTGGTATGTATCATTAAATGTTGACATTAACTAAGATTAAAAAATGCTTTAGAAGTGTTTTTCATTGATTGGAGTTAACAAATGGGACCTTTTTTGTGAAGTTGCAGTAAAAGAAACATCAGCATTAATTTAAATCAAGTATCTGATTTTCATTCTTATTTGGTCGCGCCGTCCTGGTTGTGCCGCCTCCACAGACGATTCAGCGACGGCTGGATGAGATAGAAGTGACCTTTAAAGAGCTGGAGGAGAAAGGAGTGGAGCTGGAGAGAGCTCTGAGAGGAGAGGCTGGTATGACATCTCATCCATCTACAGAAAACCACATTCACTGCTAATGATTTCACTTCGTCATATTCTACAGCAGTCAGACTGGGCGCTAAATTCACACTGAAGCCCAACGAACCTGTTAACCCCGATAGCACGGATAGTCACTGAGACGTCTATTCAACATAAATGTAAAGAAATTCATATGCAAGCACAAAGAATTTTACAAATGAATTTGGATTGCATAACAAAAAGTCCATCAGTCTATTAATATAGTCATGAAAGCTTGATATATAATACTACTATTACTACTATTATTATTATTATTATTATTATTGTCTAGACTAACAAATAAAATAAATTACATTTTAAAATATTATTAATATTAAATGTTTGGTTAAATTATGTAATATTAATACATTTATTTTTAATTAAAAAAAATTCAATCTTTATATTAGTTAATAATTAATAAAATAAATGTGCACTATATATTATATAATATAATATACTATATTAATAAATGTATGATATTACATAGTGCATATTTATTTTATTAATTGTATAATATATGTATTACATATACATGTAATATATATTATATATTTATAGTAATATAATAAATGTTTATTATAATATAATGTTTACATATTTTTTGTTAAATTATGTAATATTAATAGATATTTTATTTTATTTATTATTTTATTATTTTATTTATTCTTATTATTAATTAGTTATTATTAATTAATAGTTAAAGAAATTTGCAATATATATTTTATATAATATAATATATTTATATATTTTTGCAGTATAATATATATTTTTTAAATGTAATAAAATACAAATTGTATTGTATTAATTGTAACAAATGTATATTGTAATTTAATTTATATGTAATGTATGTAAAATGTATTTAGTAATATATTTTTTATAATATAATAGATATAATATACTTATATATAAGTATATTATATAAGTATAAATATAATATACTATATATAATTTAATAATATATAGTAATATAATATAATAAAAATAAGTAATAAGCATAATACATGTTTGGTTAAATTATGCAATAGTAATACATACTTTTTTATTTCTAACAAATATTAATCATTATTAATTAATAATTAATTAATAAACTAAATTTGCAGTATACATTTTTTAAATGTAATAAAATAAAATTTGATATATAATATAGTGTTTTATATATAATATAATACTGTAATAATAATAGTAATAATCATACATAAATATATACATACGTAATATATTGTGTATATATTTTTATATTTATCAAATATTCACACAAAAATAAGTAACTTAAATAATTATAATAATAATTAAATATTTTCCACTTTTTAAATTATTTTAATATTTAAATACTAAAATAATTAAAAAGTGGAAATTATTATTTTTTTATTTATTATTTGCTTGCATATTAATTTCTTTAAATTAAATTAATTTAATATAATTAATTCAACAGTTTTTTTGTGCCCTGCATGAATAGAAACTCTTTCTGTTTTATAAGCATCCCAGATCGCACTGTACGCCACGTTGGTTAGGAGAAGCCAAAAGGGTGTCAAAGTGTGGCATCGACTGAGAATAAAGCGATCTCGTCATAACTGTGTGTGGATGTATGTATGTTTTAGGTTCAGACCCTGAAACGATTGATCAGTGGATTGATCTGGTCCAGGAGAAGAACAATCTGCTCTCTGAGGAGTCAGATCTCATGGTGGCGTAAGTCTGAACCGTAACTGTTAAATGAATAAACATCTTGGTTTCATAACCAAATAATCATGTCAACATTAATACAATTAACATTAAGGAGCTCAATAGCAGTTATTGCTCCAAGTGCATCATTTATTTTTGCATGTGTTGAAGAAAAACCTCAAGCCTCCCTGAAAGCCAGCTCGTCGTCTTGTTGCCCCTGGCAACCTCTCTTCTGCACGTCTTTGACGAGCACTAATGCTTAAGATGAATGCTTAGAGTGGCCTCATTTATTTAACCCTCCGCTTTGCATGTATTTAGCATATATTGTGCACAATTGGATCCTCTATGCAGAAACTAAATTACAGGCTGTGCTAACAGCAGCAGAAAATATATTTGTGTGATTCTGGTGTTGTGTTTCAAAGGTCTCGACAGCTGGAGCTGGAAGACAAACAGAGCATGTTAGAGATGGAGCTGCGCAGATACATGGAAATGGATGGTGGGAAATGAAAACTGATTCTGTTTTACTGAGAAATTACTTTGCTAATATTTCTTTTTATTTTATTAAATTATATAGTATTATAATTTATATCTATATAATATATCATATAAATTATTTCTAATTAATTTTATTAATTTAATTTGAATGTGAAATCAAAATGAAATTATTAATATCAAAATAGCGTTACTTATTATATTCTCTTTAAATAATAGTCATTTACATAGTCCTGTGATGTGACCAATTCATTTTGGATTGAATTTCATGAACGCTTCATGTATAATTAATAATAATAATAATAATAATTACTGTTGTTGTTGTTGGTTAGCTTTGCAAATGCTGCAACAAGATGAACAAAAACCCAATTATTTAAAAAATTAAATATAATATTAAATATTTCAATTACATTACACATTTTTAATTATTTAAATCATTTAATAGTAATAATATAAAATAATCAATTATTGTTGTTGTTTAGCTCTTGCACGTGCTCCAGCACAATGAGGAAAAAGAAAAAAATAAATATTTTTATTGTATTTAATTATATAATGTTAAATATTTATAATATAATATAATATAATATATAATATATTTTTAATTATTTAAATAATTTAATAATAATAATAATATAAAATAATACAGTATTGTTGTTTTTGCTTTCCATCTAACAAATAATATGAGGTCATGAAAGCTTCATGTATAATTAATATTAGTAGTAGTAATAAAAATAAAACAGAAGAATACTAATATAATAATAATAATAATAATAATAATTATTATTATTATTATTATTATTATTATTATTATTACTTTTGTTGTTGTTGGTTAGATGTCCAAATGCTCCAGCACAATGAACAAAAATCCTCAAAATAAATTGTTTTTATTTTATTAAATTATATTATATTAAATATTTAAATTACATTACACATTTTAATAATTCAAATCGTTTAATAGTAATAATATAAAATAATAAATTATTGTTGTTGTTTGTTGTTTGCATATGCTCCAGCACAATGAGGAAAAAGAAAAAAATAATTATTTTTATTGTATTTAATTATATATTGTCATTATTATTATATATTTGTAATTATTTAAATTATTGAATAATAATAATAAAAAAAAATATAAAATAATACATTATTATTGTTGTTTTTGTTTTCCATCTGACAAATAATAAGAGGTCATGAAAGCTTCTTGTATAATTAATATTAGTAATAATAATAATAATAATAATATGGAAGAATATTAATAAAATAATAATAATTATTATTATTATTTTGTTGTTGTTGTTGTTGTTGGTTAGATGACCAGCACAATGAGCAGAAAGCCAAAAATAAATGTTTTTATTGCATTTAATTATATAATGTTAAATATTTAGATTATATTATGAATTATTTAATTAATTTATTGTTGTTTTGGTTTTGCTGTTGCACTTGCAAAAACACAATGAGCAAAACATTTTTTTTATTGTATTAAATTATATAATATTTCACATCATTTATTTTTACATGTATTATTATTAAAGATTAAAGAATTCATAATAATATAAAGTAATAAGTTGTTATTTAGCTGTTGCACTTCAGGAAAATGAAAAATATTTGTTGTGTTAAATTAAATAATATTGATATTAAACTTTTAAATATTTTTTTGATAAATTAATATTGAATTAGAATTATATTGTTTTTAATATTAAAAACATGTTAATTAATTTTTAGTGTTTTTATTTATATGAACATATGCACACATGCATTAATGTATTTCTTGTCCATGTAGACTCTGAGAAAACTTCTGAGCAGCGAGAACATGAGAATCAAATCTTGCAGGAGATGCTGGATGTGGTGGACATGAGGGATTCACTGGTGGCCTTCCTAGAGGAAAAGAGGTTGAAGGAAGTCAATGATGAACTGCTGGGGGGCTCAGTACTAGAGGCCAAGAGACATTCAACCGCAGCATCCCAGGTGCTCTGGGACTAAGACACCACAAACACCACACTTTAACAGATTAGTTCACCATAAACTTCATTAGCTAATCATCCTCATGCCATTAAAAACCTTCTATGACTTTCTATCTTCTGGAAAACAAAAGGAAAAATTACATACAATGAAACTGAAAGGTCACCAAGAGCTGTCAAGCAACAAGAAGGACAAAAAGCACCACAAAATCATCATAAAAGTACTTATAAGTCCTTGAAGCCACATGTGTGATGTGATGTTTTATTAGCTTTCATATAAAGTTTTAAAAGTGTTTTTTCTGACTCAAATCGCATTAGTGCCTCATAACCAGTTTTGAGCCTCAACAGCTCACTATTTACTTTTATAGCATAGAAAACAGAAAGAACGTCATGCACTTAATTAAAGAGAAAGTCATATAGGTTTGCATTGACACAAGGGTGAATAAATGATAACAGAGTATTTATTTCTGGGTGAACTGTCTCTTTAAAGATTCACTTATATCACACAAACCCAATGACTTGCAGGCACAAATACATACATTGCACAACTTTGTGCAGAGACTTTGCTCTTGAAAACCAAAGACTTCAACGCATCTGCGCACACAGGTTTGTGATACTTAAGATTCAGAAACTAGTGCCAGCCGATATGGTCTCGCTCCAACATTAAATGTGCTTTCAAACGGATACAGAAACTCTGAAGACTGTAGAAAATGTTGTGGAACTGCACATCCGTCCCAGCCTTCACTGCCCGGACACAGCCTTTCACGAGACCAACGGCGGTCACGCTTCAGACTCACAAACTTAAACGCTTAAACACACGGACTTTACTGGGGCAGATGTTTACGCACACGTGTGCGACTGTATTGCATCTCGCACTTTTATAAGAGTCTATTAAGGTCATGTATGTTCTAGTATCAAAAATATCGAAGCTTGTTGTTTCTGCCACAGGATTTAAAAAAAATGATGTATAGGTAATGGTGACTGTTTATCTCACAAGTGCGAGATGTAAACTCAGAATTACCAGATATAAAGTTAGAATTGCTAAATGCAGTTGTAACAAAAAAATTCGAAAACAAAAACAAAATTGTATGATGCAAAGTCAGAATTTTGAGAAAAAAAGTCAAGCTTGTTTTTGTTCTTAGAATTGGAAAAAAATATATAAATTTACAACTATTCTTGTGAAATGTAGTCAGAAATATGAAAAGAGTCTGAATTATAATAGTTTTTATCATCATTATTATTTGGCAGGAAAAAAAAGATAATTGCTACTTTTTACTTTCAGAATTCTAACTTTTTTTTTGCAAAATTAAACTTTCTGAGGTGTAAAGTCAGCAATTGCAAGATATAAACTTGCAGTTGTGAGAAAAAAAACTTAGAACTGCCAGATATAAAGTCAGAATTACAAAATGTAAAATGCAAAAAAAAGTCAAGCCTGTTTTTGCCATGAAATTAAAAAAGGGGGTAAATGCTAATTTTTATCTTAAAATTCTGATTTTTTTTTTTTTTTTTTTTGCTTGTGAAATCTAAACTCACAATTTAAACTTCTAAAATGTAATTACAATTCTGAGGAAAAAAAGTCAGAATTGTAGGATAAAAAGTGCAATTGCAATAATCCTTTATTTAAATCATTATTGTTATTATTACTTGGCAGGAAAAGAAGATAATTGCTTTTACTTTTAGAATTCTAACTTTATACTTTTGCAAAAATTTAAACTTAGAGTTTCGAGATGTAAAGTCAGAATTGCAATTGCCAGATATAAAGTAAAAATTGCAAAATGCAAAAAATAAATAAATAAATAAATAATAATAATAAAATTAAACTTGTTTTTGCCATGGAATTAAAAAATCTCAAAATTCTGATTTTTTTTCTTGCAAAATGTAAACTCACAATTAAACTTGTATGTTAGAATTTAAAAATGTAGTTCGAATTCCGAGGGGAAAAATAAGTCAGAATTGTAGGATAAAAAGCTGCAATAATCCTTTTTAATCATTATTATTATTATTATTATTATTATTATTATTACTTGGCAGGAAAAAAAGGACAATTGCTACTTTTTATCTTAGAATTCTAACTTTTTGATATTTTGGTGCAATTTAAACAGAATTCTGAGATGTAAAGTCAAAAATTCAAGTTTTTAACTTCAAGGTCAGAATTGTAAGGTAAAAAGTCATGATTACCTTTATTTTTTTTATTTTGTGGCAGAAATAAGCTTGCATAGAAAATGTCCTCATTAAAAGATATTATATAAAAGGTATTTACATATTTATAATGTCGTATTTGGCAGAAATAATGGCATAACCTGATTCATGTCCAAGTTCATGTCTTAAACAGCACTTGCATTGTATAATTATGAATATATTACAGCTTTGCAACAAGAGATTCAATATCACAATGAGCTTTTGTGCAATGTATTATGTATTTAGGTTTTTTCTTGTAAGTGATTGTATTTTGTTATTCTTCTAAATTTCACACATTCTCCTTCTGATTATTCATTGTTTTGCTATTTTCTGCATGATCATGTTTTTCTCTCAGGGGTACATATGACTGGACCGGTTGGCATTTCTATATTTTTAATTCCGTATATTTGCGTATCATTATTTGAATGTGTTTATACGGTATATAATACTCGTTCATGAATTCATTTAGGGACACACGAAGAAGCAGAAAGTCTGTGGAGAATTATTACTTGGTATTTTTGTGTTTGATAAAGTGATTTTCATTTTTATGAGGCACTGAGAATAATTAGTGGCATTAATTCTTGTCGGAGAGGAATTTGTGCTCGTGTTTTGGGAACAGTGGTGTAATTTTTGCTGTTTGCTTTTGCTCCCTGATTGTATTTCTTTTCTTTAACTATGTTCACGCACACATTACGTGTACACACCAGTGGTTTCTTTTCTATGGGGACGGTAATTCACTAAATATGCTAATAAAATATCTAGCACTTTGTTTTTCTTCTCGGCTGGCTTTCGGTGCTGTGGCGACAGCCTTGATTTTCTGATTTACATCAGAAACTGATTTTTAGCATTGACGTCATGACTGCTTTTACACAGACGCGCTGTTCTACAACCTTTTTTTGAATGAGTTTGTGAAACAGACAGTATGTGCTTGTTCTGGTATATCATGTTTTAAGCAGATGTAAGCTACATTGTTTTCACATGGCCTTAACATACTTCTATGTATAGTATAGTACACAGTGTACATGCTATACTGCAGAAATAGTAAGGGCTGGATGTTAGTATGCTATTCTGATATGCTTTCAAGTGTTGTTTTGTTAAAGGTACATTGGACCACTAGAGGGCCTCCTACATCAGGACATCAGGAGCAAGAAGATCCACATGGACCAGTCAGAGTTTGATTTTGACATTGTTGGTGGGTATGGTAGCTAACATACTCATAATTCATAAAGAGATTTTTTTTATGTTAGCATATCTATCAGACAATAATTACACAATTTTGATTATGTAAAACCAACGATATTACAGATGCAGTTTTAAAGATGTTTTCTTTGGATTGTTTGGCTACTTAAAAGAGAAAATTTGAAAATACAAGTAATTAGTGTTTCCTCCTAGCTAAATTTAATATACATAAACAAAAAATTACTTGCTATAAACCTCTTTGCTTTGCTCAGAGTTAATCTAGACAAGTATATGAAAACAATTCAAAGCTTGTTCATCCTAAAGCAGTGAAATGTCTATATTCATCCTATGTGTCCTCTTAAGGTGAGAATTTATGACTTTTTATCTGTAGGCTAACACAACAGTTAAACCATAGTAACCGCAAATTAACCATGGTGTTTTGCTACACTAAGTATAGTTTAACCATGGTATTTGTAGTAAAACTGTGGTTATACAACCACCACTATGTCCACTTACCGCTTATGGTTAATTTTCTTAAATTAATCGCAAACCTGCTCCGAAGATCCGAGAAATGATTCGCTCTGAAGGTCCGATCTAAATCAAATAATTCGTGAACTCAACCCGCTCCGAAATCCCGATCTAATGAAATGATTCACCATACCCGCTACGAAGTTCCGATTTAAATGAATGATTCGATACCCACTTCGAGGTTCCCATTTGAATCAAATGATTTGCGATACCCACTCCGAAGTTCCCATTTGAATCAAATGTTTCGCGAACCGAACCCGCTCTGAGTTCCGATCTGATTCTGAATCAAATGATTCACGATACCCGCTCTGAAGTTCCCATTTGAAACAAATGATTCGCGAACCCGCTCCGATCTAAATCAAATGAACTGCAAACTCGCACCAAAGTTCTAAGAAATGATTCGCGATACCCGCTCAGACGTTCCGATCTAAATCGAAATGATTCGCGAACCGAAACCGCTCTGAATCAAAAGAGTCGCGAACCCACTCCTAAGTTCCGATCTAAATCAAATGATTTGCGAACCGAACCCGCTCTGAAGTTCCGATCTGAATCAAAAGATTCGCGAACCCACTCCGAAGTTCTGATCTAAATCAAATGATTCGCGAACCATCATTTCAGATCGGAACTTCGGAGCGAATCTTTAGATTAGATTTGCGAAATGATTCGCGATACGCGCTTCGAAGTCCCGATCTGAACTCAGTTGAATCGATATTTTTTGCGCCTTCAAATAGGTTTATACGACTTCGTATGTTTATAGGATTCTTAACACCATTGAAATGAATGTTAAATTTATCAGTATATATTGTAATTAATATTTTAAGTAGTTTTGTTATGTCTGATTTTATCAGTCTTCTAAATGGAGTGATAGTGTAAAAATAGAAAATGGGAGAAGCAGATGAACATAACCAAACTACTTCTCAAAGATGTCTTCTTCTTTGCAGGCCACTTTCGAGCAATCATTACCACAAGACAGTAAAACATTCTCCTTGCAGCAGATTTTGGATCAGTTGATCTTAGATGTTTGATGATAACTGGATCAGGTTTCAGAGCAGCACATACAGTAATGCAGATTCATCTATACTGGACAGTTTACTTAGGATCCAGTTGATGGGTCATATAGGGTCAAGTGATAGGGAGATTGTTCTAGATCAGTAAAGATAGTGAATTAATCTCAGGTCAGATGCACTCTTCTTAGCAAATGCACAAACCTGTAATTATCTAGCATCATCCGTGAGTGCAGATGCATCTGTTTGCTGCTCAATCAAGAGCTCTACTGCAGCACAACAGATGCTCATTTGATTTGATGAGTATGTGCCTGCTTCTCAATCATGGCCTTTTTAATCTCTGATACATTTTAAATTACATTTGCCATCCCTTCTCTAGAGAATCAATTTGATTTGAGAAGGGCAGAAAGAAAGGTAGAAAAATAATTATAAAATAGTCTGTTTTGAAGCTTTTGAACACAATCTAATGTTCAATAATATGTTTTTTTTTTTTTTTACCACAAAAAAAAATAAAAAAATAAATAAATACAATTATGTATGCACTGCTGTTCAAAAGTTTGGGATCAGTAAGATTTTTAATGGTTTTTCTTTTTTTTTTTTAAAGAAGTCTTTTCTGCTCATCAAAACAGTATTATTGTGAAATATTACTGAAATTTAAAATAGCATTTTTCTTTTGTAATATACTTTAAAAAATAATTTATTTCTGTGATGCAAAGCTGAATTTTCATCATCATTACTCCAGTCTTCAGTGTCACTTCAGAAATCATTCTAATATGCTGATTTATTAATCAATGTTGGAAACAGTTGTGCTGCTTAATTTTTTTTTTTTTTTGAGCCTGTGATATAATTTTCAGGATTCTTTGATGAATAAAAAAGTAAAAAGAAGCATTTATTTAGATTTTTTGTTATTTTCTAACAATATACACCACTGTTCAAAATTTGGGGTCAGTAAGTTCTATTTTCAATAAATGCTGTTCTTATTAGCATTTTTATCCATCAAAGAATCCTAAAAAAGTATTACCGTTTCAAAAAATTATATTAAGCAGCACAACTGTTTCCAACATTGATAATAAATCAGCTTATGAGAATGATTTCTGAAGGGTCATGTGACACTAAAGACTGCAGTAATGACTGGGGAAAATTCAGCCTTTCATCAGAAATAAATTTTATTTTAAAGTATATTAAAATAAAAACTGCTATTTTAAATTACAAGAATTTTTCATAATATTACTAATTTTTTTTGTATTTTTTTATCAAATCAATGTAACTTTGATGAGTTCTTTAAATAACTTAAAAAATCTTACTGATCCCTAACATTTGAACGGCAGTGTATATGTATATTAATTATATATGATAAATAAATAATTACAGTTATGTTAATTAATTCATTTTGAATTATTTTAACATTTTATGTGTGAAAAAAAAATATTTACTTTAAGTTTTTTAATTTTTTTTATAGATTTAATATAGTTTTAGTATTTATTTATAATTCTTATATATAATTATATATAGAACTTTAAATAATCATTACAATTATTTTAATTTTATTTATTACAAAATATTTTTGTACCTTTTAACAATAATTGAAATTATTTTAACTTTATTTTAAAATGTCATGTATTACTTATGTGACCATAATATATCTATGATTTCATACAAGTGTTCTTTCTGAAAAACAGTGGCATATGGTGCAAAATGACTGATTTGTTTGCTTTAAAGAGAATGGTTTTCAACAGCCTATTGGCAATCTGTTACCTTGATGACTGGCAGGTTTAAATTAGCAAAATGCATAAAGTCAATCTTCAAATCATTACACAAAACCAGTACGTTTGTGAATTGTATGTGACCTGAAAGTCTCTCACACATCCTTGTTATTAAGCCCAGCAAACTGTCTTTCACACTGCTGGTGATCCATTCCGCCTGTGCGCGTCTGATGGATGGTGTGGTCGTTGATTACAGCACTGGAAAGTGAGCGGCCAGATGTGATTGATCGCTGTTATGGACAGGTGATTTCTGAGGAACTGTGTTCAATTACAGTGAACATAGTGGTCTGTGATATAGTGGTACCTGACCTATTCTTCAAATTATATACACATATATAATTCAAGTTGCATGGACTCTTTTATTTTAGGTTTGTATAAGCGTGAGTAAATGATGACACAATGTTCATTTTTACCTTTTTTTTTCTTGTCCTATTATTGGTTGTTCTATCATCACTGTCATGTGTCCTCCTCTCTCTTCTTCTATTACCGTCTGACACCTTTCACTGTGTCTAACACCAAGTCTGATTACATAAGACACATCAGTATATCATTGTTCATGACTGTGACATCACTGTCAGATTATCAGTGGCTTCAGATGAGGCAAGAGCTGCTTTTCAATGTCCAGCAGAAGCTCAGTAGAGGTTTGTCAGAGGTAATCAGCTTTAAATGAGTGTTCTGTAAACTTGCTTTAATGGTATTGAATTTTACCTTAGAAAAACAATGGAGAATTGAGATAGTACTGCGTTTTAGTACCATGTTAAAAAAAAACAAAAAACGAAGATTTAGAATAAGGTTGAAATTACGAGATTAAAGTCAATATGTTTCGAGAATAAAGTTTAAATATTTCAGCAATAAAGTCAAAATTATGAGAATAAAGTCGGAAGGTTTCAAGCATAAAATCAAAATTACGAAAATGAATTTGTAGCAATTACAAGATTATAAAAAAAAAATTTTTGAGACTATATTTTAGCCTTTTGTGCATGCAAATGGCCCAGATTAGGAGCATTGATTGACATGAATATTGAATACAGCATTAATCACATGAATACAGTGATCTGTCCCACCACATTAAAGAGCATGAAAAACACATTATTGCAAGACACATTGTTTATATTTTGCTATAAAACTGACAGATTTTAAAGGAGAACTCCACTTCCAGAGCAACAATTCACAAATACTTTACTCACCCCCTTGTCATCCAAGATGTTCATGTCTTTCTGTCTTCAGTCATGAAGAAATTATGGTTTTTGAAGAAAACCATTTCAGGATTTTTCTCCATATAATAGACTTCATGGGTGCCCCGATTTTTTTTACTTCCAAAATGTAGTTTAAATGCAGCTTCAAAGGCCTCTAAACTATCCCAGCCGAGGAAGAAGGGTCTTATCTAGCAAAACGATCTGTCATTTTTTTTTTTCGGAAAATAAAAATTTGTTTACTTTTTAAGCACAAAAGCCCGTACACAGGCTCTGGGATGTGCGTCCACGACACTATGGTTTATTGAATCACGTCGAAAGGTCACACGGAATGTAGCCAATACTGCAGACCCAGTGTTTATAAAGTGAAGACACACTACAAACAAGACAAAACTATAATGCTATAAGAAATGGAAAAGATTAATTCATTGTTTACCTGGGTCGTTAGTCTATGATTAGCTCACCTCACCTCTTATCTGACAAGTTTTCAGGTTTGAGTCATTCGTTCATCACGTGACAGCCCCATAAGATGAACGAACGACTCGAAAAACCCAAAGACTCGAAACAGGTGAACTAATTTCAGTACAGAACATAATAGGATGTTGCACATGCGTGACTGAGCAAATCACTCCCGAGATGATTTGTTCTTCCCGAGTCACATTAAAGATTCATTCAAAATGAACGTGCATCCCAGAGCCTGCGCTACATGAGCTTTTGTGCTTAAAAAGTATACAAATTTTTATTTTTCGAAACAAATGACCGATCGTTTCGCTGGGGGTGAGTAAATTATTTGTAAATTGTTGTTCTGGAAGTG
Source organism: Labeo catla (assembly GCA_012976165.1). Classification (NCBI taxonomy): domain Eukaryota; kingdom Metazoa; phylum Chordata; class Actinopteri; order Cypriniformes; family Cyprinidae; genus Labeo; species Labeo catla. Next base: position 93,883 of record VONZ01001249.1, on the reverse strand, counting down.
TAGTTCTCCTTTAAAAGCTTAGACTTTGTTTTACATCAAAAGTACGAAAAGCACAAAACTTATTGCTATTATTGGGTGGTTAGCGCACTACAAATAGGCCTAATGAATGCAATCGAAGACGTGAAATAGTATTTATTTTATTTATTACTGTCCCTGCGAGTATAACACATGGTAGTATTTTCAAAATTATTATAACTTTAATTGCTGTGATTTAATTCTAAACTTCAGCTTTATTCTCAAAACGTTTCGACTTTATTCTTGAAACATTTAAACTTTATTCTCAAAACATTTTACATTTATTTTAGTAATTTCAAATTTATTCTCGAAACATTTCGACTTTATTTCTTGAAACATTTCAAATTTATTCTTGTAACTTTAACATTATTCTTGAAACATTTCGACTTTATTTCTTGAAACATTTAAAATTTATTCTCGTAATTTCGACATTATTCTCGAAACATTTCGACTTTATTTTCAAAATTTCAACCCAAAATATTATAACTTTGCTACAGTTTAATTCTTGTAATTTCGACTTTATTCTCAGAACATTTCAAATTTATTCTTGTAATTTTGACATTATTCTCGAAACATTTCAACTTTATTCTCGTAATTTCAGCTTTATTCTTAAACCATTTCAAATTTATTCTCGTAATTTCTACTTTATTCCCGAAACATTTCAGCTTTATTCTCGTAATTTTGACTTTATTCTTGAAACATTTCGACTTTATTTTCTAAAATTTATTTTCAAAAATTTTCTAAACTTAAATTCCTATGATTAAATTCTCATAATTTCAACTTTATTCTCGAAACAATTCAAATTTATTCTTGTAATTTCACCCTGAGAAACTCCTTCGGTGGCTGCGGCGTCATAACAAACGACGGCATGTTTACATCCTGTCAGGATGGCATATCTGCCATTTGTAAGCTCTTTCAGTAGCCGTGGTCTACTAAAAACCTCAAAGGCATCAGGGCTAAAGTGGAGAGAACAAAGACGCAGGTCTTGAGGAAGTTTTATTCATCTACATGCATCTTTCCATTCTTTTCTCTTCTTCTTATCGCTAGGAAAAGCAGTTCAATTCAATTCAATTCAAATTTATTTGTATAGCGCTTTTCACGATACATATCGTTGCAAAGCAGCTTTACACCAAATTGACATTTTTACAATACATGTAGTAGTAGCTTGATGTACATATGGCAGAGATGTGTGGTAAAGATCAAGTAATGATGTAATCAAACAGACAAAGAACACTATAAATTAGTAGCAGAATTCGGTAGTGCTGTATGTTTTCAGGGTTGGTATCATCTGAAGTCCTCTGAGGGGTTGGCATCATCTTTTCTTAAGTGTTCTGGATCAAGACTGGAGCTTGTGAATTCCTAGTTACCATGGGATGTCAATCCCATGGCAGGAACAGAGAACAAATAGGAACATAATTAGCGTAGCTGCTGTTCAAACTAAGAAAAGAAAGATTTGTTAACCAGAGCTTAAAGATTGATAATGAACATTTGATCAGATATAGCTGCAGAAAAAGTTTGAGAGATGCATTATTTGAATGCTTGGCTAAAAAGATGTGTCTTTAATCTAGATTTAAACAGAGAGAGTGTGTCCGAACCCCGAACGTTATCAGGAAGGCTGTTCCAGAGTTTGGGTGCCAAATGTGAAAAAGCTCTACCTCCTTTAGTGGACTTTGCTATCCTAGGTACTACCAACAGTCCAGAGTTTTGTGACCTTAGGGAGCGTGATGGATTGTAGCGTGGTAGAAGACTAGTTAGGTACGCAGGAGCTAAACCGTTAAGTGCCTTATAGGTAAGAAGTGCTATTTTGTAGCTGATGCGGAACCTAATAGGTAGCCAGTGCAGAGACTTTAAAATTGGGGTAATATGATCATATTTTCTTGACCTGGTAAGGACTCTAGCAGCTGCATTTTGGACTATCTGTAGCTTGTTTATTGAAGATGCAGGACAACCACCTAATAGTGCATTACAATAGTCCAGTCTAGAGCTCATGAATGCATGAACTAGCTTTTCTGCATCAGAAACAGGTAACATGTTTCGCAGCTTGGCAATGTTTCTAAGATGGAAGAATGCTGTTTTTGTAACATGAGAAATATGATTTTCAAAAGACAAGTTGCTGTCTAATATAACACCCAGGCTTTTGACTGTAGTGGAAGTAACAGTACATCCGTCTAGTTGTAAATTGTAAGTCAAAAGATTCTGTGTATTGTTTTTAGGTCCAATAAGTAATATCTCTGTCTTATCTGAATTTAATAGCAGAAAATTGTTGGTCATCCAATCTTTTACATTTTTAACGCACTCTGTTAACTTTGATAATTCAGGAGTTTCATCTGGTCTTGTTGAGATATATAGTTGAGTATCATCAGCATAACAATGGAAACTAATCCCGTGTTTTCTAATAATATTACCAAAAGCAGTGAAGACTTGCATTGCTTCTCTTGTTGCCTTTTGACTGAAAATTACAACCAAAAGGCGCACAAAGTGGCATCGTATCAGTATTTTATTTTCCGAGTTGTGTTGTGGTAAAAATAGCAACAGTAGCTCACTGAGTGCAGCCATTTCACGTCATTGAAATAATGCTGCCCCCATAGTCCAAATGTCTTTTATGGATTTTCTACATATTTCACCAAGAGACATCATTTATGTTATATTAACCCTTTCTTGATAAGAATTTAATGTTGTTTCATATGGTTTCATTAGCATTTCAGATGACTCAATTTACCCTTATGTCATGTGTCAGTGTCATTTCCTGATGAAAGCAGTTGAGACACAAGATCTTTGCTGAATATTCAGGCAAACCTACAATAATTTCTAATGATACCTGTTAAAACATTCTCCTGTATGTGGGTTTACACTGCGTTTTTTTTATCAGTGTGAAAGGTAAGCTATCAAAAAACTCATGTTGTTCTATTGTTGTTCCATTGTTTTGCAAGCAGAATGTTTTTGTGGTTATGGTTGCTGGTTGGCTGGCATCAAGCATTGTTGCTGTCGTGCAAACTCTAAGTGCGTCCAGGAGAAATAAATGTGTCGTGCTGCTGTCCTCTGAAAAGTTTTTCAAAGTCAGGACAGTAAAATAAGGTAGAAGTACCTCACTAGAGTCAATTTTAAAGAGTTAATCCAAAGGATTGTCTGCTTAACTGATATATAAATAGTCAACATACCATCTCATCACTTCAAAACAAATGTTTTATGAACATTTACTCATTGATGAACATTTTGTTGTTACTTCTTATTTTCACTACTAAGCAAAAGTTTGAAAGACATTTCTTCTGATTACCAAGGCTGCATTTATTTGATTAAAAATAGAGTAAAACAGTAAAATTGTGAAATATTATTGCAATTTAAAAGAACTGTTTTCTGTATGATTATTTTGAAAAATGTAATTTATTACTTTAATGCAGGAATATGTAAATTAATATGCAAATTATTTTATTTTTTAAATCTAAAGTTGTGGTTGATTCTACAGGCCATATTCCTAATAAATGTTTTTATTTTTTTAATACTTAATGTAACTCATATTTAATCCATTTCTGTATTGTGTTAGATCTTGTGAATGGTAGGTGGGATAAGCGAGTGATTGTGATGAAAGGAAACACTGTCACTCTGCAAACAGGAGCTACTCATCTACAAAATGTTGCTGAAGTAATGTGGCTGTTTGAAAGTGGAGACCAAATGACCCGTATAGCACAGCTGTATAAAGGAACAGTTTTCACTCATTATGAACCGAGACTCTTCAACAGACTAAAGCTGGACCGAGAAACTGGATCACTGACTATCTGGAACATCAGCACCAGTGAAACTGGACTTTATGAAGTCACTATCAGTGGATTCATACTAGTGAGGAAATTTAAAGTTGATGTTTATGGTAAGATTTAAAGACCATTATGTTTGTCATAACTATTAATAATGATCAGCATATAAAGTGTGTGTGTTTGTGTTTGTGTGTGTGTTTTAAAGAGCCAGTTTCTGTCCCTGCCATCACGACTGGCTCATCTGTGCCTCACCCAAATCAAAAACTCTGTACTGTCCTCTGCTCTGTAAAAAATGAACAAGGTGCGTCCATCTCATGGTATAAAGAGGGTGAAATGGTGAACCAGACCAGCAATCCAGATCTCAGCATGAACCTGAGTTTACTGTTAGACCTCCATTATAATGATTCCGAGGCCTACAGCTGCACAGCTGCAAATCCAGTGACCAATAAGACCGTCCATCTTCACATCAAAGAGATCTACTCACAACATGAAGGTGCATAAACTCTTCCTGCCACAATGACCTCTGTGCAGTCCATGTGTCTCTTAAAGGGGTCCTCGGATGCCCATTTTCCACAAGTTGATATGATTCTTTAGGGTCTTAATGAAAAATCTATAACATACTTTGGTTAAAATTTCTCAGTGGTAGTGTAAAAAAATACCCTTTTTACCTTGTAAAAATCAGCTCTCAAGAAATCAGCCTATTCTGTTGCATGTTCCTTTAAATGCAAATGAGCTCTGCTCACCCCGCCCCACTCTTCTGTGGAGTGACGAGCCATGCTCTGTTTACTTTAGTGCGTTTAGCCGCTAAACTTGCTAACTAGCAGGTTATTAGGAAAGGTAATTGCAAAGATTCATAAAAAAAACCCTTATACTCACTTCTGCTGTGAGTGAAGCTGGATCACGAATGATTTGCATGAACATAGACGCATTTATGTAGATCGGGAGGCTCATTCCCTTCACAAACAAATGTAATCCACTGCATCTTCAGCAGCTCAGATGTCGGGAGTAAATGACGACCGCTATGTTCATTATTACATCCAACAACACAACACCTCAATCGCTTAGGAGCCATTTTTGTCTACGTTCCTCCCTGCCCCGGCATCGAAACAATGGCGATCGGACGGTTACAGCTCATTCAGGGCGGATCTAAGGTAAGACGACAGTGTCAATCAAACTATCGAGGGAGTGGCTTCTGTCGGCACTAAGAATGGCTTGATTTGGAAAAGGGGAAATTAATTTTACAGATTAATTAAAAACCACTGGGTGGATTTTTGTCATTCTAGGGTAGATGTGTACACACACTGCCAAACGACACGCAAGAGTGAACTTTGCATCCAATCCAACCCCTTTAATAAACAATGGCTATTGTTGATTTTATGCCTGTCTTTCTCTCTTCTCTTTCAGATTGTCCAGAGCATTGTGGTGTCACTGAGGTTTTGATTCGATTGGTTCTGTCTGGTCTGGTGGGAATTGGCACTGTTGTCTTTCTGGTTGAGTACATCATGATGTGCTCCACTCAAGGAAGAGCTTCATCTGTTTGATAAAGACTTGCCATTATAGTTTTTAAGGTTATAAGCATAAAATAAAATGAAAATTAAAGATCCAAACTATTTGTACTGTAAATCAGTTAAGCGCTGCAGGGATGATGTATTTTTTATAGGTGAAAAAATATGACCCTGAACCACAAAACCAGTCATAAGTAGCACGGGTATATTTGTAGCAAAAGCCAAAAATACACTGTATAGGTCAAAATGATCAAAAATCATTAGGATATTAAGTAAAGATCATGTTCCATGAAGATATTTAGTAAATTTCCTACTGTAAATATATGAAAACTTAATTTTTGATTAGTAATATGCATTGCTAAGAACTTCATATGGACAAGGTGATTTTCTTAGTATTTTGATTTTCTTTGCATTTTCTCAGATTCCACATTTTCAAATAGTTGTACAGTGTCTCGGCCCAACAAACCATACATGAATGGAAAGCTTATTTGTTCAGCTTTCAGATGATGTATAAGTTAAAATTGACCGTTATAACTGGTTTTGTGGTCCAGGGTCACAAATTAAGCAATTCTGTCAAGTCAGCACGTTTTAAATGGGTTTTTGATTAAATGTCTGAAATAAGGTCTGCAGTTAACACAGGTTTTCTGTCATTTAAAACTAAATAACTATTTTTCACTCTCTGTCGTACTTTTGCAAAGTTAGAAGGTCTTTCTTTTATGGTTTCCTGTTCATAAGGGGTATTGGGAAAAAAAAGAAATTGTTCTACCTTTCTGCCAACCCACTACTCCCCACATTCATAGAGCTGAAATGTTGCACAGGGCATTTCTCTCTCAATGTTCAGTGAAAATCAAGTGTTGCTTATATGAAGTTCAATGAAAGATGAAGTGGTCTAGTGGTATTTTCTTCTGCAGTGACATCTGAGCTTTATAAAACCACTTTCTATGGCATGTTGCTGTCCAAGTGTCTGGCAAGCTTTTTGACATAAAGTGCTGTTTTGTATTTTTAAAAGGAACCCCAGATATTAAGACTAGTACATCTTAATATAATGTAAATGATGTCTTTCACTGAAATATTTAGTAGAAACTCCATTAAAGATTGTTTTGATCGTTTTATTCATATTTTGAGCTATGGGGGCGCCATTATTTCATTGATGTAAAATGTTTGCACTATGTGAGATACCTGTTGCTATTTTTACCACAGTACAACTCGGAATACACAACTCAGAAAATAAAATACTAATACGATGACCACAGCTACAGTCAATTTACAATCAATTTTCCCCACAAGGAGTCATGACAAGTGTTGGCATGTTTACATCTTGCCTAGATGGCATCTAGCGTTTCTTGTCTCTGGTGTTTGTAAGCTCTTTCAGTAGCTGTGCTCTACTAAAAGCCTCAAAGGCATCAGGGCTGAAGTGGAGAGAACAAAGACATAGGTCTTTAGGAAGTTTTATTCGTGTACAGGCATTTACCCATTCTTTTCTCCTCTTCTTATCGCTAGGAAAAGCAGTGAAGACTTACATTGCTTGTCTTGTTGCCCTTTGACTGAAAATTACAACCAAAAGCAGCACAATGGGGCATCGTATCAGTATTTTAAGTTGTGTTGTGGTGAAAATAGCAACAGGTAGTGCCAGTATAGCTCACCAAGTGCAACCATTTTACAGCATCGGACTATTGTCATCCCCATAATCCAAAATATGTATAAAACAATGTGGATTTTTGGGTTTCATGGGTTTTCTACTACATATTTCAGTAAGAGACATCATTTGCGTTATATTAAGCCATACAAGTTTTGATACCTGGCATTCCCTTTAATGCAGAGTGAAGTGCAAGTTCTGTCGTTACCAACATAGTTCATCGATTCTGTGTTTCCCGAAACCATAGTTCAAATAAACATTCGCAAACAGCGTCACAAACTTACGTGGAACTACAGTTCTCGACCTGTGGTTAGAAGCATAGTTCCTTGTTAGGAAGACATATGGGCTCAATAAATTATGCTCTTGGGCACAGTAAGCAAGCTAACATGCAGTACAATCTATATCTTCCATTCTATCTAAATATTAATGCATTTTAATCTATGTATTTTTGCGCATCCTCTATAAGCACAGTTTTTAATTAGTTCGCATATGCCTAAGGGAACCCCGAGTATGATGTAAGTGGGAACCTGTGATGAATTAGACATTAAATAAATGGAAATGACATGAAACAAAAAATAGTAAATTAGTCATCAGGTGCCATGTTAAATATAGCTGCATTTTAGAAATCTCTTATCAGTTAAATAGCAGAAGTTATCATTCCACCACAGCGTGTGACGTCAATAACAATTGCTTTGTTGAAATAATGTGGTTCAAACAACGAAGATGCGACCGTGTTCGGGAAACAGCCCTAACTACCTAGATTGTTTCCACAACAATGCATCAAACTATGGCGGTTAATCAGCAAGTTACGGTGTCGTCTGGGAAACGCACCCCAGAACTGTGGTCTCTCATCAACACAAACAGTTTACTTGTTCAACCCTGAAATATGGGTTGAATTCAGAATAACATACTATTTGTACTGTTTCTCTCATACAAAAATATGGCTACAATAGTAAGGGTTATTGTGGATTCAACCAGAGCTGCCATGTAGTTTCTCAATTAATAGTCTCCTACAAACTGCCACAGCATGTTCTCCATCTATTAAGAGCTAATGTGACAGGTGTTTTTTTAGCAAGTCTTCCAGAAACAAAGCTGCCTACAAGGTATTGGGCTGACAGTGAGCTCTTTTGAGGATGACAATCATGGATTTGCCAAAATTTGTTGGTGACATCAAAGAGTTTCATGTTTTGTTTGCCGAACTCTGTAAAGAGAACTTAACATGACAAGGCCCATAATTATGAGGAGGCTTTAGTGAGAGCAACAGAAGAAATTAATGCAAACAATATGAGGGGGGAGAAGTGCAAAAGTCAATGTATATAAAATATAAATGTATATATATATATATAATATATATATTTTATATATGTATAAAATCTGTAATTTAAATTTTGAGAATACAAAAAAAGAAAGATTCAGTTTTATGTCAAGGCAGAACTACTTCAATAGTTCTTTTTTCACTGATGTTGTCCTTCATTTAAATCCTTCATTGTAGACATGATGTCAATAAAGTGCCTATTTGGCATCTATGGAAGGTGGAGCAGTCATCTAATGTTGGGTTTTCACTGATTCCAATGTTCCTGCAAAACCACCACATAATGAACATTTCTTATTATTGAATTAACCTATTTAAAAGTACTCTAGAGCATATTTTATTACAAATGAACTGGATTAAAGTGTAAATCATCAAACTGTGTGTGGTAGCTGTGTGACTATAGTTGAGTCATTCCACGAATTGAGTGCCTCTGACCTTTTTAAGTGTATTTTTTCTATTGGGTCACCAAAATCTATTTTTAAAAGCTTTTTGTATTAATTGAAATGTCTCCCTTAATAAGGTTTAAAAACATGATGATCTTTATATTAAAAATTATCGTGTTTTTTTCCACTGACACCATCTATTTTGTCACGTCCCTCATGGCCTTCTGTGAAAGTGTACTTGGGATGTGAATAATAAAAAAATAAAAAGGTCCATACATTTCACAATTGTCATAAATATCTATCTGTTTTTTTTTCCTGGTAATGTTTTTTTTTATTTCTAAGTAAATTCATGATTATTCATTAAAATCATATTATTTAGTTTGTACCTACTACCTCAGTAACCCCTCATTACGCAAATAATTCCCCCCCATAAAAATAATGAACTAATCCTTATGTGACATCATTAACAGGAAGTGACATCATATAAGTCTTCTGAACAACATTGACACAGGTAAGTTACCACCTTCTTTTATAACTATAACTTATTAATATTGTGATATTGTGATTGTCAAGCTGAATGACTCAACCCCGTAACATCAAATAAAGAGAGAAAATTACTTGTGAAAATGATCTTTGATATTTTAACAATATACATGTTTTTTTAAGATCTGTGCTCTCCTGTTATTCACTACATTTTGAGCAGCGGCCATTTAGAGCAAAAAATCACAACCCTGTCACACTCATTTAATCATAACGAGGTTGTGAGATTAAGTTATCCAGTAATTTAAATTAATTATTACATTTGATCAAGAGTCTTATACCACATGCATATGTTGAATGTAGTAATGTCCATGTTAAAGCTGTAAAAAACAACTATTTATATGTTAAGATGTACTTGTCTCTTCAACCCAGTTACCCTAGTCTCAACCCTGTCACACCTACATTTTTATTATTTTTTAAGTTTATGAAAAAGTAATTTAATGTTTTTTGAACTCTCATAGTGTCCGTAACGAGGATGAAGACTAATAGTGCCCATTTCTTAAAATAATGACTAATAATAATAGGGATTTGATGCCTGACATGGGAAAATGTGTTAAATATGTCATTAATGTTGTGGGGTGTTCAGAAAAGTGATACATTTTGGTAAAAAATCTAAAAATGTGTAAGTCCAAATTGTACCGGTTTTATGGAATGACTCAGCTGATATGTCCCGTCCGTTAATTCTGGTATTAACATATATTTACATTAACCAGGTCATATACATACGTATGGTATGTATGCCAACTTTAAACAATGTAAAGTAAATGCACAAAATCAATATCAGTTGTCATGCAGTTTTCCAAGTGAAGGCACATTGGAATTTGTGGTGTAAATGCCATCCAGCTAATTCAGTCTCAATATGAAATGCAAGTTTATGCGTTTATGTTAGGTGTAAGGGTGGCTAAAGGCACATGTGAGGACTTACCCATGATGATTTTCTCATGAGATTCTTGTGCAGCAGCTTTTGCATTCACTGTTATGTACCTTTGCTTCACACAAAAGAATTTCTGCTAAATTGAAATACCATAATTAGTTTTGAGCCATATAATCATAATAAGGAACTACAAACTAGTAAGTGTGGCTTTTGAAGTCAAATGAAACTGTTCTGTGCCCATGCTCTGGTTTTACACCTGAATTTAAAATTAGACTTGCCATTTACATTGCTGTGAAAGTGCTTGATTCTGTTTGTACACTTAATGTCATCAGATCTTCCACCAAAATCTATGAATGCATAAGTGATCCTTCGCTAACAAACAAATAAGTAAATTGTAGATATCTGGGGCAGACTAGTGTCTGATATGTTTTGTTGTTGTTGTTTTGTTTTTTCAAATATGTGCATTGAAAATTAGGCAGGGAAATTAGGTTCATATTCATAGGTGTAAATATATCATACATTTTTGTAGTTCACAAGTAAGTTGGTTATGATTGATTCAAAATACCATTACTAACAACAGAGCTGCTGGAACTGCAAATTTATACACTCTTTGGGGAAAAAAGTCAAATGATCTTTTTCTTTGGTTCTGTATGAGAAACGTTCTGTAAAACTGATTTTTTATCAGATATCTCAAGAAACTTATCTGGTCTTTAAACAAAACTGCTCTGAACAATATGCAAAAAACACACAGTCTTTACCTGAACATAGCCGTAAATGAGAGGTCAAATAAAAATACTGTGTTAAATTACTGTGATAATACTTACTTTACATATGTATAAGACGATGGCCACCAAGATTGAAGTAACACCACAACCAACAGAAGTAGCAACATTGTCTGAGGTTGAAGCAGAGTTGGGTGTTTCAGTAGTGAATGTTGTGGTGGACATTTGTGGGCTGATGGTAGAGTGTAGTTCTGCAAGGGTCAGAAGAACGAAGCATTTTATAAAACTATAGACTTCACTTTTCTACAGCCCACCTGAACCCCAAACAAACAAACAAAAATTTTTTTTGGAACACCAGAAGAACGATGACATTGTAATATACTCACTGTTGACAGTAGCATTATAACATATCTCTTTTCCTGATGTTTTTTTGTCTGGTTTGGCACTGTAGCATCTGTTGTAGTTGACATTATATACAATTAGATGGCCAGTCTCTATTGAAACTCTAATCACAGTCCTTTTTTCACAATCTATTTCAGAGAATATTGTCAATCCAGTAGCTGGGAATGGTAGGACGGCACTTCCACCCTCATTTACATCCACCTTTTTACATTCCGTACAAGAACCTGTCAAAATAAATATTTTAATATTTTAAATGTAAGAAAATTAGTAATACAGATTCAAACTTAGATTTAAATTCAGATTTTACATTTCCGTTTGCTTAGCATGTAAATAACTGATTTGCATAGTTATTAACGTAACTGTGGCCAAGGATTCAATAAGATGGTCCAAAAAATTTAACTTTCTACCCTCCAACTGTTATTTTATAGTGGAAATGACACTATTCATTGTCATTTTTTTTTTCGAAAAAAAAAATGTTAATTTGCCAACAAGGCTGATTATCTATTTGGATAATCTCAAAATGGTAATATATCAAGTTACTGAAAGAATATTCTAAAAAAAAGTTAATATTTTTCTACATTTCCCCTTTAGTGAGTGCAGATTATAAAAAAATCTAGTTTTGTCTTAATATAACAAGTTTCCCGCCAAAGCATTCCTGCATGCGTCATACATAAGACAATCCCACAATGCATTGCAACAAGCTTGGCAAAAAATGCATTCAAGATCTATCAAAAATCCATTTAAGAGCAAACATGAAGTGAGGGAGATTAAGGAAAGTTGTTACACACGTTATTTCATCCAAAAAGTATGTGTGCTCATTATTATCTACATTGCAGCAGAGCAGCATGTGCGACGGTTAGACACATGGGCAACACGGGCGCCATGCACGTTAGAATCGCTACTGGTTATGTTATCATTACAATCAACTATTTAGTCTCTCCTGTGGCTCACATGACAAGCACTGTTCTTCAGGAGCATATCACATCAGTCACTTATTTGGTTCTTATTTGATTTCGCTTTTGTAGTCAGACTGATTGTTTGCTCACTCGCTTTTGAAACGGAGCCGGCATACCCAGACAGTCGAGGCATGATTCAACTTGCGAAACAATTAAACAATATAAACTATGTCTTACCTACGGCAAGTATATGAGCATGCTCATGAAACCAAACAACATCCACATCCTAATCATAGCTTTTCATTAAATTGTTTGGATTCTGTTCAGCTTCCGTTCAACTGCTTTTTCCGCCAAAAAATCCCGCCAAACTCCTGCTTCTTCTTATTTTGCTTTAGTGGTGGTTGGTATTGTGCATTTCTGCCACCTACTGAGATGGAGTATAGAGCATCAATGTGGACTAATACAAACGGAGGGAGAGAATTTTAACTAAATTCTTTTAAATGGATCTGTCGTGTTCTGAAGTGTGAATCTGGAGATTTGGCAGGAAAAGTTAAATATTAATAAACCACAATACTTTATATTCACTCTATCAGGTCTGTTCCTTTCAAAACTTTTATTAACTGTGCATATACAGTTGAAATCAAAAGTTAACATACACCTTGCAGAATCTGTAAAATGTTAATTATTTGACCACAATAAGAGGGATCATACAAAATACTGACCTGAATAAGAAATTTCACATATAAGACATTTACATATAGTCCACAAGAGGAAATAATAGTTTCATTTATAAAAATAACTCTGTTCAAAATTTTACATACACTTGAGTCTTAATACCATGTTGTTACCTGAATGATCCACAGCTGTGGTTTTTTGTTTAATAATAGTTGTTCATGAGTCCCATGTTTGTCCTGAATAGTTAAACTGCCCGCTGTTCTTTAGAAAAATCCTTCAGGTCCCACTAATTCTTTGGTTGTTCAGTATTTTTGTGTATTTATACCCTTTTCAACAATTACTGTATGATTTTGAGATCGATCTTTTCACACTGAGGACAACTAAGGGACTCATATGCAGTTATTACAGAAGGTTCAAACACTCACTGATGCTCTAGAAGGAAAAGCCATGCATTAAGTGCCAGTGGTGCAAACTTTTAAACAGAATGGAGATGTGTAGTCTACATTTTTTTTATTTTCTCATTTAGTACTGCCTTTCCAGAAGCTACAGAAGATACTTACGTTTCCCAGAAGACAAAATAAGAGAAATTTACCCTGATCTTCCAATTCAAAAACATTTTCACCCCCCAGCTCTTAATGCATCATGTTTTCTTCAGGAGCATCAGTGAGCATTTGAACCTTTTGTAATAGTTGCATATGAGTCCATCAGTCAGTTGTCCTCAGTGTGAAAAGATGGATCTCAAAATCATACAGTCATTGTTGGAAAGGGTATAAATACACAAAAATGCTGAAAAAACAATGAATTTTTTTTAAACTTATTTTGTCTTCTGGGAAACAATTTGGTCTTCTGTAGATTCTGAAGGGCAGTACTAAATGAAAAAGGTAAAATAAGAAAAATGTACACATCATCATTTTGTTCAAAAGTTTACACCCCTGGCTCTTACTCTCACCCCTGGATCCCTCTTATTTTGGTGTAATAATAAACATTTTGCAGATTCTGCAGGGTGTATGTAAACTTTTGACTTAAACTGTATTTTCCTCAGTGCAGCTCCAAGGATGTTTTTAAAGTAAAGTTTAGTTTCAGTTTTTCAAATATGTCTTTTAATTCCTTTCTTTCCTTATCATATGCATAACATTCCATTATCACATCACGTCAGACAGATTCTGTTGGACTGTAATGCAAGCTCATCCCATTTGTTTTCTACACTAGTACTGTACTATAATGCACTACTAAAATATTCTATATTTAGTTTCCTCTTCTCCATTATCTAACATTAAAGTCTAATTGAGGCATCATTATCTTTTTGTTCATACATGTAGTTTGTAAGTCAATTGTTCTGCTCATAATTACATTAATAACAGGCGTTTTGAAGACCGTGAGTGTGAGTCCTGCTGTGCTGCGAGCACTTCTAGCCATTTAGGGGTTGTTTGACTTGGCAGAGTGACTGATGCACTGGCTGGCATGACAGATTTACAGCAAATACGACTGAACTACTGCCAAAGGAAAACAGGAAGATGTCCAGGAGCTAAACGATCCTTCCAAAACAGATTCCAAGCTAGTTGTACTCACATATAAGATTTATGCAGCTGGAAATTGGATAATATCTGCTGATAAGAAACCCACAGGGGTCCAGCAGAACCATTTAATGGGCTTGAAATAAAAAGACTGAGCTGCTGGACTTGCGTAAGTCACCCCGTCTCAGGTCAATGATGCTAAATTAGATTGTTAGCTGAATTATTTCACTGTTTTCACCAGGCTGAACCTTCCCATGCAATCGGATCCAAACATCTGAGAACACTGAAATACAGTACTTGTTATAAAATGACTCTCACTATTGTAGTTTAGAATGATTTCTGAAATATCACGTGGCACTGAAAACTGGAGTAATGGTGCTGAAAATTCAGCTTTGACTCACAAAAAGAAAAAACATTTTAAAATGCATCCAATTAGAAACTAGCTATTAATAACATTTCACAATTTTACTGTTTTTTTTTTTTTTCATTTTGCAGTGAGAAGTTTGCTGAATGTGATTCACATCCTCTATGAAACCCTCTTAGGTGGAAACAGGTTCCTCGTCTCCACATTCGTTTTCCCATTTACGCAAATCAGCCTCCCTGAAATAGAAGTATCTAGAGATCTTCATGTCCGGTTATCTGCCATGTTTCCTCTCCCCACCATGGCAACACTGTACACAGAGAGTGTTTTAATGAGAGAACTGTTTTGCCCAGGTTCATCGTTCCTCCCAGGACTCATAAGAGAACATCTTGCACACAAGTCAGACTTACACTGGCGTTCTTGAGAGCGTTACGTTTGCCACTGGGCGCAGTTTTGCCAGCGATGCCATCGTACTTCATCAAGCAACACAAAGCACTGCTCAGCAAAAAACAGCATCACAAAGGTAAGCCGAAAGTCACTTTTAATACAATGTGCTTTACAGGCAAAAGTTTGGATATTTTTGGACCTAATTTGTTTCACATGCTCCTAAAAACCTTTTGATATAAAGGCTTTTGCTTAAAAGCTTAAAAATTTGTTTTGTACAAATACAAATTGTGTACATGTGAATTTGCTTATAAAACTACTTTTTTTTTTTTTTTTTACAATTAAATGTTAGATAAAAAAAAATACTATTATTCTAAAATGTAAAATAAAAAATCAGTTGATGTAAATTTAAATGTTATTTTATAGACATTATGAATTTTAGAAATCAGTGTATTTTAATATTAATAAAATATATATTAAAATTAAATGTATGTGTGTGTATATATATATATATATACATAGATACACAAAATGTAAAAACTACACACAAAAAGAAATAATAATAAAATAATAATTATTTTATTAAAATTTAATTTTGTAGCATTTTAAATAAATTATATATATATATATATATATATATATATATATATATATAATTTAAAAAACTTATAGAAGTTTATCCAATATGTAAAAACTAAACAAAAATTAATAGTTAGTTGATGTATCTAGATTAACTGTAGATCCAAAATTATTATTATTATTATATTTGATCAATTTTTTTTTTTATAGACAATATGAATTTATTTTAATTTTCTGTATTTTTTTATCTACAGTGTAAAAACTAGACAAGATATCCAGAATATACATTATTTTATCGTATAGTTTTAAAATCAGTTATTCCAAAATGTAAAAAGTAAACAAACAAATAAATAAATAAATAAATAACCTGTATGTGTGTCCAAACGTTAAACTGCCTTGTAAACTATTAAATCTAGAATTAAAATATAAATATCTAAAGTCTTTTTTTATCATATTGTATAGAAGTATATATATAAACTATTATATATAAAGTTCTAAACTATATATATATATATATATATATACATACATACATATATACATTTTTTTAGTGTAGTTGTATAATGTAATGTAGTTTTGTAAAAATAAGTAAATAAAAAAATAAATAAAAAAAGGAAAACGGTGTTTCCAAAATTGACTGGCCCCACAGGTCACAGGCAACAGCCTCACCCTTGAGCTCATGGGACGCTGCAAAACAAAACACTATTGCAGCCCATCAAAACTGACTGAGCATTTTCATTTTAGTAATGACTTTTCTGTGGCTTCAGATTAAATGCGTGATTCAAAAAGACAGTATGCGTTTGCTAAAGCCTACAGTAATCCTATAAACTCACTCCAGTGACAAAGAGATGAGTACATGAACGATGGCTCATATCTTTCCTCCTGGTAATTGTTGCTGTGCAGAAGTGATCTATATTGTCTTGCTTTGTAAATATCTGTTTCATGATGACTGGCTGTTGATTCTGGTATGAAAAATGACCTGGGTATGTTTTGTGACATTCACATGCAAGCTATAGTTACATTACTATTGATATCACTCACACATCTGTGTAATGCCTTATGAGTATGTTTGTCTAAATAGATGCTTTTTGTTGCCAGGTAGTTATAGGCTGAATACCACTTAGCAACCAAAAAGCAGTGCCATGGCATTGCAGCGTGGGAGTTTTGCACATGCAAACATACTCACATTTTCATAAATGCACAAATTACACTTTGGTTTACTGTCAGATGTTTTCATGGTTCACCAAGTGTCAGTTTTAAAATCTACTGACAGCCAGTTAATGGATAGTAGCCTATACTTAAATGCTTTATCAGTGAATTTTGTGTAAATGTTGTTAAACCGAATCTTTATTTAAATTAAGCAATTTTGTTTACATAGTACAAGCTCATAAAATGTTAAAGCTTTAAATGCATATATCTATAGATATATATATATAGAGAGAGAGACAGATAGATTACTTAAAATTTCACCAAGCTGCTTATTACTCATTAAAAACTCCCACAGATCATGCTTTCATGCCATGTTAAGTCTTATTTTTAAATTAGTCTTCCCATTAACGCCATAATGTTCATTCAGACTGATTCGAGAACGTGGGAGGCGGGATTTATTGCATGAACCAATCACAGCCGAACATAACCAGTCATATCCAATCATATCGTAAGGAAGGCATTGACTCTTTTCACATGACTTTCCCCCATTCATTCTCCGTTAACCCCTACCAAACTCACCGCACACTTTAGGGGGTCTGTTAAAACTCAATGGGCTCGGGGGAGGCGAGATAGATTCAGACTCTCTCTGTTAAATTATGTTTCTTTAGAAAAATCTGTGATTTATACACTTTTAATGTTATGTTTTGTAATATTGGCTTTGTTTTATAGTGTGTTTTCATGACGCATCATCAGTCGGCCATATTGGCGGCACTGAACGTAAACAATGCCACTGAACCAAATGGAACTTGCATATTTTGCTAATTATTGCTGCTGAAAATGGTCAATTATTGTCGTGTTTTGGGCTGTGCTAATCGGTCGGACCGGGAAAAACATTTGGAGTACTATAGACTGACAAAAGTTCTAACAAATCAAAGAGAAGAGTGTAAAAAACTGTCTGAGGAACAAAAGGCGTTTGTGGTTGACAAGGGCAAGAATGTTGACAACGTTCGTGTTTGTTCTTATCATTTCTGGTAAGGAAGGTGAAATATTAATCTAATATCTTAATTAATGCTCATATGTGTTTTTACCACCTATTAACTTTAGTTTGTCAAAATATTGCGCCCGTTCCTGCTTACTAAGTCTGTCTCTATATGATTTAGCAGGTTCCAACAGCATAAATTAGCAGAACAATTTATTGAGTACATTTTAGTGTCGCGTTTGTTATGATGACGGCGTTGTGTTTTGTTTAGGCTAGGCTAGTATTTACCTCAGCTCATGGAATGGATACTTGTGATTAGCTTATGCTGTATCTTTTAACTCTGTGGTGAGTTATCTGTAGCCTATATTGTAAAAGTCAAGTGCAAAGTACATTTAAATTCTTTAGTTGGCATACTAACATCAGTTAATTAAATACCCTTCAATTTTTACCGTTCGCTCTAGTTACAGCTAAAATGTTGCTACCGATTTAGTGCTGGCAAACACAGCTTTTACAGTAAATTTTACAGGCTTATTTGGTCCCTTCTAAGGTGACATCACATGTAGACAGTCATTTAGAAGAGACCTTGAGAATCCGCCTCGCAGGCTGCTCCTCCTTCATTGACAGCTCATGTAATCTCCAACCTGTTGGTTATTTGCGCTCCTCTCGACGAGCTTAATCTGTCCAGACTGCATCGGGCTTTTGGCAGGAGAGTCAGAGCGGGGCATCTTTTGCGCACTTGCCTCTAGGTAAGTCAAAGGACGGGACGCTGACCCGAGTAAAGCCGATTCCTGTCCCATTCACAGAGACCAGACGAGACTGAGACAACTGCTGTTGCTAGAAAACAGGTCAGACTTTAAATTACAGTGTTCATGTTAACGTGCAGTAATTGTAATTAATTATATTTGCATGCAATACATGAGCATTGCAATTTAAAGCGTAATTTTTTTGTGCAATAGACTAGTTTTACTGTCTGAGTGCACGCAACAATTGATGAAGAAAACAACTTATCTTGGATTGATGACTTGGGTTAAATGCATAAAGCATATAAAAGATTTTTGCATACCGATCGCACTGCATTAATTGCACAGGAATGTGCATCATTGCATTTCGGACGCGTTGCAAATGTCTGTTTCGTTGAGATCTGCGCAGCATCCTCTCTCCTCGCATGTCATTCTTTGTCACTGCTGCCCTTGCTTGAGGCTCGGTAGTTTCTGCAAGAAGCAAAGATCGTGCTGGAGTTGTTACAGACCTGAAGGTAAGGTCAAAAATTGGCTGTTTGTAAAAGAATCACCCATGCATGCATTAGAATGCACGTTGTGAGAGATGATTGATTAATGCATCACATGCACATTAAAGATGCACGCTGGTTTGTGCATGAACAGATTAGATGATGACCCGTCATCGGTCACTGAGGTGTGTGGGACATCTCGCACCGGGACATGAGCTGCATGCATGCATTTAATAGTCCGTGCTGAGCTGCATGTTTATGTTCGTCAGTTAGTCTACACAGGCGCACTGTACATTAAAGGGGCTGCATCTTAAAGACAAAGCCAGGCAAGTACAGAATGTTCTTTTTATGTGAGCAAAGAGAGAGACTGCAAGTGTAATGCTTTGCGTTGACTTAATTTTGCAGTGTTGTACATTGCAATATGCATTTTTTTTATATTATAATTTAAGACAAAAACAAAGTAAAAGATAATGTAAAAAAGGTACTTTAAGTTATCTAACCATAAATGGTGAAAACTATAGGTTATTAAGGCAGTGTTAGAATTGTCTGTGAAATATTGTAAATAATATATGGTTATGATATACTCATAACTGATACATTAATTGTGAGTATACTGCAGTGGGAGTTTTTACTGTATTTTTATTTGTTTTATTTTAAATGTTTTTTTCTATTTTAAATTAATATGCATTTTCATTAAATTACATTTTATTGTAATTTATTTTATTATAATTTATTAGATAAACTGAAATATTAAATATTTATCTTCATTGAAATGTTCTCATTTTAATTATTAATATATTTGTAAAAAGTGTTTCATTAATTTTTATTATAATTTTCATTATAATTCATGTACAATTAAATTAATTTAATATTTATCTTAATTTTTATTTTACTTAATCATTTTTTTATTTAAAAAATATATTTTCTCATTAAGTTTTCATTTTAATTTTTTTTAAATATTTGTATTCATTTAAAATATTTTCAATTAAATTTATTTTATTTATTAATAATATTAGTAATTTTATTGCTAATATTTTATGAATTTCATGAATTAAATGCATAACAGATTGTCATGCCTCAATTTAAGTGTTACATTTATTTATTTAATTTTTAATTTATTTATTTTTAATTCAACAAAGGTGATAATACTAACTGTATTCAATTATGCAAGTTCACCTGAGTCTTCCTAAGTCTTCTTTGGGAGCTGTAGTCCATTCATGCCTCCTAATTGGATGTTCCTTTTCTCTTTAGGTTACCTAATTTGCTTATTAAGAAGTCTATTAGTGCTCTACTAATAGTCTACAAAATACTCCATTCCACAGGGTTTTCTCCACCTTGTGGTACTCAGTGACACGTTTAGTGGCAAACTGATGATATTTTTGGCTTTTGAAGTTAGAAAATGCAGTTGACCTTTTGAATTCAAGTAGTGAATTGTTTCAAGGTTGACTCAGAAGATCAGAGTCTTCAACCTGTTATATAAGCAGAATGAAAGCAAGAACTAAGTTCTGCTAATCCCAGGGAAGCCTTTTTATGTTGGAAGTCCAAATCTATTGGACTGTGTTTATATCTGAACTCCTTTTATGAGGAAACCTCAAAATAAACACAGTAAACATGGTGAAAAATAACCAGTCATTCCAGATATGCTTCCAATTTCTGCTGCCTTTGTGTGCAGTTGATGGGTTGTTGAATTTTCTAGATGGGTTTTGTGGAAGATGATGACTTTTGATGCATGTGTGTTGCCTTTGTGTTGGGTTTGGACATACAAAAGGAGAAAACCTGCCTTCCTACTTTACAGACATTCAAGTTAAAATAGAATCAGAGATATTTCCTTAACAAATGTGGTATTAGTCATAAAGCAATCTCCAGCATTAAGACACGTCTACCTGTCTGTGCACTGACCAGCCAAAACCTGATTAGCGTTTTCATCCAACCATCTTAAAGCCATGTAGGACAGCCAATGAGAAGCTCTGGAATTTTTAAACAGGGCATCGCAGGTTAGTGACACACTAAAACAGGCTGATGGATAAACACACATCCAGTCAGGTGTGAAGCATCGACTGTCCTTCAGTTGCTGATAATGAACATGAGACTTCGTCAGAGAGACTGAGCTGGATTCTGTATTATATCAGGAACCCTAAACGATGCAAAGAAGTTTCGATCTTGATTTTTAATTTCGATTGGATATATTTAGTAGAAATCAGGCCTCATGGCTCCTGGGATATTTGGGATTGTTTTGGCTGCAAGTAAAGGTATATTCACACATTTTTTATTTTTAATTTTTGCTCACTCTTTCAGAACAGATCGAATGTATCATGGACGTAGGTCCCTGTTGGTCAATCTTTTGTGTTCTTTTTTTATCTTCTCCAGAAATCCCTGTTGAAGCTCACGCAGAAATGGGACGAAAGGAGGGCGACTACGATTGGAAAAAGAGTACGGATAACATCCAGGATGTGTTTGAATTCATGGAGGTGCTCGGATCGTAAGTACTCATTTAGTTTTTATTCATTTTGAAAGCTTGGAATGGTTCATTAACAAGTTTATCAATAGGGTAAGCTTTTTGGAAGTATTTATATCCTGATAGAATTTACACTACCAGTCAAAGTTTTTAGAAGTTTAGATTTTTAATGTTTTTTAAAGAAGCATCTTCGCTCACCAAGCTTGCATTTATTTGATCCAAAGTACAGCAAAAAGAGTACAATTCTGAAATATTTTTACTATTTAAAATAACTGATTTATATTTGAATTTACTATAACATGTAATTTATTCCTGTGATTTCAAAGCTGAATTTTTAGCATCATTACTCCAGTCACATGATCCTTTAGAAATTATTCTAATATTCTGATTTGCTGCTCAAAAAACATTTTATTATTATTATTATTATTATTATGTTGAAAACAGCTGAGTAGAATTTTCTCAGGTTTCTTTGATGAATAGAAAGTTAGGAAGTTTTAAACATTGATGATAATAATAAAAAATGATTTCTGAAGGATCATGTGACACTGAAGACTGGAGTAATAATGATGAAAATTTAGCTTTGCATCACAGAAATAAATTACATTTTAAAATATATTCAGATAGAAAACAGTTATTTTAAATAGCAAAAATATTTCAAAATTGTACTGTTTTTGTTGTACTTAGAATCAAATAAAAGCAGGTTTGGTGAGCAGAAGCAACTTCTTTAAAAAACTTTTTTTTTTTTTTACAGGTGCAATTTTATTTTAAAAAAGTTGTATCAATGAATCAAAGATTATTGGAGTATGTTGGAGTACATTTTACGGGATTTTATTTCATTTGAAAATGGAGTAATTAAAAAATGTCCTTTGTAATTAATTAAAAAAGTTCTTTTTAAATATTTGTGAAATTTATTCATGAGTCTAAAATTGTCATAGATGCTGTGGAAACAATTTTCACTTAGAATTTGCTAGTAAATTTGACAATTAGAATTACAAAGAAACGTAACAGATTGAATTAAATGTGAAATTTTAAGGTAGAAAGACCTTAAAAGACCTATTTTTTGTAAAATTTTGTAAAACGTACACAGATAATCAGTTTTATTTACAACTTTGAAAAATGTTTTTCTACAGTATAAATTTCAGTTTTTTTCAGTGTAGCTTAAATGTACTTCCCATAGTAAATAAATAAATAAATAAATAAATAAATGTATTTTTTAAAAGTACACTAAAAAGTAGTTTATATTGCACATTTTTGTTTTTTCGAAAATCTGAATAAAAATGTAAACAAATAAAAAAAAAATCTAAGTTTGTATTTTTTACCTAGTATTTTAAGTGTGTTAGAGACATTTTTAAGAAAGCTGATTGTCCTCATCCGTCCGCTAAAGGATTGACCCGTAAATGCCTGTTTACCCAACTTTACCGTGTTTACACTGGCCTTTAGTGGTTTATAAGCTTGGTAATTCAGGTCTTGGCATTTGAGAGCTTAGCGGTTCATTCAGAAAAAGCTCATGCGCAGTCAGATTCAACTTTGTCTTAACATTTTGAGCCTTGTGTTGTGATTTAGAGTGACTTCAAAGAGAAAATAATTTACTAAATGAAATGTATGTGTGATGTATCACTCTCAAAACATTGATTGTTCCAAAAAGGATTGAAAAACTGCATGAGTTTGTAGGCGGGACTATGTGTTTGACCAGCCAATAGGAGAAAGATTGTAGAAATGTTCAGGAATCCTATCTGAAAACATTATATCACTTCTGTTTGTTGATGTTTCTTCACCTTGAATAAACGTGAGTTATGACTTAGATTGTGAATAAGCTGTTTAAAAGTGTAATCTCAAATCCATTATCTCATCTGAGCAACTTAACGGGTCTCAGACTGTAAACCAGACACCAGCGATCCATCCCTGCTGTCCTGAATCGGTTGTGATGTCATTGCGGGCGCAGAAAGCTGACTAGACTATGAGCTCAGCAGACATGAACAGCTGTACGTTGTCTTTGCTGACTGTACAGTGATCACCAAGCAGAATAATGTTTCATCAAGGCTGTTGTCCCTAAAGACAGACACTATGAGATCAGCACAAGCGTCAGAAACAGTTATTTGGGACCTTAATTTCCATTCATGTTTCCATTCGTGACTCAGCTACAATAGGATTCTTTGTTTAATTGGCTGATGTCAAGTTTTATTCAGTGAAGTACACTCTGTACACTCAGAAAAAAAGGTGCAAAAGCTGGGACTGTGGTGGTATATTTCACTATTAGGTAACAATTTAAGCTGTGCTTTTAAGCTAACAATATGGAGCCTTTAGGTACAAATTTGTAACTTTTGAAAAGATACCGCCCGAGTGACAGCTTTTGTACCTTTATGTTTCTGAGTGCTGCATTCGGGTCACCCTGCGTCTGTCGTTCTCATTGTATTGGTCGGTAGGTGAATCAAGGGTAAAGCACAGGTTAAGACACTTCCAGACCGGAGTGTGTTAATCACTTTGGCAGACGAAAACAGGGATCACAGGTGTCAGGGAACAGCTAACGGGATGGAGGCAGATTTGCGATAATCTACCGGACATGGCCTGCAATGTGCTGTCTATTGCTTTGATGCTGATTTTTGTGCAGGTTGTTATACTTGATTATTTTCGTGAATTAAGGCAAGGCACCCCAGGTGAAAAGGGTAAAATTTTAATGATTTGAACAGATTCGACTGTATTTTATTTTATTAAAATGTAATAAAATTGTAATGTAATTTTTGATTAAATATTAATTTAAATTCAAATTAAATTAAATATTAAATGTAATAAATTAATTAATTATTTAATTAAAATTGAATTATTATTTTATTGTATATTATTATTTATTATATACAAAGAAATAGCAAGTAAAACACTGAATTAAATATTATTTTGAAATAGAAATTTTGAAATAGAAATACTGAATTTCTTGTATAATGTACTCCAATAATATTTGCTTTATGCACAATTTTCAAAAATCAAAATGTATTAGAGTTACAGATTTTTATCACTCAATAAATTAAAAAAAAAATGTCAATGGTTAGGAACAAAAAGGTTTTCAGTATATATTATAAGAATAAAATGTTGTATAAAAATGTATAAAAATATATTCCTGAACTAATTTTGCAAAAATTACCTTTAAAGACATTTATAGTAATTGAAATCAAAGAAGTAAATAGATATATAGATATATAACACTTTAAAGTCTATTTTGCATGTTTTCTCTATGCTAACCTATAAAAAAAGCACAAAATCTCAAAAGTGGACATTTAATAAAGTTTTTATCTGTAGTATTTTGCCTTAATTGGCATATCATGTATTTAATAATTATTTTAAATCTTAATTTTTTTTCTTAGTATTTTTATTTAATGATTTTATTTTATTGGCATTTCTGTTGTTGACATAAAAAGAAAAAGAAAAAATAAATTACACAAATATTTACAAAGAAATAACAAGCAATGCATTGAATGAAACATTAAAATTTTGAAATATAAATACAAAATTTCTTGTATAATGCACTCCAGTAATCTTTGCTTTATTTACAACTTCCAAAAGTCTTTTTTTTTTTATTTTTGATTTTTTTTTTTAGCACTTTCATCATTTTTTAAGACTAAAATGTTGTATAAAATAGTATAAAAATACTGAAGTTGAGAAAAAAAATTACTTTGAGAAAATGACCTTTAAAGACATGCATAGTAATTGAAATAAGATAGAAAATAGATACAGTGGAATATAATAATTACTTAAAAGTCTATTTTGCATGTTTTCTTTATGCTAATCTAAAAAAAACCTTTCAAAAAATCTCAAAAATGGCCAGTTTGAGAAAAAAGAAAAAAAAAGAAAGTTATTGTGTGTAGTGTCTTAATTTATTTCAAATCTTAATTTTTAATAATAATAATTTTTTTTCCTTCACTATCTTTTATTTTATTTTATTTTATTTTACTTTGCTATTGTGTTTTGCGACCACATTCACCTTGTCCTTAAATCTAAGCTGTGAATTAAAAACCAAAAACCTGAGTTTACAATTCACACAGGTCCTAAAGCGACATAATTATCTAGTTTCAGGCATAAACTAGTCTGTCTAGAGAGCTCTGTCACAACCTGCCCTTGCCTATGGGTGTTAGTGGCACCAGTGGGGCATTATGGGCCGTGGGGAGTTGAGCACAGTGGTTTCCACTGACAAAAACAACCTGAATTAAACTCCCACAATCCCTCAGCAGGCTTCTATTGGACCTAACACCCATCAGGATGAAGAACAGCATCTAAAATTGGCTTATATTGGTGAGCCAGAGATCGTATGATGAAAAAATAGTGTTTTTTTTATATATTTCATTTGCAGTTTTCTTTGCCTTTGGGCGCATTCTGTGCACTGACCTTCGGTTGGAGCTGTATTTAGTTTTTATTATTTATTTATTTGTGCATTTCATTGAAATCTACAGTAGTTAATGAATTCAGAACTTTCTAAAGCATTATTTACTCATGACCGCAGGGTGAAGGTAAACACTCATCTCGGAGCTTTTGCATTCAGTGCGGGAAAATGGTGTTGTGGGAATATGTTAGACGCTGGCAGTGTCAAGGGAAACGGTTGTTTCGTGCCGCTTCATTTGTGCGTGGGAGGCCGAGATTGATGTGTGATGTAGCACTTCTTTTATAACAGGTGTGATTTCAATTAGGTGTCCTATGCATTACAAATGCAGTGTTATATCAAAAATAAATACCTGAACTGCAAAAACTGCTTGTATTTCAAGTAGCAAATATTCAACAATTAAAAATAATACATTTAGTGAGATGTACACTCAAATTACACTTAAGATGTATTCTTTTAATATTTATTTTAAGTAATAAATATTAAGTATTAATATTTATTACTTAATATTAAGTAATAAGATTTACACTAAAAAAAAAGAGAACATATCTTGAAAATAGTGTATTTTAAGTAGTAAATATTATTAAAATATTTTATGATGTATTTATATATTAATAATTAATATACTTAGTGAGGTTTACACTTACATTATACTGTATTATTTTCATAATATCCTTTTATTATTTATTTTAAGTAGTAAATGCTATTAATTTTATACGATTAAAAATAATATTTGGTGAAGTTTACACTCAAATTGCACTGTTATTTTAAAGATATATTCTCTTAGCATTTTTTTATTAAAATATTTTATACACAAAAATAAAACATTTAGTGATATTTACATTTAAATTATACAGTTTTATTTTTAATATACATTTTCTTAATGTTTATTTTTAGTGTATATTGTTAAAATATTTTATACAGTTAAAAATAATACTGTTAATATTTATACTCAAATTACACTATTATTTACAAGATATATTCCCTTAATATTTTTTTATATTCTCTGAGAAGTTATATCTTATGCATTTTTACTTTTTTCTCCTACCATTTTAAGTAATTAAAATAAACATGCTGATTAAAAATGTAGTATTTGCAGTGTAATAACACAAATGGGAAAACTTCAGCTATTAAATGGTGATTAAAGTATTACATGAATAATATGAAGATTTGCCGCAGGTAAACTAGCATATGTAATCTCAGCAAGCGTTCATTATAGCCTAGATAAGCGTGTCTTATTTAACCAATCCCAGGCTAATTGTAACCTAGCCTCTTTCCGTCTGAGGCCTTCCAGTGCCAGCTGACCTGCTTGCAGGCCTGTGTTTATCGAGGCACCTGGATACCAGAGCCATTACTGTTTCCGTTGCGTAAGGGATTTCACATGTAATCTTTATCCCAGGACAGCTATTCCAGGTTACATCTGAGGATAGCATGGAGAAAAGAAAATTAAGCCCTTTAGGTGATCTTCCGAAGACCATCCACCAGACATTAGCAAGAGCTCATAATCATTTAAATGACCCATTTATACAATTAGTTTCTGAATTCAGGTTTTTAAATATATATTTAAATTGTCTGCATTATGTCAGAGTCAGTTTTTCCTCAGTATTAGTTACAGTGATCAGATTCAATTCTGGGATGTTTCTAAAATGTTCTAGGGTTGCTAGGATGCTGCTAAGCAGTTTTTAAGACATTCTGAATGGTTGTTAAGCAGTTAATCACTTGTTGCGAGGGGTTATTATTATTAACTTAAACTAAAACTATTCATCTTTGAATTTGAAATGTTCCCTTGGCAACTAACTGATATAGTACATTTTTTAATTGGAAAAAAAAAAAAAACTGGATATAAATAAAAACTAAAACTGCACTAAAACTAAAACTGAAATAAAAAAAACTAAATATTTTAAAATATTTATAAATATTAAAAACTAAGACAAAAGCAAAATATTAAATACTAAAGACAAAAGCAAAATTAAAATAAGTTTAAATTTAAACATTAAAATAACAGATATAAACTAGACATAAATTAAAACTTAAAAAAAAAAACCTAAATAATTTAAAATATTTATAAATATTTTTAGAAAAGTATATATATTCATACATTTTTTAATAAAAAATAAAACTGCACTAAAACGAAATATTTAAAAAAAAATTATAAATATTTAAAAAGTATGAAAAAAAATATTTTATATAATTTAAGCACTAAAATAGCTAGATATAAATTAAAACTAAATCTGCACTAAAACTGAAATTTTTTTTATAATATTTATAAATATTAAAAGACTATTAAAATATATACATTATATATATATATATATATATATATATAAATATGAACAAATATATGTATATATGTTTAAATTTAAGCACTAAAATAATAGCTAGATATAAACAAAAAATAAAACTACACTAAAACTAAAATAAATAATATATAAATATATAATATATAAATATTTGTAAATATTTTAATAAAACTGCTAAAACTAAAATAAAAATAAAATAAAAATAAACCTAAATATTTTAAATATGAAAAATATGTGTGTGTATTCTGAAAAAAACTAAAATTAAATTAAACATAAATATTTTTCAATTAAAAAATGTAATATATATATATATGTGTGTGTGTGTGTGTGTGTGTATGTAGGACAAAAGCACAACTGAAATAAGTTTAATTAAAATAAGCTAAAAAAAAAAACTACAACTGAAGTAAAACTATTAAACTATGAGTACTACAAATTTCAAGCTTTTTTGTTAAAAAAAGAGCTTGAAATAAACCTAAAATTAAACCTGAGAAAATAAAAGCTAATTATGAATGAATAAATGACAACTGGCATATAAATAATACTGAAATCACTGAAAAATCGGAATAATAAGAATAATTTGAGTGGTTGCTAAGGTGTTGCTAGGCATTTTCTCGCTGTCCTAATTCAAAAGTGTCCACCCTCATGTCTACAGGATTTGTATGTGTATCATCAAATGTGTTTACATGATAAAATCAATTTTACAAATAGTAATTAATTGCTTCACACATTACTTCATACCAGATCTCCCCAGAGCCCCAGGCCACTTTCACATGTACCTTTCACATGCTGGCATCGCTACAAGCACTTCTAGCTGTTATTAAATGGACGGCTTGCAGCGCAGCACTCAGGTCTCGGCAGGGTTTAAAAGGTCACATCCTCACCTTCATTAAAACCTGCTTTGCTCTCAGGGGGAAGAGCCGCACCGGCATCACATAAACCGGGATCACGCTCTCTCTCAGATCCGCGAATAAAAACGTAATCCCAGGTAATTGCGCAGTTGACCTTACCACATCTTTCTTTGCTTTCTCCAGGGGAGCGTTCTCAGAGGTCTTCATGGTGAAGGAGAGAAAAACAGGGAAGCTTTTTGCCATGAAGTGCGTGAAGAAGAAAAACAAAAGGGACATCAACCTGGAGAATGAAATCGCTGTGTTGAGGAGGTAAGACTGAATGAAACCAACACTAGCTGTGAAGTCTTAAAGGAATAAAAAATGAGAATTTGCTGAAAATCTATTCACCCTCAGGCCATCCAAGATGTAAATGAGTTTGTTTCTTCATCAGAACAGATTTGGATAAACTTAGCATTACTTGCTCATCAATAGATCCTCTGCAGTGAATGGGTGCCGTCAGAATTTGAGTCCAAACAGCTGATAAAAACATCACAATAATCCACAAGTAATCCACACCACTCCAGTCCACCAATTAACATCTTCAAAAGTGAAAAGCTGTGTGTTTTTAAGAAGCAAATCCATCATTACGATGTTTTAAACTCCAAACCTTCGCTTCTAGCCAAAACACAAGCCCATAATCCATGAAAAGGTAAAACGTCTTAATGATGGATTTGTTTCTTACAAACACGCAGCATTTTGTTTCACAAGATGTTAACTGATGGACTGGAGTGGTGTGGATTACTTGTGGATTATTGTGATGGTTTTATCAGCTGTTTGGACTCTCATTCTGACGGCACCCATTCACTGCAAAGGATCCATTGGTGAGCAAGTGATGTAATGCAACATTTCTCCAAATTTGATGAAGAAACAAACTTATCTACATCTTGAATGACCTGAGGATGGGTACATTTTAAGCAAATTTTCATTTTTGGGTGAACTGTTTCTTTAAATTTTAAACAGAATACTATTATAGCTGTTGTGAAATGTACTACACATTGAAATTGAAATGGAAATTACAGTTGGAAAGGAAACAGAAATTGAATTAAAACCAAACTCTAGGACATTAAAAATCCATGTACCACAACATTTACACTACCAGTCAAAGGTTTTGAACAGTAAGATTTTTAGTGTTTTTTAAGTCTCTCTTGCTCACTGAGCCTGCATTTATTTGATTTAAAGTCCAGCAAAAAAAGTAAAAATATTTTTACTATTTAAAATAACTGTTTTCTATTTGAATATATTTTAAAATGTAATTTATTCCTGTGATTTCAAAGCTTAATTTTTAGCATCATTACTCCAGTCACGATCCTTCAGAAATCATTCTATTCAGATTTGCTGCTCAAAAACATTTATTGTTATTATTATTATGTTGAAACCAGTTGAGTATAATTTTTTCAGGTTTCTTTGATGAACAAAAAGTACCAAAGAACAGTATTTATCTGAAATAGAAATCTTTTGTAACACTATAAATGTCTTTATCATCACTTTTGATCAATTTAAAGCATCCTTGCTAAATAAAAGTATTAATTTCTATAATTTCTTTCCCAAAAAAAAAAAAAAAAGTAAAAATGTATATATACTGACTCCAAGCTTTTGAATAGTATAGTGTATAATGTCACAAAAGCGTTTTATTTCAGATAAATGCTGATCTTTGGATCTTTATATTCATCAAAGAATTCTAAAAGAATGAACTCAACTCTTTTAAATATTGATAACAATAATAAATAATGTCTCTTGAACGGCAAATCAGAATATTAGAATGATTTCTGAAGAATCATGTGACTGGAGTAATGATTTCGCTTTGAAATCACGGGAATAAATTACATTTTAAAATATGTTAAAATAGAAAACAGGTAATTTAAATAGTAAAAATATTTCACAATTTTACTGTTTTGCTGTACTTTGGATAAAATAAATGCAGGCTTGGTGAGCAGAAGAGACTTCTTTAAAAAATCTTACTGCTCAAAAACTTTTGACTTGTTGTGTATCTACTGTTAAAACAACATAACCATTTATTTCTTTCCACTAACCTGTAACTCTTTTGTCATTTAGGATCAAACATGACAATGTGGTTTGCTTGGAGGATTTCTATGAAAGTCGGACACATTACTACCTGGTCATGCAGCTGTAAGCACCTCTGTTTGTAATAAACACCCACTGAAACCCTTGTTACTTTAAGCCTCCTTTTGTCTTTATAGCATGTTGTTTCATTGCTCATATCCCGTCAGCGTTTCAGGCGGAGAACTGTTTGACCGGATCCTGGACCGGGGCATGTATTCAGAGGCTGATGCTAGTCTGGTCATCAGGCAGGTGCTGGAGGCAGTCAGCTACCTGCACAAAAACGGCATCGTCCACCGCGACCTCAAGGTAAAAAGACGGCACATTCACACAAACATATGCATATATCAATATACTGTAGATATACATATGCATATATGGAAGATGTCAACAGATGTGCACTAAAAGCCACATAATGATGACTTTCTGCATTTGTATTCTCTCTACAGCCAGAGAATCTGCTCTACTACAGCCCTGATGAAAACTCAAAGATCATGATCAGTGATTTCGGCCTCTCTAAGATGGAAGATAATGGCATCATGTCCACAGCCTGCGGGACTCCAGGATATGTCGGTAAGAGTGATATAAATGTCACATAAATGGGGTTTTAAACAGCCAGTGAATGTTAAAGCACAGGAGACACATCTGTAAAACTAAAAGGATTTTGACTGAAATGCATCATGAAACTGCATTCACTTATATATTGTTTCTCTGAGCGACATACAGTATTCTGTGGGAAATACTGTAGTACTTTGAGTGGTTTATGCGCTGGAATAGTATTTGTTAATATTATTTTATGATACTGCATTGGTTGCATCAGACGAAAAATTGTTTTACAGACAACTAGTTAACTACTTTAGAGTTAATTAGAGTTAACTACTTTAGTTTACATGAACTAAGAATGAACAATACTTCTACAGCATTTAATAAACAGTTCATATCAATTCAGTATTTACTAATGCATTATTAAAATCATAAGTTGTGTTTGTTAACATGAGTTAATGCACTGTGAACTAGCATGAACAAACAATGAACAACTGTATTTTTATTTACTAGCGTTAAAAATGAATAAGTAGTGTAATGAATGTATTGTCTGTTCATGTTAATTAATACATTAACTAATGTTAACAAATGACACTGTATTGTGAAGTCGTACAAAATTATTTTATGTGTATAATAGATTCTAAAAACATTAGTTGTAGTAGTATTATTTAATGTGATAGGATTTATTCATATTTATTAATATAGTATTTATGCATATATTAATATGCTTTTGTTTTATAATATAAGTTTATTTTAAGTTTAGTTGAAAGTTTAGGCATTTTGATAGAAAATTGTGTTATTTATCAAATATTATAGCATTTATTATTAATTATTTATATAGTATTTATACATATTTTAATATGCTTTTAATTTTTTTGTTTTCATTTTAATTTTAGTTGAAATTGTAGGTACTTTGATGGAATATTATAAAAATAAGTGTTATTTTTGTATTATTTATACAGTGTACTGTTTCTAGTGTTTAGTATTATAGTATTTATGAATATGTTAATATGCTTTTATTTTAGTATTTTCAGTTTTTATTTTAATTTTTGTCAAAATTGTAGGTATTTTCATAAAAATAAGCACTCTTTTTGTATTATTTTTACAGTATATTGTTTCTAGTATTTATTTATTATTGTATTTTATTTTAGTATTTTCAGTTTTCAATTTAATTTTAGTTAGAATTGTAGGTATTTTGATTCAATGTAAAAATAAGCGTTCTTTCTGTATTTAAACAGTGTACTGTTTTTAGTGTTTATTAATATAGTATTTATTTCGTATTTTTCAGTTTTCATTTTAATTTTAGTTAAAATTGTAGGTATTTTGATGAAATATTTTGAAAAAATAAGTGTTATATTTGAATTTTTTATACAGTGTACTGTTTCTAGTATTCATTATTATTTATTGTTATGGTATTTAATAATATATTAATATGCTTTTATTTTAGTATTTTCAGTTTTTAATTTAATTGTAGTCAAAATTGTAGGCATTTTAATGAAATATTGTAAAACTAAGTGTTGTGTTTGTATTATATTTACAGTGTACTGTTTGTAGCATTTATTATTATTTATTGTATTATTTATTATATTAATACACTTTTAATTTTAATTTTCAGTGCTTTAAAAAATATTTTTATTAATTTATTAATTAAATATCTATTTCTTTTTGTTAATGTGTTAATCAAATTTCTATTTAGCTTTATTTTATTCTGTTTTAGATATAGTAGATTTAGTACTTAATCCTAAATGAAAACTAGAAATGTAGCCTGTCCAACTAAATGAAATTAAGCAACTTTACGTTTTTCATCTGATATTTAGATTTTATTTTATTTCAGCTTTATTTCAGTGACCAAATACTGATTTTTAATAGTTTTATTAGTAGTTAACAACGGAAACACTCATAAACACCAGGATTTTTTTTATAACATGCACTGATGAATCTTGCACAATAATCCAAGGACATTTAAGACAATAAACAAGGTCTATTTTAAAACTATGTTGTTTTTAATAATCTGTATTTCTTCACAGCCCCTGAAGTATTGGCCCAGAAACCCTACAGCAAAGCTGTTGACTGCTGGTCTATTGGAGTCATCACCTACATCCTGTAAGTCCCTTCCTAGTAGGGATGTCATTTCTAAGAAACTGATTTTTGTACTATATATGCTCCACAAGTGACCTGAACTTTAAACAGCACTGCTATTTACAGAGAGTGATAAACGGATGCCAGGTGCTTAATTTAGAAACCTAAAGTTTGTGTTTGTCAAAACTGACAGATTAGCAATTTGAGTCTGAATGAGTCACTGGTTAACCAAAGACGCTGTTTAACGCCACATACAAAGCATACAATGTAGGTCTTTCAGATAGACGGCGCCCCCTGCTGGAAATGTTAATTCATTTATTTTTCTGTATCTTCACAGTCTCTGTGGATATCCTCCTTTCTATGAAGAAACCGAGACTCGTCTGTTTTCTAAAATCATGAAGGCGCAGTACGAGTTCGACTCGCCCTTTTGGGATGACATCTCTGAGTCTGGTTAGCATCCTATACTTCCCTACTGCTAACATATGATTCTATAAAATACACCCGTAACTAAAAGCCTTTAACCTCATGTATAATTGTTATCTCTCTAGCAAAGGACTTCATCCGCAACATGATGCAGAAGAATCCTAAGATGCGTTATAATACAGAACAGGCTCTCAGACACCCCTGGTGAGTGTCTGCAGGATTTACTGCTCTGTTAAAGCATATGAGCCTTAATAGAGATCTGTTTCATTTATGTATCAGACATCTCAGAAATACAAACAAATGGACAGCATAGCGCAGATCATTTGCAGTGTCAGTATTGCTAACTAAAACTATTAAACATAACTTTCGGTCAGAAAGTTAAGCAGAAATAAAATAATAGATGGAAAAAATAAGCTTAGAATTTTATTAAAAATATTTTTTGGTAATTGAAATAAGCAGAATAAAATAAAATATAAATATTAGATGGGAAAAAGCCTAAAAAAGCTTAAAAAACCTTATATTTTTACAGATTATTTTTTAAATTAAGCAAAAAAATTAATAAAAAAAATATCAGGTGAAAAAGCTTAAACTTAAAATTAATATTTTTTAGTAACTGAAATAAAGCAAAAATAAAATATAAAAAAAAAAAAAATTAAAAATAAGCTTAAACAAAACCTAAATAAAATATTTGCTAATTATTTTCAGTAATTGAAATGAAGCAAAAAATAAAATGAAATAAGATATAAATATTAGGTTAAAAAAATAAGTGTAAACTTAAAATTATTAAAATATTTTTGATAATTGAAATCAAAGGAAAAATAAAATGTAAATATTATATTGAGGAAAAAAATAAGCTTTAAAAACTTAAAATATTTACAAATGATTTTCAGTAATTGAAATGAAGCAAAAACATTAAATGAAATAAAATATAAATATTAGGTGAAAAGAATTAAGCTTAAACTTAAAATTATAAAAATATTTTTGGTAATCGAAATAAAGCAAAAATAAAATACAAAAATTAGATGGAGAAAAAACTTAGAATACTTAAAATATTTACAAATTAGTTTCAGTAATTGAAATGAAGCATGAAATAAAATATAAATATAATGTGAAAAAATAAGCTTTAAAATTATTACAAATAATTTTTGGTGATTGAAATAAGCAGAAATAAAATAAAATATAAATGTTAGATAAAACATTTTTTTAAAAAGTACAAATTATTTCAGTAACTAAAATGAAGCAAAAATGTAAATGAAATAAAATAGAAATATTAGATAAAAAATTATTACAAATATTTTTTGGTAATTGAAATAAATATACAATTGAAAAAATTGAAATGTAAATATTTTAAAAATGAATATTAGATGAAAAACTTAAACTAAAAAAAGTAAGTACAATGCAAAATAAAACAGAAGCTTATTCAAAATATTAATTATAAAAAAAAATACTAAAATAATGCTGATAATTCAGTCTTAATTTGATGAGAGACTGAGCACAGTTTGAGACAATATTGAGATCTCTTCTGAAACTTAAGATGAAACACAGGCTACTGTTTTATTTTTTCTCAGACTTAAGCAAAAGTCTCCATTTGCTCTTCATTTAATCTCATTGCTCTGCAAGAGAAAGAACCAGAGAATCCCACAATCCCAAATTGTTAAGATTAAACTACACTAAACTTATTCCTGTCTTACAGTCTGGTTAAAACAGGAAACAAAATCCCTCTGTTTTCCACCAGCTCTGGTTTTAAATCCCGCTTTGTCCTGCAGGATTATAGGAAAGACGGCCCGGAGTCACGACATCTACCACTCCGTCAGCGAGCAGATCCAGAAGAACTTTGCCAAGTCCAAGTGGAAGGTAAGTTTGTGTTTCATAACCCGGTGTATTCTCGGGTTAGAGTTTGTCTCCTGGGGTTTTTTTAGATGACCTCTGGCCTGATTACACAATTCAACTTTAAATACGAGTGGCTGATTTGGTCACCCATCCTGCCTATAATTGCTCCATAACTGGAACAGACCAGTTTCAGTTTGTTGCAGCAATCTCATTTAGACTTTGAGACATTTAAAACTGCACTGAAGTACTTTCTTGCAATCAAATCACTTGCCTAAAAAAAGTGGGTTGCTGCTTTTTAAATTAAACATGCAACGGTAAAATTTGCAATAGTCAAACATTTCATTTTTTATGCACCATTAAAATGCATTTCACTATAAAGATTAGGTACTAAAACTGAACCATGAGCTTGTTTAGTTGTTTCCTGCGCTCTACTGACTGTCTGAAATCATGATCTCGTCACTCCAGCAAGCCTTCAATGCTACCGTGGCCATTCACCACATGAAGAAACTGCAGCTGGCCCACTCTGAGGCCTGCGTCCATCTGAAACACACGCCTGGGGCTGTGCCTGAGATCAAGGTCATCGCAACATCCACACCTGAATCCGTCCGCAAGAAGCTGTTCGCTGAGACCCCAGAACCGAACGGCAACATTCCCAGTAATCAGATGAACGTGCCGTCCGGCTCCACCGAGTCTAAGAGTCAGTATCACCCGGTCCGGGTCAGTCACAGCGAGACCACCCACGTTGGGACCCTCACCATTGCAGAGAAGAGCAAACACGTGTATCACTCGGAGCCAGCGGACCTAAATGGGTATGTATTTGAATGGCGTTCAGAAACCACCATTTTTGTAAGGCTACAATTATGAGAGCATTCAAAACCCCAGCTTAAGCTGGTTTGCTGGTCTTAGTTGGTTTAAACTGGTCTCCCAGACTGGCCGAGCTGGTGTAAAGCCAGCTCGGCCAGTCTGTGAGACAAACTAAGGACAGTTTTTAGCAATTAAGTGGTGGCATAATGACTTATTTCACATTCGAGAAGGCTAGCCAATCATGATAGAGGTGATTTACATCTTAAAGGTACAGTAGCATAAAACTTACCGGTCAGAGACAAGGTGGAAAATGGTGATGTAAGACTAAATGATGATGTTTTCGATGCAAAGAAACCTCAACGGACATTTTTAGTGGGCATCATAAGTGTTTTAGTTTACCAAAAGCTGTACCAAAAACATGATTCAAAGTTGATGTGCCATTTAAAACCTATTTTTGTAAATTAAAACTGAAACTTTAAATTGAAATAAACCTGAAATAAATTAAGATATATAGATCATATAGATTTTAGAAAGTTTTTAAGTACTGAAATTACTGAAAATGAAATATAAAATTAGAAAACATATACAGAATATGTAGAAAACTGATTAAAAATGAATAAAAAATATAAATATTAAAAAATAATACTAAAACAAATAAAAAGGACAAAAGCACATAACCTTTTTTCAGTATTGTTGTTTAATATCTAAAAAACATCATTAATGTAAATAAAACTTAAATATAATATAAATATTAACTTGAAAATGAGAAGTATGAAAAAGTAATCTTAAAAATGTAACAGATTATTTTTTACAGATTATTTTCAGTAATTGAAATAAAGCCAAAAATGAAATAAAATATAAATATTAGGTGGGAAAAAATAAGCTTGAACTTATAATTATTAAAAATATTTTTGGTAATTGAAATAAAGAAAAAATAAAATATAAATTTTATATTTTAAAAATGAAGCCTGAAAAAATATTTACGAATTATTTTCAGACATTGAAATAAAGCAAAAAATAAAATTAAATAAAATGTACATATTAGGTGAAAAAAATTAGGCTTAAACTTAAAATTAAAAAGTGGAAAGATAATTTGTGGTGATTGAAATGAAGCAGAAATCAAATAAAATATAACTATTAGCTGAAAAAATAAGCTTAAAAAACATACAGTTTTTACAGAATATATTCAGTAATTAAAATGAAGCAAACTAATAAAATTAAATAAAATATAAATATTAGGTGAAAAAAAGCTCAAACTTAAAATTATTACAAATATTTTTTGGTAACTGACAAAGAAAAAATAAAATATAAATATTAGATGAAAAAAATTAAGCTTAAAACCTTAAAATGTTTACAAATTATTTTAACTGTAATGAAGCAAAGAAAAAAATGAAATATAAATATCAAATGAAACATATTAAGCATAAAAAAAACCTTATTTTGTTTTACAAATTATTTTCCGTATTTGAAATGAGGAAAAATGAAATAATATATTAATAAAGCCGAAATAAAATATAAATATTAGAAGAAAATTAGAAGTGTTGCTTTGGCAACTAACTGAAATAAAAATAAAAAATAAAAGAAAACAAATGCACATAACAAAATTAATATTAAATTGACTACTGAAAATACACAAAGCTCTGGTGGAACTTTAATAGTGGATTAATAGTACTAAAATAACACTGCCTGTTTTACTTCTCTAATTTCACATTTGTAAGTAAACCAGACATTTGAGAAGAAAAATGTGGGACAGGATTTGATTTTTGATTTATCCTTTGGGAATTGATTTGCTTTCCATTCATGCTCTAATTAATTACTTTTAATTCTTCAGGTATGCAAAAAGAAGCTCCAATCGTAACGGGCAGAACCTGCAGACTGGCGTTTGTTCTGTCATGTGATTGCCTGCTTTGGAACGGCATGATTTTGACAGGTAAATATGACTACTTCAATATTTTCACTGCATATAAAAAATGCATGTGAAAATGCTAAATGCCCTTGTGCTTGCTACAGGTCTGTGACCTTTCACCCAGCCACTGGCTGCTTTCTGTGGGCAGGTCCTGCTGCTCTGTCCCGGTCAAAAGTGTTGGCAAGACAGCTGGCAAGCGGCCCACACTGTTCTGAAATACTGAAGTTTAGGGGAGTGCCTCCATATCTGCAAATGCACAAACACGCAGAGCACAAATATAGCCTGTCACACACTCGCAAACAACACAGTATCCCTGTAAAAGCAGAAACAATTAAATGTTAGGTGCTGAACCTCAGACTTTGTATTTTCCCTCAAGGAAACAGTTTTACATTATGAAGGTCAATTAATCTCTGTATTAAAACTTTTGGAGCAGGGGTCCGTGTTATTGGACACTTGTGCAAGGAGTATTGGGAGTTTTGTACATATACTCTCTGTGATGCATGGCTAGTTTGTAATGTGCAATAATGTGTACCGCAGTAATTTGAGTGTGTAAAACAATTTTGCTTCACTGTATAAAAATGTAATTATTGATATTAGATTGGATATTTCTGGATTAAGAAATAAGATTCCAGCTTTTTTCTTTATTTATTGAATAGTTTGGTTTTTTTTTGGTAATTTAACTAGAGTGAATGTTTATTTTTCTAATGCAGAAACAATTATTGTATGTTTATCCATTATATATTTTTGTCATAATAAAACGTGAAAATTATTTAACGCCTTTTAGCCCTTGTTTTGTGCACTATAATACACTTCCTGACACACATGAACTTTACTGTTAGAATTACTGTGTTGTAACTTGTAAGAGATTTGAATTAAGTGTCCTCTAAACTACAGAAAAGGTTTATGTTTGTGTAGGCTGTTACTGTCCATGCTTTGTGCAATATTTTTAACAATAAAACCTCATACATCACGTTTTCTCAGTTGTCTGATTTTGTATTGCATTTTATACTTTTTTTTCTTTGCAGGCTTAGATTTAAAGATTTATTTGCAGGCCAACATGCTACATGCCTAATTTACATTTTAAAAATGTAAAAATTGTAACAACTTTATAAACTATAGTTCTGCCATTACATATGAAGAGGTCAAGCACCAGATTAATGAGTTATTTCCAAATTTCACAAAGAGCTTATGGATGTAATTATAATTAAAGTCAGACATTGAAGTGACAGTTCCGATCTGTCAGTCTTCTGAGGAAGATGTCATTGATTCGCAATACGCACTTTAAAGTTATAATCTGTATCAAAAGATTCGGAAATCCGCTCCGAAGTTCCGATTGAAATCAAATTATTTATTCATACTCTGAAGTTCTGATCTGAACCAAAATTCACGATACGCGCTTTAAAGTTCCGATCTAAATCAAATGATTCGCGAAACGTGCTTTGAAGTTCCGAACTAAACCAAATGATTCACAATCCCGCTCCGAAGCTATCTGAATCAAATGATTCGCGACACGGGGTTTGAAGTTCCGATCTAAATCAAAAGATTCACAAACCCGCTCCGAAGCTCGGATCTGAATCAAATGATTTGCAATATGCGCTCAAACTCCGATATGAATCCACAATAGCATTTTGAAGTTCCGATCTAAATCAAATGAATCACGAACCCGCTCCGAAGCTTCGCTATGAATCAAACATTCGCGAACCCGCTCCGATCGAAGCTCCGATCTGAATCAAATGACTAGCCGCAGCGGTTTGAAGTTCCGATCTGAATCAGACGATTTGCAAACCCACTCCGAAGCTCCGATCTGAATTATTAGCGACCATAGACTAAAAAACGTTAGCGTCACGTGCTTTGAAGTTCCAATCTGAATCAAAAGATTTGCAAACCCACTCCGAAGCTCCGATCTGAATTATCACAACCACAGAAAAAATGTTAGCGACACGCGGTTTGGAGTTCCGACCTGAATCAAAAGATTTGAAAACCCGCTCCGAAGCTTCGATCTGAATAAATGATTCGCGACCCGTGCTTTGAAGTTCCGATCTAAATCAAAGCTCCGTTTCACCCTACGTAGATCTTTACAAGCGATTTTAAAATAAATGGGTCTTTTGAGCTGTTTTTGTTTACTAGTGGTTAGCTTAAAATGGATTATCGAAGTCACGAGTTTGAGTTTGAATTAATCGGAGCGGTTCCAGCGTAAATGACTCACTCAATTGAATCGGTTTGTCTGTTCCTCCGCCTTGCGCGCCTGCAGCCATGTTTATATGACTCTGTTACTACTACTGATGGCTTAGCTTGCTGGTTTTATGATATTAATGGAAATAAGCGGAACAAGTATGGTGTTTATAAACCAAATATCCATATTTTCATTCCGAAGATAACTGCTTTCCACGTCAAAGACTTTTAACAGAAATCTACGAACATATGCGGGTGAGCTAACCGGTTTACTGCTAACTAGTGAATCAAACACTGCGTTAATATGACGAGCTGCACCTCTAAATACATGTTAGATGGAAACATTGTTCATTATGATGGAGTCTGTAGCTTAATTAAGTGTATTTTAAATAGTTTGACCACTTCAGTTTAGTTGTTGACAGTTCACAAGGAAATCAGTTGAAACCGTTGTCATCTGATACCACTTAAGTTAATGGTAAATATATTGTGAAATAATATTACAATTTAAAATAAAAGTTTTCTATTTGAGTATATTATAAAATGTAATTTATTCTTGTTAATTTTTAACATAATTTCTCCAGTCTTCAGTATCAGTGATCCTTCAGAAATCATTCTAATATGCTGATTTGCTGCTCAAGAAACATTTCTGACTATTATCAATGTTGAAAACAGTTATGCTGATTCATATGTTTGTGGAAACCGTAATATTTGGAAAATGTTCAAAATATAACTGTTATTTGAAACAGAAATCATTTGTAACATAATGTCTTTCCTGCCACTTTTGGTCAATTTAATGCAACCTTGCTGAATAAAAGTAGCTTATCATTTCTTTAAAAAACCTTCCTGACCCCTAGCCTATATTTATCGTCACACTTTGTAAAAACTACTAAAACACTCTCATACGTAACTTGAGACCATTGCAGTCTCAGATGTATTGTTTATTGCTGTAAGTCATGTGATTGTTAATGAGTTTCTTCCTGTGTACAGTGTGAACTGTCACGTCTGCTGCTCAGCACGAGCTGTGCGTGTTGAACGTGGTTTCCCAACACTGTCTGTGCATCTGGGGAAGAGAGCATGGCACATATCAGAGCGAAATGGGTCAAAAGTATCTGATGCAGCCGTGTCCTCAGAGTCACAACCACTACAGCATGTCTACAGTGAGTCCCGTTACCCAGCATGCCCTCTCGCCTCATACGCAAACAGCCTCCCCAGAGACACAGCAATGATGATTTTTACTCCATTTTAAGGATGTGCAGCAGTTGGGATGCTACTGACAGTGAAAGGTCAGCATGTTTGCTGTTTTCAAACGCAAAATCATTTTAATGCAAAATCACTCATTCTAAAGAAAAAGCTGTTGTAGTAACCTAAATAATTCATGTTGACACAAATGGCATATTGTGGTTAGCATACTAAGTCATAACTAAGAAAACTAATAATTGCTTAGCCTTAAAAATTAAAAATTGAGAAAATAAAATTGTAAGAATAACATATATTTTAAAAGTATTTTGTATAAAATATGATTATATTGAAATTTATCTGAAAAATGTACTTCATGGTAATATTGTTACATTTCATCATACATTTTTGAAGTAGTTAAATATTGTCTTAATGCAAAATCATTGATATCACAGTTTTCATTTTGTAATAAATATAAAAATTCAAAATAAGATAAAAAAATAGTAAAAATATAACATATTAAAATATATTTCATATAAAATTTAATTACATTGAAATCTATTAAAATAAAAACAATTTTATACAAATTTAGCAAATAAAAATAGTATGGATAAAACATGAAAGTATATTTAATTTAATCTATTAAAATAAAAAATTATGTTTAAAATAAATGAATAAATAAAAAAAATAAATAATATAGCATAAA
This sequence comes from Labeo catla, assembly GCA_012976165.1. Classification (NCBI taxonomy): domain Eukaryota; kingdom Metazoa; phylum Chordata; class Actinopteri; order Cypriniformes; family Cyprinidae; genus Labeo; species Labeo catla. Next base: position 51,275 of record VONZ01001249.1, on the reverse strand, counting down.
TGCAGCATTATACTGTTGCAGATGTTAATTTTTAAGATAAATATATAAAATAAAAATAAAGATAAAATAGAATAATACAGCGTTATACTGTTGCAGTCTTGATGTCTTAATTTTCATTTTGTGACAAATAAATAAAAAAATTGTAAGAAAAAATAGTAATTTAATATAAAATTTAGTTATATTGAAATCTATCAAAATAAAAAGACGCTGTTTTAAAAAAAATGAAAAAATGTAAAAAAATAAAAAACAAAGAGTTAAGTAAACAAATAAATAATATAACATAAAAATAAAAAGATAAAATTGTAAGAATAAAAACAAATTCAATTAATTCAATTTAAAAATGCAGTTCATTGTAATAATAATACATTTCAGAATTCTGAAATAATAAGCCATAAATATGACATTATACCCTCGCAAAGTTTAATTGTTAAGCCTCAGTTTTTTTGTGATAATTATAAAAATGAAACATAAAACAAAAATATAAAAATATAAAATAAAAATAATAAAAAATAATAATCATAAAACACGCAAATATATTCTATATAAAATAGAATATTTAAATCGATTTTATTAAATTAAAAAATGCAGCTTATAGCAGTATTAATTTTTTTAAAAATGTATTAACTTTTTTAAAAAAAATTAAAGGTAAAATTTAAATAATTTTTAATTAATTTAATTTTTATTTAAACATTTTTGTTTACTTCTGAAGCAGTTCAAATAGTGTGCAGTAAACATTATTGCAATATTAGTAATAATTTGCATTCATTAGGTTTGTTAATATAAGAGCATGAGCAGAGGGCAGTGGAGTAAAGGTCATTGCAACAAATGATGTGGCGGCTCTTATCATAGTCTAATTTTCAGTCTAAAAATGACAAACAGTAGGAACTTACCTTACCATTATAGTTTTCTAACAGAAAATGATGTCCCTTATGCATTTTGATTTCCTTACTTTCTAAGGTACCATAGTATTGATATTTTTTTGCACAATGCACAATAGAACTACAGTCCTTTGTGGACATGTGCTGTGGAAATACTATTCTGTTCTTTAAAGTATCCTGAATTAACATGCATATGAATATGGTAATGGTACCACTACAGTACATTTTCCAAATTGAATTTTATATTGCTCACATGTCTGTGTTTACATATCATATCATTCCGGACAGTCCAGTATTTGTAGTTAAATATCACAGTAAAGTGTTTTAGCGCTTCTCATCGCACCATAAAGCAGATCTGTGAACTTTGAAGCTGTAGATTTAGTATTAACCATCACAGCTGGGTCATCAAGTCCTCTGTAGCTGCTAATAAAAACCATTCAGTCTGTTTACACACGATCTTCACGTTCAGTGTGTTTTATGGTGTTTTCACGTGATCACAACACGCAGTTTCCATTGCTGTCTTTGTGAAATTTGGCAGACAGGGTTCATCATCTCGCCAGCAGCCCTGGAGTCATTCACGGCTCACATGAAGCAACTTGGACAAAAGTTGCATCTCCTTTCATGAATATTCATGTCAAGTGGGCGTCGACAGATGACCGCCGGCCTTAAATAGACACAGCATCTGTACCTCCAGCAACCACTGAAACTCTGAGGATAAACCGTTAACAAGGACTTATCATCCGATCGGATTCTTCAACGTTTTACATGTGAGTATATTTTTTGCTTCTTTTTTTTAGCAAATATTTTTTAAATATATATGCTTTTCTGCTTTGACACTGTAAAATTTGACATAAACTTGAAAAATGATTACAATTTAAGCTGTAAAACACTATTAAAATGCTATGATCAAACCCTGTTATTTATTTATGTATGTATTTATTTTGTTTTCCAGAAATTTCCCTTACTCTATAGGGTGATCTAGTGGACCTTTTATATAAATTTACAGAAAAAATACAGTTAAATGTATTCTACAGTTTTTGAAGGGAGTCACTTGAATGAATTATTCATTGAAATAATTATGTTGTTACATTAAAAATTAATTTTGTACCTTCTATATTTTAGTATTTACCAGTGTTTTTTACCATTTTAGTATAATTTAGATTTGTAGTTTTTATTAATATTTTAAATAAGTTTTTATTTTAATATTTTCTGTTTTCTTTTTAGTTTTAGTTAAGGTTTTAGTAATTTAAATTGTATTTAAATGTTTATATTTATTTATTTATTTATTTTCCAGTAATTTCCCTTACATTTATAGGGTGATCTAATGACTTTTTATGTAAATTTACAGTAAAAATACTGTTAAATGTATTGTACAGTTTTTGAAGTGAGTCACTTAACTTTAATTATTAAATGTTTGTTTATTTATTTATTTATTTATTTATTTATATTTATTTTCCAGTAATTTACCTTACTCTATAGGGTGATCTAATGGACTTTTTATATGATAAAAGTACTATTAAATGTATTAAACTCATATTTGATAGTTTTCATTAAAATAATTATGTTGTTAAATGTAATAATTAATGTTCTATATATTAATATTTACCAGTCTTATTTTAGTACAATTGAGATGTTATTGTAGTTTGTATTAATATTTTAAATCAGTTTGTATTTTAATATTTTAATTTTAGTTAGGATTTTAGTAATTTATTTATTTATGTATATTTAATTGTTAAATGTTTAGATTTTATGTACGCATGTATGTATGTTTTTTTCCCCAGTAATTTCCCTTACTTTATAGGGTGATCTAATGGACTTTTTAAAGGCATTTTACAGTAATATTATGTATTATATGTATAAAACTTATATTTAATAGTTTTCATTGAAATAGTTATGTTATTAAATTAATAATTAATATTGCACATTCTATATATTACTACTTACCAGTGTTATTTTGTACAATTAAGATATTATTGTAGTTTGTTATTAATATTTTAAATCAGTTAAGGTTTTAATAATTGTGCTGTGTTTTTGTAGTTTGTAGTAATTTTGTTGGTCTTTATGTATTTTTTTATATTTTATATTATAAAATCTATATATCTATAGTTAATTTTTATTTATCAATTTAAACTACATTAAATTGCATATATATATATATAGCTTTATTTTTAGATAACATTTATTTATTTATTTTTATGTTTTTAATTATAGTTTCAGTTTTAGTTAACTATAATAACCCTGGTATTTATCTCAGGTCTTATTATGCATAATTGAAAAAATATATTTGAATTAAATATCCCTCAGAAATATGAAAATGTGATTTATGAACAGCATTCTTGTTTCTGGCACTACAATAATTTAGTTAATTTCTTCATATGTTCATATCATGACTTTTGATTATTTTTTTTTTCTTTCACAGACGTAACTGCAAACAAAATGGAGACTATGCATGAGCTCATCCCTTTTGCTAAGGAAATGCTGAGCGCCGGTCCCTCCAAAGGCTCCCTGAAGGTCTATCTCGTGGGCGGCACGTTTGCCGTCCTGGGAATGATGAGCGGTGTGATCCAGGTGGCCTCTTCCTTCTTTCCTGATCACGAGGAGCCTGACTTTGACATGCTGAAGGTGCGGGAGCTCGTACCAGTGAAGGAGCAGGTCCAGGAGCCACAAACCACCATCCCCGAGGATGACGAGATGGATGAGGTGATGGAGGCCAAGGCAAAGGAACTGCCAGCGAACAGACAGAGGCGGATGAGTTTCAGAGCTCACGCTTCATAAGGCCGTGCCCTACTGCTGTCAATGCCTACATGAAGAAAGCTGAGCCAAAATGAAGTTCTGCTTGTGCACTGACTCCGTGAGGAACACGTTATGACGAACTGTACGGACACAGCTATTGTACCAAGAGCTGCAGAGCAGCAGGGAGAGGGAAATAATGACTTGATAGTTTATGACTGTTACGTATGTCTGTTTCGATGGTGTAATGATTTTTTATCAGATGATAACTATTTATAAAGGATGTATAAAAGTCATGTGTAGAGTGTGCTATCTTTTACTGCCAGAAAATAAATACATATTTGCTCAATCTCTGTGTCACTCCATTGTATTTAAGGTGATATTTTGATTCAAATAATAGTGTTTTGATTATTTGTGCTTTTGTGGAATTGATTTTCACATAAAATCTAATAATCACATTTCTATTTACTTTCATTCAGAAAAAAAAAAAATAGAAAAAAAAATACAGTAAAAAAGAAAAACTTTTTTTGTACAAAAAGATAGTGGTTAAAATATTTATTTTTTTTAAATAATATATATATATTTTTAATATTCTTATTATTTTTAATATCTTAATATTATATCTGGACTATGTTTATCCTTTAAATAATCTATTTAATATCAAATATAGCTATAAAAAATTAATTAACAGAAAATTATTACTATGAATTATTATTTATTATATATGTTCATTCAGTAGATTACAATTAACTATATGCTCAAACAATAATTGGTTTGTTCGTTTGTAATAACAGTTACTATTTTAAGGTTATTTTATCCATAAAAAATATATAGCATATAGTACTATAAATAAAGTCTTCGAACGTTTTTTACACTGTTTTAAGATGATACTGTATTCATGTATCGTTAATTTACGTCGATATTTCCAAAAAGTGTAATTTTAAGAGAAATACTTACCTTAATGACTTGTCGCGGTCGTGTCTTTTATTTTGAATACAGCCGGAACCGGAATTGACGCCCGGTTTTTTTAGGAAGTAAACAAACCCTGTGTAGCTCAGAGTGGGATTCGCCGGAGTTTGTGTCCAGATTGTCGTTTAGTGTTCGTGTTTCTTACTGTCAGCAGATAATGTGAGTACAGTTGTGTGACACACTTTAACTATCTTTTCTCTTGAACAAACGTCCTCACACTGTCGTTTAAACGATGCCAAATTGACAGAGACGTTACTTACGCGACATTTCTGACGTTCACGTTGCAGTTCCTTTTTTTCAGACCATATTTAGTCTGATATTTATAGTACTTGACTTTAAACTTGTACATTTTGGATTTATTACACATTTATCTATTTCTTCTTAAGGTACATATTGAAAAGGCCGTAATTTAAAATTTTCAATATTGATTATACCTGGGAAATGGGGACGTTTTATGGATGTAAACAATCAAAATATTTTAACTGTTGTGGTATTTGCCATGACTTTCAAAAAAAAAAAATCAAACAAAAAGAAATCATAAAGACAAAAAAATAGAAAAGAAATTTAAAGCTACTTAACATTTGGATGAGATATTCATTTTTAGTGGAATATTTATTTTTATGGTATAATGTTCACATATTCATTCATTGTGATTTTACAGTCATGGTAACTTTAATACTTAAGATTTTATAAAAAAAAAAACAAAAAAAAAAAACTGTTTACCAGGGTAAAGTTTTGCTAAGATATAGTATTAGGGAATAAATATTATTGGTAAATATTTTTAATATTTACAATATTTGCTGAAGTAGTAATGCTAATTATGCTAGTAATGCTAATATTGCTAGTATTAAATCTCATTTATTATTAGTAAAGATAGCAAATGAATGTATAACAAATATCATTAATATAGAAAAATTGCATTATTGTTGTTGATTTTGTTGTTGTTATTGGTCTCGTAACATTATTCTTATATTAAAAGTTATTTTGGTTTTAGGCAACACAGAGAAAAAAAACGGAATATTTCTCAAACTGTTTGAATGTGATCCTATATTAATTTATTTCGAATAAATGATATTTGCAGAAATAGTAATGCTATGTTAATTACCAGTATTAAATCTGTACTAATTTCTTAGTAGTAAAGATGGCAAATAAATATATAACAAATAGCATTTATATTGGAAAAATTTTTTGTTTGTTTTTTTTATTGTTGTTATATTAGTCTTGTAGCTATTATTATTATTATTATTATTATTATTATTACTACTATTATTATATTTAAAGTTATTTTGGTTTTAGGCAACACAGAAAAAAATAATGAAACATTTAACAAACTGTCTGAATTACTTTATTTTTAATTTACAATGATATTTGCAGAAATAGTAATGCTATGTTAATTACCAGTATCAAATCTACTAATTTATTAGTAGTAAGGATAGTAAATAAATATATAACAAAAAGCATTAATATAGAAAAAACTATAGAAAAATATAAAACTCTTGTTATATTGGTCTTGTAGCTATTATTATTATTATTATTATTATTATTATTATTATTATTATTATATATATTTTTTTTTTTTGCTTAATTTTAAATTATTTTGTTTAGACATCATACATCAAATAAGAAAAATAACAGAAAGAAAAACAGAAAGCTTTTTATACTCTTTAAATGTGATTTTGTATTAATCTATTATGATTTTACTATCATGTTTGAAGAAAGTAATGCTGTTTACCGTGGTATTTTTGTTAGGCTTATGCATTGTAAATCACACTTTTTATGTTTTTGTGTCATATTGACTGTTCATTTTAAGCAATTGCCCTTGTCATAGCTGTTTTTCGATTCTTTTAGGTTACAGTTTTGCGTGTGTGATAGATAAACGTCTGACCTCATCGGCTGTCACACTGCGTCATCACCGGGTGTAGTACCGCAGGTCCATCATGTCAAGGAAACAGTCAGGAAAGCCCATAAAGGGAAACAGGAAGTGTGAATTAGAGAGGAAGAGAGACGAGAGGGCGGCCCGCCGGGCACTGGCCAAAGACAGGAAGAACAGACCTCCAGGGGGGGATGATGGAGAGGAGTTTGTCAGCTTCTCCAACCAGCTTCAGGCTCTGGGGCTCAAACTCCGAGAGGTGCCTGGAGACGGGTATGTGTGGAGGATTCAGATGCCCATATACAGTCTGAGCTTCTTGAGTCGAGCTTCTGTTTCTCATGTTCTCCTGCAGGAACTGTTTGTTCCGGGCTCTTGGAGATCAGCTGGAGGGACATTCGCGAGGTCATCTGCGTCTGCGGCAGGAGACAGTACAGTACATGATGGCGCACAGGCAGGATTTCGAACCCTTCGTTGAAGATGACGTGCCATTCACACAGCATTGTAAGAGAAGTCTCTAAACTGTATTTGTGTGTTGCCATAGATCCAAAATTAATTGGACTAAAATGAACTGAAACTTCAACTTAAATCAGATAACATTGCAACTCACGTTAACCTCATAAATTACTGTTAATAGTTAATTAGTAGTGTTTGCTTAGTCAAGCATCACTATCAATATTGCTCATATTTTTAACTTTAATTTTTGGAAAAAAAAAAAAGTTCTGCTACAGACATTTGACGTGTTTTATTGTGAACTAAAACTATATATAGTTTAAGATGAAAATAACTAAACCAATACTGTGTTAATGATACTACAATAATCCTGGAGCCTGTAAACAACCAGAAAAAATAAATAAGTAAATACATAAATAAAACAAATAATAATTAAAAAATGATAATAATTCATTAAAAACCCTATTTTGGTTAGTTTCCAAGGCAGCATTTTTCGTTTTTGTTTAATTTTTAAACAACTTTAAGTTGAAAACAACTAAACTAAAACTAAAAAATATATATAAACATAAATAGACACATAGTTTTAAAATGCTAAAACTGACAGAAACACAAATCAAAAATACTAAAACAAATATTAACATAAAATATAAACTATAAAAATAAAAACAACTGGAGCCTGTAAATAGCCAGAAAAAAAATCTAGTTGTAACTTGGAAAAAAAATCCCATAAATAAATCATTAAAAATAAATAAATACATTTATTTTATTTTGATTAGTTTCCAAGGCAGCATTTTTTTATTGTAGTTTCATTTCAGTTGAAAATAACTAAACTAAAAGTTAAAAAAAAAAAACTTAAATAGACAAAACCACACATCAAATTACTAAAACAAATATCAACATAATATAACATAAATGTAAACTATTAAAATAAAAACTAATTTAAAACATGACTTGAATCTGTAATACTGTATTAATGATACTACAATAATCCTGGAGCCTGTAAACAACCCGATAAAAGAAAAAAAAATCAGTTACAACATGAATGAATGAATAGTCAAAAAAAAATTAATTAATAAACCTATTTTATTTCGGTTATATATTTTTACAGATATATATATATATATATATATATATATATATATATATATATAGTTTATGTAGTTATAACTTGGATACATAAAAACATACATTGTAAAAATGAATTTATTTTGATTTGTCTCCAAGGCAGCATTTTTTATTTTTGTTGAAAATCTGAAAACAAACTAAAAGTAAAAGTAAAAAAAAATATATATATATATATATATATATATATATATATATATATTTATTTACTATATATTATATATTAGATATATATTTATATGTTATAACTTTTTTTTTTGGTATTTATTTTGGTTTGTTTCCAAGGCAGCATTTGTCATTTTTTGTTTTGTTTTAGTTAAAATTTAAGTTGGAAAAAAAAAAACTAAGCTAAAACTGAAATAAAAAAATAACTAAATAGAAACATACCAACATCTAAACAAATAATTAACTAAACTAATAAAACTGACAAAAACACAGCAGAATTAATACAACTTTAAGATTAAAATAAAAATGGGAAAATATAAAAATAAAAACTAATTTGCGATATGAAATATGACATCAGTACGTTAATACTGTATTAATGATACTACAGTAACACTGGAACCAGTAAACAACCAGAAAATAAATACATAAGTAAATAAATTAAATATATATAAATTGAGTGCCATTCAACTATTCTACTGCATTTCTGCAGGAAAGCTCATTTCATTAAAGACTTCTTTTTCTTTCTCAGTGTCAAACCTCTCACAGCCGGGCACGTTTGCTGGTAATGACGCCATTGTGGCCTTCGCACGCAGCCAGCAATTAAAAGTGGTTATTCATCAACTGAACGCTCCTTTGTGGGAGGTGATGAAGCATTTATTTCTTTTATTCATATTCATGCTATAGTGTGTCTCTATTAATGGTTTAACACATTCTTTTTACATGAAGATAAATGGTACAGATAAGCCTTCATGTCGTGAGCTGCACATTGCATATCGCTATGGAGACCATTACGACAGCGTCCGAAAGATTGGAGACAACTCTGAGAGTCCGGCCCATCTGCGTATAGAGGTCTGTCGCCTAAACAAACATCAGTCACAAACGTTTGATTTTCTGAAGGAAAATGACTCTTATTTTTTCTTTGGATAGAGTCTGAATAATTCCAGACGCTTTGGAGACGGTCAGAAGGAGAAGTCGAGAGGCGCCTCTCCCTCACGCTCTGTCTCTGAGGATGAAGAGCTGATCTTGAGCATTCTCTGTGCCGATAGTCAGTCGATCTTTAAATCACTGTTTAATTCTCCCTTCACTGTCAGTGTGCTTCTCTCACTGCTCTTTTGTGTCTGCAGGTCAATCAGACAATCTGTGTCAATCAAGTGCCGCATCACAGACATGCCACGGTGATTGGCTGGAGTCTGAACTGAACAACCAATCATCACAGAGAGATTGTGCCTCAGAGACACACTCTTTATGTCAAGGCATGCAAGCTGAATGTAGTGAAAACACATCGCCAGCAGAGGGCAGCATTGCACACAAACCCAAGGTGACTGAGTTTGTTTTGAAGTATCATTGAGATACCATTATAGTTTTTAATAATATTTAGAATATATTAGAATATTTAGTTTTTAAATTATTATTTTATCTTTATTGTTATTTTATATATTATTATATAAAAACTATGTCTAGTTGTATAGTATGTATAGTTTTTATTTCAGTTTCAGTTATTTTAGCACATCAAGTTAAACTAAATAGAAATGTTGCCTTGCCAACTAGCTGAAATAAATAAGTAAAAAAAAACATTTAAAACATTTGGATTAATTAACATAAAATAAATGTCAACTGCCAAAAAATGCTCCAAAAATACAAAAACTTATTTTATTTCAGCTAGTTTCCAAGGCATAATTTTTTAATTTTATTTAGGTTCAAGCTAAAACTGAAATAAAAATGCAAACTAATTTAGATGTATAGTTAATTTATTGTTTCTTTTTTCTGTTTTAATTTGAAAGTTTTAGTGATTTTTTTTTTTTTCTTTTAATGTTTATGTCGATATAGTTTTTACAGATTTTTATTTTAGTTTTAGTTGTTTTAGCACATCAAGTTAAACTAAATGAAAATGAGAAATGTTGCCTTGCCAAATAGCTGATATAAAATAGTTTAAACATTAAAGACGTTGACATTAATTAAAATAAAATAAACATTAACTGAAAAAAATGTCCAAAGAAATAAACTTACTTAAGTAAATTGAATAAAATAACTACATGAAAATAAATTAAATAAACTAAAACTGAAATAAAATACAAACTAATTTAGATATTCAATTTATTGTTTATTATTTTTGTTTCAATTGATTTTGTTGTGTTCTTGTCTTTATTAGTTTTTAATGTCAATATAGTTTTTACTGATTTTTATTTTAATTTTAATTATTTTAGCACATTAAGTTAAACTAAATGAAAATGAGAAATGTTGTCTAGCTAACTAGCTTAAATAAAATAAAACATTAAAAACCTTGACATTAATTAAAATAAAATAAAATAAAATACAATAAATGACAAAAAATTATCCAAAAAACATAAACTTAGTTTCCCAGGCAAAATTTTTTGTTTAGTTTCATTTAAAAATAAAAAAATACGAAACAAAATGAAATGAAAAGAACTAAAAATGAAAAAAAAAAAAAAAACTAATTTAGATATATATAGTTAATTTATTGTTTATCATTTTTTGTTTCTATTTTAATTTTAAAGTTTTAGTGATTTTGTTGTGTTCTTGTCTTTTTTTATTATTATTTTTTTTATTATTTTTTCTTAATGTCAGTATAGTTTTTATATTTTGTTTTAGTTATTTTGGCACATCAAGTTTACCTAAATGAAAATGAGAAATCTTGCCTTGTCAACTACCTGAAATAAAAAGGGTTTAAAAAAGCATTAAAAATATAAAAATTATTTAAAATAAAATAAATGTTAATTGATAAAAAATTGTCCAAAAAAACATAAACTATGTTAGTTTCCAAGGCAAAATTTCTCAGTTGTATTTAGTTTCATTTCAAGTTTAAAATAACAAAATGAAATGAAAATTACTAAACTAAAACTGAAATAAAATAATACAAACTAATTTGGATATATAGTTAATTTATTGTTTATAATTTTTTGTTTTTATTGTAATTTTACAGTTTTACTGATTTTGTTGTGTTCTTGTCTTTTGTATTCGTTTTTGAATCTGTTTTTGTTAATGTCAATATAGTTTTTATTTTAGTTTTAGTTATTTTATCACATCAAGTTAAACTGAACTAAACTAAATGAAAATGAGAAATGTTGCTTTGCCAACTAAGAAGTTTAAAACATTCAAAACATTGTCATTAATTAAAATAAAATTAATGTCAATTGACCAAAAATGATCTGAAAAACACAAACTTAGTTTCCAAGGCAAATTTTTTTTTTTTATTTTCATTTGAAATATAAAATAAATTAAATTAAATGAAAATAACTTAACTAAAACTTAACTAAAAATAATAGAAACTAATTTAGATATATAGTTTATTTGTTTATAATTTTTTGTTTTTTGTTGATATACTTTTTTTTTTTACTGATTTTTATTTTAATTTTAGTTAATTAAGCACATCAAGTTAAGTTAAATAAAAATGATAAAGGTTGCCTTGACAACTAGCTGAAATAAAATTAGTTAAAAAAAAAAACATTAAAAACATTTACATAAAGTAAAATCAAGTGAAAAAACTGAAAAAAATATCCAAAAAACATAAACTTATTTTATTTCGGATAGTTTCCAAGGCAAAATTTCTCATTTTTGTTTAGTTTCATTTGAAGGTTCATTTCATTAGGTTAAACTAAATGAAAAATGTAAGTGTTTTCTATTTTATTTTATGTTATTTAAAGTTTTATATTTTATTTCAAGTAATTAAAATAGTTCATTTTTAATTGTTTTAGTAAACTATAATAACCCTGCATGGAAAGAATGAAAATAATAGTTTTCTTGTATTATTATTTATTTATTTATTTTTTTAGCTTTCTAACAAACAAAGGAAAGAGCAACAGCGCCTAGAAAAGAAGAAACGTCAGGAGGAGAGACATAGACAGAAGGTTTTACAGGCCAGAGGGTCACATGATCAGAATCAGAACGTACCTGAAGCCGTCACTCTCGTGCCAGCGCTCAACACCCTGAGCATCTAGAGCGAACATGGGAAACCGTTTTAGGTGATCCGTACACTGTGTCATGATCCAGGAACTTTAAATGTGTAAATGTACAGGAACTGTGTTGTACGATTGAGGGTGCTTTTCTTTCGCATGGGGATGATGTCAAGATGTGTCAGGCTGTGCGCTGTGCTTGAGATTGCTGGCGGCTGCATTTTTGTACCGAACATAGTCAAACATTAACCCTCATTAATTTCAGTTGGCCCATCTGAGCTCAGCCAAAGAACAATTGGAGAGGGAACCCAAATATATTTAATAATGGACCACTGTGTAAGCCTGTCGGGATATTTGATTCATTTGTTTAAAAATTTTTTGGTTCGGTTCTATTCCTACATTCAGTTTTTGCATTCGAATGATTGTGGTTTCAATTTAGCATTTCATTTTCAAACAGTTGGGCAACTTCATATTCTGCAGTGGAATTCTATAAATAAACTTTTCAAATGGGATGTAAGTTGTGTACTATTAAATATTATTCTCTAAAGGGTGAATCTCAGGAAAAAGCCCCTTTATCATTCATGTGAAGCAAAATTATTAATTTAAAAATGCATACTTTTTTAAGTATAAATTGTTACTGTATTACAATAATGAAAAAAATGGGTTGTGTGTTTTTGTAATGGGAATCTAATGACAAAAATAGTGGTAATTCCAAAAAAAAAAAATCTCCAAAAAAACATTGTAATAATTTGGACAGAGAATATCATAAAGCCAAAACAAAAAAACGTTATGGTTCAGTAACCGGTTTGATTTTCTTCTATGCATTTTTCCTAGACAAGGGAAACATTAACGTAGTAATTATTTTAATTTTATATATATTAGATTTATATAGATATTCTAATATATATATGTGTGTGTGTGTATATGTATATATAATAAATCACACATATACAAATAAAAAATAAATAAATACATATAGATATATAATACATCTAATATATATAAAAAATATATAAATATAAAAAAAACATAAATATACAATTTATATATATATATATATATATATATGTATATATTAGAATTATAAAGATATTATATACATATATATGTATGTATGTATAGATGTATAATACATCTTATCTATATATATATATATATATATATATATATAAAATAAACAAAAGTATATATATATATATATATATATATATATATATATATATTAAATTAATTTATTAATTAAATTAATAAAGATATATATTATACAGAATATATATATGTGTGTGTATTTATATATAACCACATATATACAAATAAAAAAAAAATATATATATATATATATATATAATTTTAAAAAATACAATAAATATTACACATTATAAAGAGGTTTAGAAATAAAAGCAGACATAAATTAATTTTTCTTTTTTTATTGTTTAATAACTAAAAACTTTTTGAAAACAGTGATGTGTAAGATGTGGGAATGACCTTTTCATAATCCAGAGCCCAACTTTCAATTATGTTGCTGAATTTTTTGAATAGCTACAAATTCTTTCATAATGACCCTTAATGGGATGAACATCATTAAAGTCTGTTTGAATGAAATGATCTATCCCTAAACATTATTTTAAGACCTTGATCCAGCCCGCGAACACATGTTTGCCTGTTAAGACACAGCGATAAAGAAAAACATTTCTCCAAAATCCAATCTACAGTATGCATGCACAGGGAAAAACTTGACCCAGTGAAAGAGTCACTTTTCTTCAAACAAACCATTTGTGGCCCTTTTGAACCACAAAACATCTGCGACCAACATCTGCGAAGTCTTAATACTTTAGCCACAGTGATTAAAATCCGTGCCAGGTTTTTAGTTTCCCTGCTGACAAAATCTGCAGTTATGGTAACGTGTAACTCAAACAGGGTTACAATACATGCATTGACCTTAAAGAAAAAACAGTGATTAAAGTCATTCAAATTCCCCCTGAAAGCATCGTATTGTTCCCTTTTCAAACGGTATGGAGAAATCTAGAATATACAGTAACCAGCTACATCTCTGATAAATATAACTCAAAAAGCATTAGTAGGATATTTACAAACTATTGCTTTGGCGATATAACTCTTAAAAAACTTACATTTCTAATACGTAAACATTCTGGCAATTTAAAGGAATATCATGGGTTCAGTTGGAAGTCTGTGGTAAAAGAAACCGCACATAAATGTTAAAATACATGATAAAGTTGCTAATTTTGTCTGTTACAGTGAAAGTAATAATCAGTCTTTCTCTCATGACCCTATAAAATTGCCCCCCTTAAAATGCATAAAAATACTAACAACAGACAGTTTAATGTTTTGCCCCATAGACTTCTATTATAAGTGCATTATTGTAAATGGATAGAAACGTGTTTCTGTCATGAAATAAAAAAGTGCCTTTATCTCACAATTAAGACTTTTTCTTGCAATTCTAAGAAAAAAAAGTCAGAATTGTGTGATATAAACTAGCAATTACAAGAAAAAAAACAATGTTCTATTAAATTTTCCCCGTGGTAGGAAAAAAGAAAGAGACATAATCTACGAATACTGCAAAAAAAGAAAAGAAAAAGACTTGAAGTTTGTACTTATTTCCCCTTCAGAATTGCAAGGGGAAAAAAGTCAGAATTGTAAGATATAAACTTGTAATGGCAAGAAAAAAAAATTAAATTGTTTTTTTTTTTTTTCTGTGGCAAAAAAAAAAAGTTTACTTTCCTGAAATACTGAGAAAAAAATCAGTTTATATCTAGCAATTCTGTTTACATCTTGCAATTCTTAGTTTTCCTTTGAATTACGAGAAATTGGAGATATAAACTCAAAATTGCAAGATATAAACTCTCAAAAGTCTGTATTGTGAGATTGTAAACTTGCAATAGCAAGAAAAAAAGTCGCAATTAACTTTACTTTTAATTCCGAGGTGGAAAAAAAAAAAAGATTACAAGATGGAAACTTTAAATCTTGAAGATTTTACTTTTTTTTTTTCTCAGAATTGCAATTAACAAAGTCCAAACTGTGAGATATAAACTTGAAATAATAAGAAAAAAAGTAGAAATTTGTATTTTTTATTCTGTGGCAAAAAGTAGACTTTCTTGAAATTCTGAGAAAAGTCAAAAATGCAAGATATAAATTTAGAAATGTGGGGAAAAATAACTGAGTTTATATCTAGCAATTCTGTTCACATCTTGCAATTCTTACTTTTTCTCAGAATTACAAGAAATGAACTCCAAGTTGTGAGATATGAACTCTTAAAAGTCTGTATTGTGAGATTGTAAACTCGCAATATCAAGAAGAAAGTCACAATTAATGTGGTGGGGAAAAAAAAAAACTAAATTGCGAGATGGAAATTCAGAGTTCTAAGAAACAAAAACACTGAGTTGCGAGTTTATATCTTGCAGTTTGTACGTTTTCCTTAGAATTGTCAGCGTTGTAAGATATAAACTCGCAATAGGAAAAAAAAAATAAGTCATTTTATTCTGTGGCGAAAAAGTTACTCAGTTAACTTTCTTGGAATTGAGTCAAAATTGTGAGAGAGAAACTTAAATTTGCAAGATATAAACTTTCAAAACACTGTATTGTAAGATTATAAACTCGCTATAGCAAGAAAAAAGTCCCAATCAACAAAAAAAAAAAAAAAACAGAATTGTCTTTATATCTTGAAGTTCATACTTTTTTTCTCAGAATTGTAAGAAACAAAGTCTTTAATTTTTTCTTTAGAGGTGAAAAAAAGTTAACTTTATTAGAATTGAGAAAAACAACAAAATTGCAAGATATAAACTCTCAAATGTCTGTATTGTGAGATTGTAAACTCGCAATAGCAAGAAAAAAGTCGCAATTTACTTTTTTTTTTTAAGTTCTGAGGTGGGATAAAAACAGAATTGCGAGAAACTTTATATCTTATAAGTTCATACTTTTTTGCTCAGAATTGCAAGAAACAAAGTCTGAATTGTGAGATATAAGTTTGCGATAGCAAGAAAAAAGTTGACATTTTAATTTTTTATTCTGTGGCAAAAAAAAAAAAAAAGAGTAAACTTTCTTGAAATTCTGAGAAAAAAAAATCAGAAAATGCAAGGTACAAACTCAGAAATGTGGGTGGGGAAAGAACTGTGAGTTTATATCTAGCAAAAACAGAATTACGCGATGGAAACTCTGAATTCTGAGAAACAAAAAGTCAACAATGAGTTGCGAGTTGGTTTCTTGCAATTCTGAGGAAACCGTATGAACTGCAAGATATAAAGTCTGAATTGTTAGATATAAATTTGCAATAGCAAGAAAAAAGTTTTTTTGTGGCCAAAAAAAAAAAAAAAAGAGTAAACTTTCTTTGAATTAAGAAAAAAAGTCAAAATTGTTAGATATAAACTCTCAAAAGTCTGTACTGTGAGATTGTAAACTCGCAGTAGCAAGGAAAATGTTACAATTTCTTTTTAATTCCAAGGAGGGAAAAAAACTGAATTGCGAGTTCATACGAAGTTCATACTTTTTTCTTTAGAATTGAACGAAACAGAGTCTGAATTTTGAGATATAAACTTGCAATAGCAAGAAAAAAAGGTTGAAATTAATTTTTTATTCAGGAAACTCAGAAATGGGGGGGGGAAACAGAACTGTGAGTTTACATCTAGCAATTGTGTTTTTATCTTGCAATTCTTACTTTCCCTCAGAATTACGAGAAACAAACTCCAAGTTATGACACATAAGCTCTCAAAAGTCAAGAAAAAATGTTTTTGTTTTATTCTGTGGCAAAAGAAAGTAAACTTTCATGAAATTGAGAACAAAGTCAAAATTGCAAGATATAAACTCTGAATTGTGAGTTTATATCTGCAATTCTTTGTTTATACCTTAGAATTCTTACTTTTTTTCTCAGAATTGCAAGAAGCAAAGTCTGCATTGCAAGACATAAGCTCAAAAATGGTCTGCGGTAATGCACAGCAAGCCACAGATCTCAGCCCGTCAATAGCACTGAAGTTGAACCCGAAACATTCCTTTAAAAGTCTGATTCTTCAGAAGGCCACTTTTGAGTTCAGACTCATTAAGTGTATTAGAAGCGTGGTTTGGGGTTTGTGTGTCAGTGCATGTTGCGTGAGTGTGTTTAAAGATCACCATCTATGGGTTATGAGTTTTCAAACAGCTACAGCTTCCTGGACTCCCCTGACCTCCCATCTGTCCATTTGTGGGAAGTTTTTGGTGTTGTTCATCCCTCCATTTTTCGTGTTTGGCAGAGCGGCGCTCCACAGTTCCAGGTCAACGCAGCTGTGCGGTAACACAAACAGAAGGTGCTGTTGTTATTATAGATGTATGTTTAAAAGTTCATGAAATGTCAGACTTTGCTAACAAAACCTGCTGTACACAATCATGCCGTAATGATAGTTTATACTTTTTTAGCAAGTAAAAAAGTAACATAGTAAGAAAGTCCACCCTTAGGTTCATTTTTCTATTTGCTGTGAAACATTTACTGATTTTTATAAAGTAAACACAGGAATAACTTTATTAGTCTTTTATAGTTGAACCACTGATATCACATGGACTATTTTAATGAGGTCCTTACTACCTTTCTGGACCTTGAACGTGTCAGTTGCAGTGCTGTCTAAGCAGGGTCAAGCTCTCGGATTTCATCAAAAATATCTTAATTTGTGTTATGAAGATGGTGAAGGCCTTGCGGGTTTGGAACAACATGAGGGCGAGTAATTAATGACTGAAATATTATTTTTGGTTTAAACTATCCTTTTAATGGACTGAAGCAACTTGACCTCCACATTCTCCTACTGTATATTGTACTTTATCAGTCACAAGTAAGTTGTTGTTTTTTCAGGTTCTTATTTCTAGGTGTGGTATGTAATATTGATGCGTACTGCAATCCAAATTTAAAATATTGGAGAGTTGTTTCTCCCACTCCTGACTGGATGCTCACACGGGCTGCCAGATTGATGACACACTACGGGAGCGAGCACAATTGACAATGGCAGGTGACGGGCCTTACACTGTACAGTAAGTTCATGAGTTGATTTATCCCCATTTTAATATGCCTCTGCTTAGCATTTTAGTTGGATGCTGAGGCTTTTTAGGTCGGGAAGAATATGCGATCTCTGACCCAGTTTGTTTACTGGCTCCCATGCTTGCAACATGCTGTGCTGTAGCCAACTGGCAACCCAGGGTCAGTGTTGCCAAGTTTCCAAGAATTGAGCTACTTTAAAGGAGAAGTTCACTTCCAGAATGAAAATTTACTCACTTACTGATTACATTATTTGTGAGGTCCAGCTAGTGCAAGATGAGCATTTGTGGTTAAAAACTATATACATTTGTATTTTTCATAGAAAATGACTGATGGTTTCCCTAGATATGACCCTCATTCCTCGGCTGGGATTGTGTAGAGCCCTTTGAAACTGCAATTTGGACCTTCAACTGCTGATCCCTGTTGAAGTCCACTATATGGAGAAAAATCCTGGAATGTTTTCCTCAAAAACCTTAATTTCTGTTTGACCGAAGAAAGAAAAACATTAACATCTTGGATGACATGGGGGTAAGTAAATTATCAGGGAATTTTCATTCTGGAAGTGAAATTCTCCTTTAACACTGTTGCTGCGGGTTTGTTTTTTATGTCTGTGGGTTGAAGCGACCCCAGTAACGTGATATTTGGCCCCTGGAATGCAAATTTTACCAGGAGAACCCTGCCAAAAAACATGTATTTTGTTCCCCAGAATGTGATTTTTACTGGAGGACCCCCCCCACCAAAACTTGACTGGATGTTTTGAGTAGAAATTGGGCTGCTTTTGTTGTGAAAACCTGGAATCCCTACCCAGGTTGTCGAAAATACTATTGGGTAAATTGGTATTGGGTGAAATCATGCAGACCAATCATGCAGTTTTCCTGCAGAACTGGGCTACTTTAACACTGTTGCAACAGGTTATTTTAGGTTTAAGACAACCCCAATAATAGGATACCCAGGAGAGCCCTGCCAAAAAAACGATTTTTAATGGGGGACCCCCCCGCCGAAACTTGATTGGACTAGTTTTGAGCAGCAGTCATGCGGGTTTTGTTGTGAAAACCTGGCAACCCTACCCGGGTTGTCGAAAATACTGTTGGGTAAATTGGTAGTGGACGAAATCATGCAGACCAAAACAAAAACAGACATTCTGACACAAAACTAGTGTTGCCAAGTTTGTGGTTTTCCCGCAAAATTGGGCTACTTTAACACTGTTGCTGCGCTTTGTTTTTCATATCTGCAGGTTCAAAGCAATCCCAATAATGTGATACTTAGCCCCTAGAATGAAATTTTACCAGGGGAACCTGCCAAAAAATTTATATTTATCCCCAGAACAAATTTTTATTTACTTTTTACCGGGGGACTCCCCTGAAATGTGATTAGACTAGTTTTGGCCTAGTTTAAAGTAGCAATTGGACGAGTTTTGTTGTGAAAACCTGGCAACCCTTCACTGAACGCACATTTCAAAATGGAATAACTAGTTGTAGCTCTGATTTTTGGAGAAGCAATCATATTATGGTATTTTATGCTTTCGTAAATTTATGTGCTTATTTCATAATATTAAATAACCCATAATCCCCATGTTTTCCTGATAGGTGTCTCACCGGAGCCCATTTAAGCAGTGCAGCAGAGTCCCTCTCCACGGGCCGTCCGGTACACCGGAGAGACGCAGACGCGGGACCTGGAGGGAACATGGTTGAGGGTGGTGGAGAGCCGGTTGGGTGGTAGATACAGGGTGGAGCGCTGACTGTGACCTCGCTCCCATGTGACCCAGTAACCACGGAGACCATCGTAACTCCCTTTCCACCGGAGCTGCACTGACTCATTGCCCACTGTGGTCAGTTGCAGATCTGAGAGAGCTGGCAACACTGAAAGAAATAGGAAGAGAGAGGTCAGGCTTCCCGTTTCTTGCTGGGAATCAGAAGGAGGTGGGAGGGTGGGTATGTGGGAATGATATTGGCAGGAACATTAAAATAGTGTGGTCTCATTGGAAAGCATCTCATTCCAGAAGCTTCTAATGAATTACAACTATATTTTAGCTAATATACTACCAGTCAAAAGTTTTTATGTTTTTAAAGAAGTTTCTACTGCTCACCAAGCCTGCATTAATTTGATCCAAAGTATAGCAAAAACAGTACTTTTTGTTTTTTTACTATTTAAAATAAATATTTTAAAATGTAATTTATTCCTGTGATAAAAGCTAAATTTTCAGCATCATAGAAAATTTATTTATAGAAATTAATACTTTTATTTAGCAACGATGATTTAAATTTATCAAAAGTTTATAATGTTACAAAAGATTTATATTTCTGATAAATGCTGTTCTTCTGAACCTTCTGTTCATTAAAGAAAAATTCTAGTCAGCTGTTTTCAATATAATAAAAATAATAATAAATGTTTTTAGAGCAGTAAATCAGAATATTAGAATGATTTCTGAAGGATCATGTGACTGGAGTAATGATACTAAAAATTCAGCTTGGAAATCCCAGAAATAAATTACATTTTAAAATAGATTAAAATTGACAACAGTTATAATAAATAAAAATATTTTACAATTTCACTGTTTTTCCTGTACTTTAGATCAAATAAATGCAGGCTTGGTGAGCAGAAGAGACTTCTTTTAAAACATCAAAAATCTTACTGTTCAAAAACTTTTGACTGGTAGTGTAGGTCTTTAATGTTCATAAAAAGTGTGTTTATTAATTAAAATTGTGATGGTCACAGAACTTATTTACTCATTAACCTATTAATCCAGTTAGTATTTTGTCAGGGGAACCAAGAAAGAATGCTAACTTGCAGGTTGGCGTACAAAAATACAGCAGCCAAATGAATTCATCAAAATAAGTGACAAATAAGTAACTAGTAAGTAACTCTTTTTTCCTAAATTAAATGCTTTTTAAATTGAGAATGCTTTTTAAATTCTAATTCATTTCCTGCATTTAAAATAAATTTGAATTGATGCAGAATTTCCATTTGAATTTGAGTTTAAGAAAGTAAGAATTACAGAAATAGTTCACTCAAAAATTTAAATTGTGTGATCATTTGTGATCGTTTCTCATGTTGAAAAAAAATACTTTGAAGAATTTTGAAGAACCAAAAAGTTGTTGGTCCCCACTGACTTCCATAGTAGGGAAAGAAATACTATGGAAGTCAATGGGGACCATCAACTGTTTGATTACCAGCATTCTTCAAAATATCTTCTTTTGTATTCAACATAAGAAAGTAACTCATACAGGTTTGGATCAACATGAGGGTGAGTAAATGACAATATTTTCATTTTTGGGTGAACTGTCCCTTTAAAATGAACTCAAATAAGAGTATAATTTTACTACAAAAGAAATATGCACTTCTAATGACTGGAATAATCTATTGGTTCTTACCCTCCTGTGTACAGACTTTAACTGACATGGCTCTCTCTTTGCCGGAGGACTGTCTGGCGCTCACTGTGACCAGGTACTGCGTGTCGGGCTGAAGGCCGGTCAGGACTGCGGAGTCCTGTCTGTTACTGACGCTGATGGTCCGCCATGGGCCTGTAGGAAGCGCTGAATACTCCAGCTGGTATCCCTGAACGAGGTGAGGCAGCAGCGGACCCCAGCTCACACGCACACTGTTAGTGGTGGACTCTGATATGGTCACTGTCGACAGAATGTCCACCTCTGGCTGTGGAGGATTCACTGGGGGTGAAGACACGAGAAACGAGAACATCTCAGTGTTTGAACAAGGTGTAAATGATATATATGTTTTATTTTGTTTTTAAATTTACTTTAATTATCTTATATAATCCACAAGAGCGATAAAGAGGGTGCCTTTTGTGTGTGTGTACTTATTTGTAAAGTCAACATGAAACTGTGTTCACATCCTGTTTTACTTCTAAAATTAAGGGGTTGGGATTGTATGCATTTCATGTTGACTTTAATAATGAATATGCAATGGATTCCACCATTTTACTCTTGAGTTGGTTTTTCAGTCATTTCAATATTTCTCAAATTTTTAATTGTCATAACTGTAATAGTTAAAAGTACATTTTAATATAAAAAACATTAACATTAAATATGAACATTAAATAAATAATAATAATAATGATTATTATTATTATTATTATTATCATCATTATTAAAACATTAAAGACACAATGCATAAAGTAATAGTCATAAAAATCATTTTAATTATGCAAAATATAATTATTTCTTCTTAATACATTTCACTTTTGTGTAATTAATTATATTTAAAAATAATAAATGCATAATAATAATTATAATAATTGTTGTTGTTAAATAACAATAAATTGAATATTTATTTTTAATTAATTCTGTATCTAGTTAATGCTAACAACAACAAAACAATAATAATAATATTTATTTTTATATCACTCAATGCAAATTATTAATAATAATATATTTTTACATTATATTATTGTATATTACATATTTATTTTTTATATTTTATTATTCCAAATAATTTATTATTTTTATTATTAAAACATTAAAGACACAACAAAAATGTAATTGTCATACAAATAATTTTCATTATGCAAAATATAATTATTTCCTCTTATTCATACATTTAATTTTCCTTTAATTAAATCCAATAATAATAATAATAATAATATGATAATAATGTTATATTTATTAAAAATGTTTATTTTAATTAATACTGTATGTAATTAATATTTATTTATACTAAATAATATTTATTTTATATTTACTTAATAATTAATTAATTATATTATTACATTATATTATATGCATTTTATATATTATATATATTATTTATATTATTATTATATATATTATTGTGAAATTTATTATTGTTATTGTTGTTGTTGTTATTATTATTGTTATTGTTATTGTTACTTAGGTATACATTAAATAATATTTATTTCATATTTACTTAATACTAGTCTATATATACAGTGCCCTCCACTAATATTGGCACCCTTGGTAAATATGAGCAAAGACGGCTATGAAAATAAATCTGCTTTGTTTATCTTTATGATCTTACATTCAAAAAATTGACAAAATGCTAAAATTTCAATGAAGTAAAACAATTAAAAGTGGGGGGAAACTTACGTTATGAAATAAATGTTTTTCTCGTATGCATGTTGGGCACAATTATTGGCACCCTTAGAAATTATAATGAGTAAAATATCTCTGAAGTGTATTCCCATTCATATTTGCATTTATTTAGCACACTAGAATGACTAGGAGTATGATATTGTCCAGCAATAACTTCCTGTTTCACAGGATTATAAATATGAGGAGCACAAAGGCCAAATTTCCTTAATCATCCATCACAAGGAATAAAACCAAATAATATAGTTCTGATGTGCAGAACAAGATTGTTGAGCTTCACAAAATAGAAAATGGCTGTAAGAAAAGAGCTAAAGGATTGAAAATCCCAATTTCCATCATTAGGACAATAATTAAGAATTCAAATTAAACTAAAGATGTTACAAATCTGCCTGGAAAAGGACGTGTGTCTATATCGTCCTAATGCATGGTGAAGAGGAGAGTTTAAGTGTCCAAAGATTCTCCAAGGATCACAGTAGGAGAATTGCAGAGATTAGTTGAGTCTTGGGGCCAAAAGACTAAAAAAAAAAATTTAAACAGCCCCTACGTCACCACATGTTGTTCAGGAGGGTTTTAAGAAAAATCCTCCTTGCTCATCCAAAAACAAACTCCAGCATATTCAGTTGTCAGACACAACTTGAATTTCAAATGGGAATGGCTTCTGTGGTCAGATAAAACTAAAAAAAAGAGCTTTCTGGCAGCAAACACTCAAGATAGGTTTGGTACAAAAAGTACCCCATGCCCACGGTTAAATATACTGCTGGATCTTTAATGTTGTGGGCTTATTTTCCTGCCAGAGGTCCTGGACATCTTGTTCAGATACATGGCATCATGGATTCTAGCAAATACCAACAGATAAAAAATGTAAACCTGACTGCATCTGTTAGAAGTTCTATAATGAGCTGTGGTTGGATCTTCCATCAGGACAGTGATCCAAATCAAACATCAAAATCAACACAAAAATGTGTCACTGAGCATAAAATGAAGCTTCTGCCATGGCCGTCCCAGTTGCCTGACCTGAACCCTATAGAAAATGCGTGAGGTGAACTGAAGAGAAGAAGCACCAGCATGGAGCTGGGAAACTAAAGGATCTGAAGAGTTTCTGTATGAAGGAATGGTCTCTGATCTCTTGTCAGGTGTTCTCCAAACTCTTCAGGCATTAAAGAAGAAAACACAGAGCTGTTATCTTGAATAAAGGACATTGCAATAATTGGGTGCCAATAATTGTGGTCAACATGAACTACAGAAAAACATTTATTTCATAAAGAGATTTTCCCCCTGCTTTCCATGGTTTTACTTAAATGATAGGTTAGAATATTGTGATTTTTTTTTTTTTGAATGACAGATTAAAAGTATAAACAATGCAGATTTATTCTTACAGCCACCTTTGCTCATATTTACCAAGGGTGCCAATATTAGTGGAGGGCACTGTATATATATATATAAATAATAATAATTATTATTATTATTATTATTATTATCATTATTATTATTATTAAGATTAAATACAAAATTACACACCAAAAACACAACAAAAAGTCATGGTCATTAATGGTCATAATTTTCATTATGCAAAGTAGATTTTTTTTTTTCTTCTTTCTTGATTGTGATTTTGGGACGCAATATGATTCATACTTCTGCTGGGTGTTTCAGTTCTGACTAATCTAATCATATGAGCACCTGGCTGTGTAGTGAAGGTGGTTTGAAGCGAGTTCAGGAATTCCAGGTTAGCTTTCGGCGTGAGCGTGACTCTGTACGTGGTATCTGGACGCAGGCCAGTCAGCTGAGCCGAGCTGGCATCCCCGGGCAGCGTGATCTTCTGAAAAGGATCCAAACCAGTGCCAGGACTGGTGCCTGGACCTCCCGTCGCTCCGGTCTGCCCTGTTCGGATGGGACCAAACTGGATATCGTAGTAGCCGGTGCCGGCCAACACGGGCCTCCATTCCAGCTGAGCTGTAGTAGTGGTGACCGACTTCACCTGTAGCCTCTCGGCCTTGATGATCTCTGCATTTGATCAGCGAGAAAGAGAAATAAGAGATGGCAGAAATTAAGTTAGTAACTCAAGTCACTAAAATCCATGCCTAGGGCAATTTCTAAAAGGACACGACACCACCTGCTCTGAATTATTGCGTGTGATCTCTGGTTTGTTTATGTAAGTGTCTGGAAGTTGCACATATGTAACGCCTTATGTATGTCCGGAAGAATGTACACTGATAATAGCTACGTCTAGCGCTGCGGGGGACTTTGGCGGGGGTCGAAAAGGCCAGAATAATTTCTGTATAAATAGCCCTCGTCTCCCATTACAGTGTCTGTGGGTTCTGTCCCTGTTTCCTCCGAGCTCTTCTTCTCTTGGAGCCGTCTCAAGCTATTTGTGTTGGAGTTGACTGGCATTCGAGATTCCTTCGGCGCACTGGGGCGGAGGTACGGAGCTATTCGCACCCACATTAGATCACTTTCCCTGTTTAGAAAACGCTCTTATGAGATCGACTGCTACTCTGGATCAAATATTAAATCAGGGTCTAAAGAGGTTTGTAAAGAATTGTGTCAAGAATTTTGTGTTTTCATTTAATTCAGTTACAGTCAGGATTAAAACAACAATTTTTGTTTGTTATCAGTTATGCACCCTCATTTCGTTCCAAACTTGTATTAATTTCTTCAAGTATGGCTTTTTATGATTCATGAAATTTGAGAGCTGCACAAGGCCAAATTTTCAGTGGGTAACTATTTATGTTCCAGTCTGTTCCTCACATAAACAGTATGCATTTTGGTGTTTTCTTCTATAATAAACTTCTATGTGTTATTTTATTTCATGTTAACTTTATAATAATTTAATTTAAATAAAGTTTATAATAATTTGTAGTGCTCATTAGATTCTTAGTGTTGTAAGAAAATACTTAAAATTCATCTTAATGAGTCTTAAATATGTAATAAATAATATTAACAATAAAAATAGTTTATTTATTTATTACAAATGATTAAAGTACTTTTTTAGTAAGTCGATAAAATTATATTGTAATATTACAAAAATATTCTGAATTATTATTATTATTATTATTATTATTATTACTAATAATAATAATAATAATTATTATTATTATTATTATCAAAACATTTATTTATCTTTTATTGTTGTTTATTTATTGTTGATGTTATTATTATTATTATTATTAGGATTTTTTATTTTGTTACATTACAAAAATATACTGAATGCATAATAATAATAATAATAATAATAATAATAATAATAGTAGTAGTAGTAGTAGTCTAAAATATTTATTTATTTATCATTTTTATTATTATTATTATTATTATTATTATCATTAGGATTTTTTTGTCCTTTTTGGATATTGACAGTTTTGTAGTATGGGAAAGATCATCATGAACTTCTCATTAGATTCTTATTATTGTAGTAATAAATGGGATAAAACTGCATTGTAATATTACAAAAATATAAAGAAATATTATTATTATTATTATTATTAATAATAATAATATAATAATAATTAATATATATATCATAAATATTTTTGTAATATTACAATGTTATTTTATCCAATTTATTACTACAATAATAAGAATCTAATAATAATATAAATAAATAATAAATATTATTAGTATTAGTATAAAATATTTTTTATATTTTAATTATTTAATTTTATTTAATTTTATTTAATTTTATTTTATTGACAGCCCATGGTCAATATTTACTTTGGTATTATTGAAAAGATCATTATGAAACATGATCATCATGAAATTCTCTTTAGATTCTTATTACTGTAGTTATAAATGTAAAATAAAAAAAATAAAATAAAAAAAAATACATTGTAATATTACAAAAATATACAGAATTATTATTATTGTCATTAGTTAATAGTTAATAATTATTATTATTATTATAATTCATATTATAAGTATTGTTATAAAATCAAATTTTTAAATCAAATATTAGTGTAAAATCAAATTTTCAGCAGGTCAAATTATTGTTGTCATTCATTCATTCATTCATTCTTTCATTCTTTTTTGGAGCTTGGTAGCCCATGGTCAATATTTACCTTTTTAGAATGGAAAAGATCATCATGAGCTTCTCATTAGATTCTTATTATTGTAGTAATAAATTAGATAAAATTACATTGTAATATTACAAAAATATACTGAAATAATAATAATAATAATAATAATAATAATTAGTATAAAATATTTATTTATTTATTTATTTACCTGGTCAAACTGTTTTTATTATTATTAGTAGTAGTAGTAGTAGTAGCATTGCTACTATTACTATCAAATATTAGTAGTAGTACTATAAAAAAAATACAGATATATAGATCATCTACCTTTGTGTTCAACAGAAAAAAAAGTCAAAAGTATTGAAGGTGAGTACATGATAACAAAAGTTTTTTGCAATGAAATAATACCATTTTTGAGATATATAATAAACAACACACCAATAATTGCGTTCCTCAAGTCTTCGCTGATGATGTTGATATCGTCAATGTCCACAAAAAACAGATGTTCCTCAGCGGGTGGACTTACAGCCTCTCTCAGCACCTGATAGTTCCCGTGACCAGTGGAAACCACCAATACGGCCACGCCCTCTTCCCGCAGCCTCGCCATTGGTTCCTGCACCTCTCCGGGATCCACTCCATCCGTGAGCCAAACCAGAACCCTGGGCAGATCGGGTCTGGCACCTCCCGGCACGCCCTGTTTCAAAACCTGATTTGTAGCCATCAGTAGAGCGTCCACCGTGTTGGTGTCGCCCTTCAGCTGTTTAGTCCTCTCCAGAGCCGCCTGCAGTCCGTGCTGGGAGTCGTAGGAGTCAAAGCCGAACTCCAGATGGGGTTCGGTCCCGACCTGCAGCAGTCCCACCCTCACCTGATCCGGCCCCAATGAGAAAGGCAGCAGGAGGTCCTTGAGAAAGTCCACCATACGGAAGAACTCGTAGGAGGCCACGCTACCAGATGAGTCCAGGAGGAAGAGGACATCGCCCTCGCAGCAGTTCAAAACTGTAGGTGAAAAACAACAGTAGACATTTAAGGAAATGATCTATGCTTTAACATCTCAGGAGGGGGGACATGAGTGTTTATTTAGCACATAGCAGCACTAAAACACTCCAGACTTTCCAAGGCATGAGGAGAAAGAGTCTCTGTGAGTTTATATACAAGCTACTAGGAATCCCTTTGGATGCACAGTCTTAAAAACAAAGGTTATGTGTTTCCATCTATGGTTCCATGAAGAGCTTTTAACATTAATGGAATCTTTTCATTCCACAAAAGGTTCTTTAGATCATTAAAGTGTTTACAGATCTTTTTCTATGGTATTGCTGCAAAAAACCCCCCTTTGAAACCTTAATTTTTATGATTGTGTAATATATGCCCATGGGATTTTTTCCCCTTTTATTGTCTGCCAGCTGTGACTCATTAGTTTTACTGAGAAAAGCACATCTCTTTGCAACAAACCACATGCTTTTATCTATGGTTCATGCACAAACAGATCCTAAAGTTTAATATTTTAGAGCCTACGTAGTTCAACCAGAAATTATATTTATATTTATAAAATTAATTATATTTATTATAATTAAATTTTTATATAATTAACTATATTTATTATATATATTTTTTATTTTTATAATATATTTATTAAACATTATTAGACATTTTCCCCTTAGATTTGTATAATTGTAAAACATTTAATTACATTTAAACATTACAAAATATATATTATATATAAATATATATATATATATATATATGTCATTAACTTCTCATTAGATTCTTATTATTGTAGTAATAAATTAGATCAAATTACATTAATAATATTACAAAATATACTTGATTCATAATAACAATACTCATAATTATAATTAGTATTATTAAAAAAATTATAATATAATGTAATTAATTAAAATTTTTAGAAATTATAATTATTTATTTATATATAGAAGTTTCCCCTTATATTCTTATAATCGTAAAACAGTAAACAACACATTTAAGTATTACAAAATATATAATATTATATATAAATAAATGTATAAAATATATAATTATATAACTTCATATACATATATATAAACTTGTTGAATGGAAAAGATCTTGAACTTCTCATTAGATTCTTATTACTGTAGTAATAAATTAGAGAAAATGACATTAATAATATTACAAAAATATACTGAATTTATAATAATACCAATAATTATTATTAGTAGTATTCGTAAAATAATATTTATTTATTTTAATATTTATTATAATTCAATATAATTGATTATATTTATTGTAATAATATTGTATCATTATAATTATATTTATATATAGAATTTTTCCCTTAGATTCTTGTAGTTGAAAAACAGTACAAAATTACATTTTAATATTACAAAACGTGTGTATGTGTGTGTGTATGTATATATATATATATATATATATATATATATAAATTAATTAATTAATTAATTATGATTATTACTGTTATTAGTAGTAGTAGTAGTAATAGATTAGATCAAATTACATTATTTATATTATAAAGATATACTAATTTATAATAATTTATTTATTTTAATATTTATTATAATTCAATATAATTCATTATATTTATTATTAATTTTTTTATTATAATTATAATTATATTTATTTATATATAGAATTTTTTCCCTTAGATTCTTATATTTGTAAAATAGTAAAAATTACCTTTTTATATTACAAAACATTTTTCCTTTGGTTAGTCATATAATAAGTAAAAAAATGTAAATGGTAATAAATTGTTTAGTATTAAAAATTGTCATTATTTTAGAGTCATATTAATATATATACACTGCATATTTGTGCAGACAAGCACAGCAGAAATGGAGCTTTTTTTAACTCGTATATGAAATTGCATTTGCAATTTTATCAGAAATTTGATCAGTTACACCCCACCCCACCCCCCTGCCAGATCAGTCCTATTCATTTAGTTTCACAGCTTCAGATGTTTACACTATTACAAGTTTGGATGCCGTGTACACGCACTCCCTTTTTACTGACCACAAACTCATTGAATGTTTATAGTGAGCACAATAAAATGGGCAGAAACTCTGAGAAACAACGGCCAAACGGAGATAAGTGTGAAAACGGGTGAGGAAATTAGTCATTTGCGAAGGAAGTGGGCCTGAATGGTACATGCTAAAAATAAGAATAAGAAAACAGTAGTATTTATTAGTGTAAGGAAGAACTGGGAGCGTCACAATATTTCAAGAGATGGAACATTTGATTTGGCCGTTACAGGAATTTCCTGGCAGAGAAGCCCTCTAACCTGGAGCGGGATGATAAACATAAACAGATGGGGGAAGGAACAGCCCTGCTACTGGATGTTACAGGCGGGAGGCGGACGGATGACGGTGAGCGGGCATGGAGAAAAAGGGGGGAGGTGAGAATTGGCTGTTCCATATGAAGTAAAAGAAGGAATGTAGAGGCTATTCCAGAAGCCCCTGAAGAGAAAGAAAGAGTGTGTGCAGAAAAAAGAGAGCAAAAGAGCAAGTGGGCGAAAGGCCTCAGAGAGCAAAGCGTTCACCACTTTAGACAATCCGAAGTCACCCACCCAAGTCCTGTGAGAAGACCCGGAGGCGTCCGAACCACTTCAAATCAAATTACAAGACGATCTTGCAAATCTTAAGCAACTTGCACTATTGCAAATATATTTCAGTTCTTTTTACTGTTATATTACTGTTCTTTTTAGGAGCACTTAAAAAATGTAGGAGCACAGTCAAAATTTTAGGAGCACCTTCTAATCAATAAGGTGATTTGCATTTTTCTTGTATGTCAGATTTATATATATATATATATATATATATATATATTAAGCTTTTAACATTTCTAATTAAAACAAGAGAATAAGAACAAGTAGAAGTAATCAGTCAAATGAAATCAGTATTACAAAATTAATTTGTACTACAGAGGTGGCATAGAAGAACACAAAAGTGGCTTGTAGGTGTATTTGCATGTGTATTTCAGGTGACATGAGTGCAATAAAATTCATTAATTCATGTTGAGAATGATGTTTATAATAACATTTTGAGTACAGAAATATTAAATGGTTTAAACAACTCAAAAGATACTTTAAAATGAAACTATATACATAAATGCCAGTAGGTGGCGTCAAGTCACTGATTTAATTACTGAATCATTTATTCATTTGATTCGTTCGAACGGCTGATTCATTCAGGAATAAAGCGAGTGACGAATGAGAAATTGAATCACTGACTCACTAGATTCGTTTAAAACGTACGTTCGTTCATAAACGAAACACCGCTGTGTTGAATGGAGATGCGCAGCAGCTCAGTTGTGACTTTCTTTTAATCTATTTTTGATGACAAAATAGAGCAAAATCAGGTAATAGTGTTATAGTCAGACAATGTAAGTCACTTAATATTAACTTCTTGTTTATTTACAGTAACTGTTTTATTAAACAATATCTAATTTACAGATAGGGTGACCACCTGTCCCGTTGGTCCCCTGTTGGTTTTTAATGATCATATTAAGAAATCGGCTTTTTAAGAAAGCTTTTTATTTATTCTTTTTTGCGGGATAATTTCTGCGTAAAGGATTTGCGGACCTCATGAAGTGATCTAAAATCACTGACGGAAATGGTCGAGCGCACACGGAAAAACACAATATTCTCCATTCATTTTAACCAATTAAAAAAATCGATGCAGCTCTTATTTTAAATAGTTCGTTTGAGGTTTCTATTGCGTTATTTTAATGACAGATGTCTAGAGCACAATTTTGTAATGCGGGGCACATCAAATTGCGCAAGCACAAATCTCTTCTCTCGCGGGTGAATTCTCTTTACCCTCATAAAAAAAAGACGCGCTTTGTCTTGCTTGCAATGCATGTGCGCGCTCAGAAACACAGATCAGCGCGTATGACTGATGCGATCAGTATTTACATAGCATAACAGTAGAAAATGTGTCAGTCTCACGCGTGTCCTGCATTGTCCTGCAAAATCACATCTATGCCCCGCAACAGCCCTGTTGCCAGGTGGTCACCCTATTTACAGACTCCCTTAAAAATCATTAAAAGCTGTCACTCATCTTAGTTCATCGCAATCTCGCAAAGTTCCATTATAATCAACAAAGCTCTCTACACTGCACAGTGAATCTCTTATTTACACTCTCTCCACACTTTGTTTATGAAAGGATTCGTGAGATATGTCTGTAATACATTACTCAACGTTGCAAAAACACGTAGAAACCTTTGAAGCTTCCCTCAACGTAAACACAAATATGCCGATCGGATCAGTCCAGGCCTGGACTGACCATAGGGCATACCGGGCAATGCCCGCCGGGCCGACGCACATTTTTGGGCTGGGGCTGTCAGTCATAATTTAATATTTATTCGTATCTGAGATACGAATCGCGGCCCATTGGTTGACTGTCTTAAAGGACATTGAGCTAGACCAATGAAATCTCAGGCCACGCCCTGCCTCCCTCCTGGCCAGCCCTCAGCTCCACTTGACAAAATCTGCTATTTTGTTTGACGATAAATTTCGCTACAAGGTGGGAATTTTGTCACTGTGGCCTTCTCTTCCAAGTCTGAGTATTGTAATGAGAGTAATAAAAGACTGTATAATAACAATAATAATAATTAAGAATAATTTTTTACCATGGTTATTCGCTTCCATGCAGGTTACTGTGGTTTAATGTTTGAAACAAAACAGTGAGCGCATATATCCTTTGATGTGTCATATATATGCCTCAGCATATTGTTTAAATAATCATGGTGGGCCGCTATGGCCAAAAATGCCAGGGCCGTTTTTTGGTCCCAGTCCAGCCCTGGATCAGTCGCACTGGTGCTCCGATATTTTTTCAAAGTTGCACGCAGTAGTTTTTAGTCACAAATGCGACTGAAATGGTCGCACTGTAGAGGCCTGAAAATATTTCAAGCCCAGTTTTTGGTGACAAAATTCCTGTTTCTCCAATGAATTCGGATGAAATATAAACCATGTGCATAGTTTGCATAGTTTTCTTCTGCTCATCGGGTCACTGAACCTGCGTCTGCTAAATAATTGAACTTTGCCAGACCGCTTAGAAGCAGGGTGCGGTGGCACTTTGCACAAAAACTCCTGCAGTCAAAGCCAAAATGCCCAAGGCTATTCCAGAATTACTCTCTGTGAGTCACTGTTGGTGTGTCTATGGTTTTGTTCAAACAGGCTGCAAGAAATCGGATTTTCAGTATATCAGATTCAAATCTGTTTTGTAGTCTGAACCGCAGTTAATTAAGAAAGGTTGTTTCTGTCATGGGATAAAATATTTTTTAAAGGACACCTATTATGCCCCTTTTTATTTTACTTTTATGTAATTTACACCTCAGGTGTCCCTAGAATATGTCTGTGAAGTTTCAGCTCAAAATACGCCAATAGATTATTTATTATATCATTTTGAAAAATGCGCGATTTGAGAACACACTGTTTTCGTGCATGTCTTTTTAAATGCAAATGAGTTGCTGCTCCCCTCTCCCTTTTCCAGAATAGAGCTGTGCCTTTACAGCTCATAACCCAGATACTCTGCTAAAAAACATCTGTTTGGATTTGATTATCATGTTTATTGCTCTGAAATAAGGTGTTTTCAGCCATATTAGTTTAAACTTATGATACAGGATTTTCTGAGTGCACACAGAAAACGGCTGTCTCTTTCATGTCTTGGTCAAACTCATGTTAACATAAAAAAGTTTATGTTAACATGAGTTACAAAAGCAGTTGGTTATGTCTGTAAAGGTAAACAGCTGGGAAAGAAATCGCATGTTTATATTAGATTTGTGTGGCAGCAGTGTAATACAGTAAATAAATCAATAAATTCACCGCGCCAAAGACAGAATAGTTAGCATGCTTTGCTCAAGCTTTTGACATGGCATTAGAACTGGTACACAGTTGTCGCTTGTGAAAACAAAATGACGGTGCTGTGGGTAGCAACATGCAGATTAAGGGGCGGTAATATTATGATAAAATCCCTTTACCACGTCACGGGGGGAGCAAAATCTCACGCACTAGTTTTTTCACATGCTCACATACTTGCATGTTTTTCCCAAGAATTGCAAGATTTAAGCTCACAAATGTGAGAAAGTCTGAATCTCAGAATATAAACTAAGAATACTAACTTCTCACAATTCAAAGTTTACATCTCACTTTTTTTTTGAATTCCAAGAATACATCTCACAATTGTATTTTTGCTCACAATTGCGAGTTTATATCTCAAAGTTCAGACTTTTCTTATCAGAATTGCCAGTTTATACAGTTTAAGTCAAAAGTTTACATACACCTTGCAGAATCTGCAAAATGTTCATTATTTTACCAAAATAAGAGGGATAATACAAAATGCATGTTACTTCTTATTTAGTACTGACCTGAATAAGACGTTTAACACAAAAAATACGTTTACGTATAGTCCACAAGAGAAAATAATAGTTGAATTAAAATGACCCTGTTCAAAAGTTTAGATACACTTTCCAACAATGATTGCATGATTTTGAGATCCATCTTTACACACTGAAGACACCTGAGGGACTCGTATGCAACTTTTACGACGCTCCAGAAGGAAAAACGATGCATTAAGAGCTGGGGGTGTAAACTTTTGAACAGAATGAAGATGTGTACATTTTTCTTATTTTGCCTAAATATTATATTTTTTATTTAGTACTGCCCTTTAGAAGCAACATAAGATACATGTTTCCCAGAAGACCAAATAAGTTAAATTTACCCTGATCTTCAAATTCAAAGTTTTCACTCCTGGGTCTTAATGCATTGTGTTTCTTTCTGAAGCATCAGTGAGCATTTGAACCTTCTGTAATAGTTGCATATGAGTCCCTCAGTTGTCCTGTGAAAAGATGGATCTCCAAATCATACAATCATCGTTGGAACGGGTTTAAACACAAAAATGCTGAAAAACCAAAGAATTTGTGGCACCTGAAGGATTTTTTCTGAAGAACAGCAGGCGGTTTAACTGTTCAGGAC
Organism: Labeo catla; assembly: GCA_012976165.1. Lineage (NCBI taxonomy): Eukaryota > Metazoa > Chordata > Actinopteri > Cypriniformes > Cyprinidae > Labeo > Labeo catla. Next base: position 16,143 of record VONZ01001249.1, on the reverse strand, counting down.
AAACAAGGGACTAATGGACAACTATCACTAAAAAAAAAAACACAGCTGTGGGTCATTCAGGTAACAATACGGTATTAAGAATCAAGTGAATGTAAACTTTTGAACAGGGTCATTTTTATAAATTCACCTATTATTTTTTCTTGTGGACTATATGTAAACATCTTTTATGTGAAATATCTTATTCAAGTCAGTACTAAACAAAAAATAACATGGATTTTGTATGATCTCTCTTATTTTGGTAAAATAATTAGCATTTTGCTGATTCTGCAAGGTGTATTTAAAGTTTTGACTTGAACTGTATCTACAGTTGCGAGTTCTGACTTTTCTCTTTAGAATTGGAAGAAAAAGTCAAAATTGTGAGATATAAACTCTAAAGTATATAAAAGTCCTTTTGCGAACAAAAATGACCTTTTTTTATTCCGTGGCAGGAACAAGCCATATAGTGAACAAATGCAGATCAATGTTTACAAATCTGCATGTCCATATGTAATTTGAAACTTTTTTTTGGCATATCTCACTCAAATCTGTTTTGATTTGTCATCTGCACAGCAGACAATCTAGCAACCTGATCTAATCCACATTGGCATGCAACAACTATGTAAAGTCATGCGAATGTCAACTTGTATGGAGCTGTAGTCAAATATGATCATTTTGGCTCTCTTGTTCCTTATATATTGAACTACTGTATGTGACTCCTACTATGTAGGGGATAACGAATGAGTGAGCGAGTCAGCCCTTTTGGATACAGTACATGCATGAATTCCTCTGCTGCTTATCTTCCATCATCCATTTCATGATTTCAGTGCGATGTCATGACAGACATCAGCAGAGGGAAAGTGTACACAATACCTGTATTTTCTGGCATCTAACAGGCTTCTCATAACCCAAGAGCAATGAATAGCCTAACATTAATGACTGACAGGATAAGTTCTTTAATTCACACGCCTCACTCAATGTGTATGTCAGCGATATGCTGACAAAGTTAATGCGCTTCTATTCATAACGGCTAATACTCGCGGTCATTTGTGAGATGTGAAAATTGCCAACACAAATTGTGTTTAAATATAACTATATTTAACCCAGCAACATATGTAAGACAACACCCAGGGAGAAAATACTTTACTGCAACTTAAAACACTGATGAAGTATTTGGCTACGTTCACTTTTTATTTTGCTCAGATCACTTAAACTTAGGCCATGTGCTTTAAAGAGTCCCCTGATACATTGCATGAAGCAAAATGATTTTTCAAATGTTTTCTATTTAGCTCACATGTTTACAATGTATGTATTCTTGTACTAGACCAGTCATGTTTCATCATAAAGTACTTCCAGATTCCTTCCTTCATGTGCATTGTTGTTTTAAGGGCTTTAAGGTCTTGATCTAATTTGATAGAATAGAATAGAATAGAATAGAATAGAATAGAATAGAATAGAACAGAATAGAATAGCACACTAAGGTTAACGTAAACTGAGCAACAGTTAATGATTTACATTAGTAATGATTATTTCTAGCAAAGTGTTATTCACTTGAATACTGTAGGCCTACTGTAAGAACTGTAATAATTCACCTGAAGTACGTACAGAGTCTTGAATTAAACACTGTTTCATAAAATACTGAATCTTGAAGTAAAACATAGCCTATCATTCTGGTTTTGAGTCATGAATAAAATACTTGACTCAAACGACTCCGGTGAATCACAAACCGAGTTCCGAATTAAACATATGATTTGCGCAAATTACGTACCAAATCTTGAATTAAAGAATTTGATTCACCAAAGTCTCAAACTGAGCTTCGAATTAAAATATGACTGAAACAACTCACCTGGATCAGGTACTGACCCATATTACTCACCTAAGTCTGATTCCCGAGTCTTGAACAAACCTATGCGATTCACCTGAATTAGATATTGAGAACTGTAATAATTCACCTGAAGTACGTACAGAGTCTTGAATTAAACAGTGTTTCATGTAAATCACCGAAATCAAATACTGATTCTTGAAATAAATCATAGACACTGGTTTTGAGTCCTGAATGAAATGTTTGACTCAAATGACTCTGTTGAATGAGACACCGAGTTCCGAAATAAAACGACTCGCGTATATTATGTATAGTCCTGCATTAAAGAATATGATTCACCAAAGTCTCATACTGAGCTCATAATTAAAACACAACTGAAACAACTCACCTGGATCAGGTACTGACCCATATGACTCATCTGAAACTGATACCGTGTCTTGAATAAACCAATGTGATTCATCTGAATTAGCTATTGAGAACTGTAATATTTCACCTGAAGTACGTACAGAGTCTTGAATTAAACAATGTTTCATGTAAATCACAGAAAACAAATGCTGAGACTTAGTAAAACATAGCCTATAGTTCTGGTTTAGAGTCCTGAATGACTCCGCTGAATCAGAAACCGACTTCCGAATTAAAACATATGATTCGCGAAAATTATGTACCGAGTCGTGAATTAAAGAATATGATTCACCAAAGTCTCATACTGAGCTCTGAATTAAAACATGACTGAAACGACTCACCTGAATCAGGTACCGACTCCTGCGCGTCTCCTGCCCACAGAAACACGGTGAACAAAACACACGTGAGCGCTTTTCGCACCTCCATGATGGACTTTATGCCAAAATCACAATCAGTTCTGGACTTTTTAACGCGTCTACATCGCCTAGCACAATTTCTATTGAAATAGTTTTTCTAAACTCCGTTAACTCGTTTTCAGCGCAGGCAGTCACCGGAGCTTTTTTTTATATAACTGCAATAAAATCGCAGCTGCAGCACCTGCGTAACTATTCTACATGGTTTACGCGAAATAAACACGCAACGTTTTGCTCTCCCATGAACTGCTCAGTGTTGATCAAAACCCGTTACGGATTAAAGCTCTCTCTCGGCTACTGAATGCAGCAGGTTCCCTCCCGCCCCTCTCTGCTCTGCGCAGCGCACTCCTCCTCCTCCATTGCTTTAGACGGGTACCAGCGTCATCATCTTGAACCTGTGCCAGGTTTCTGGTCATTCTGATCTTTATGTTACAGTTAGTTACAGTTCTTGCTAGGGAATGGGCATATAATGTGTATCATTATGGGTAACTAGAACTGGCCACATGGGTCAGGACACACTTGGAGTTCAGTGGAGCCTGTTAGTTGTCACTGCTTTTAGCCATGGTGCCATGGCAATACTTTGACATACCCCATGGTAGCTACTATTGTGTTTTTTGGTCATGCATTTATTTCAGTGTACTTCAACAGTATATTGAATGATAAAGGCTGCATTTATTTAGTGAAAACAGTAACAGGTTTTCTGTTTGAATGCATTTTAAAATGTAATTTGTGATGCAAAGCTGAATTTTCAGCATCATTACTCAGTGTCACATGATCCTTCAGAAATCATTCTTATATGTATAAAGAAATATTTCTGATTATAATGATTGAAAACAGTTGTGTGATTTACGTGTATACACATGCAAATCACGTTCTCTCTAAATAAACTAATTACTTTCTAAATCCTATATTATCCTTGACCAGTTGAACAACACATGTATGGACATGAACTTACTGCACTTACTGCTTTTGAACTGACCGAAGTTTTTGAAGGGACAAGGTTACATAAAAAAAAAAAAAAAAATTAAAAATACATTAATGTTAAATTTACTGTTATTTTATATAAAATTGTGCTATAGTCCATAATACATCAGTTATATCAGAAGAAATTAAATGATTAAATTACCTTAATTAATTACTTGGTAATGCATTATGCCCAACATTTATATACACTACCAGTCAAAAGTTTTTGAACCGTAATGTTTTTTATGATTTTTAAAGAAGTCTCTTTTGCTCACCAAGCCTGCATTTATTTGATCCAAAGTACAGCAAAAAAGCAAAATGTAAAATATTTTTACTATTTAAAATAAGTATTTTTCTATTTGAAAATATTTTAAAATATAATTTATTCCTGTGATTCTAAAGCTGAATTTTTAGCAATATTACTGCAGTCATGTGGTCCTTTAGAAATCATTCTAATATTCTCAAAAGCATTATATGCTCACAAAACATTTATTATTATTTTTGTTATGTTGAAAACAGCGGAGTAGATTTTTTTTTTCAGGTTTCTTTAATGAATAGAATGTTTAGAAGAACTTAGAAAAATAGAAATCTTTTGCAACATTATAAATGTCTTTATCATCACTTTTGCTCAATTTAAAGCATCCCTGCTAACTAAAAGTATTATTATTTATAAGTATATTATTTCTATTATTTCTTTTCTAAAAAAATAAATTTATAAAATAATAAATAAATAATTAACATACTGACTCCAAGGTTTTGAATGGTATTGTGTGTTACAAAAGCTTTTTATTTCAGATAAATGCTGATCTTTTGAATCTTAGAAACCTTAAAGGAGAAGTCCACTTCCAGAACAATTTACAGATAATTTACTCACCCCCTTGTCATCCAAGATGTTCATGTCTTTCTTTCTTCAGTCATAAAGAAATTATGTTTTTTGAGGAAAACATTTCTGCATTTTTCCCATTTAATGGACTGATATGGTGCCCCGATTTTGAACTTTTAAAAAGCAGTTTAAATGTGGCTTTGAACGATCCCATATGCGGTTGTAAACGATCCCAGCTGAGAAAGAAGGGTCTTATCTAGCGAACCGATCAGTTATTTTTTATTTAAAACATACAATTTAAATATTTTTTAATCTCAAACACTCGTCTTGCCTTTCTCTCCATGAATTCTGTGTATTCTGCCTCAAGACAGTTAGGGTATGTCGAAAAACTCCAATCGTATTTTCTCCCTCAACTTCAAAAATCATTTCAAAATCATCCTACATCGTTGCAGAAGTACCAACACAGTCTTTGCAAAGTGAACATGCGAAGAAGATCAAACACCCTTAAAAAAAAGGGTAACAGAGTGACATAAGACGATTTTGAAGTTGAGGGAGAACATGAGATGGGAGTTTTTTGACATACCCTAACTGTCATGAACAGGAACAAAAACAGTCCAAGCAGAGCAAGACAAGACAAGCATTTGGCATTAAAAAGTATTAAAAAGTACATAAATTGTATTTTTTTTAAAGTGAAAATAACTGATTGTTTCGCTAGATAAGACCCTTCTTCCTCGGCTGGGATCATTTACAACGCATTTGGGATCGTTTGAAGCCGCATTTAAACTGCATTTTGGAAGTTCAAAATCGGGGCTCCATATCCGTCCATTATATTGAGAAAAATGCTGAAATGTTTTCCTCAAAAAACATAATTTCTTTACGACTGAAAACAGAAAGACGTGAACATCTTGGATGACAAGGGGGTGAGTAAATTATTTGTAAATTGTTTTGGAAGTGGACTTCTCCTTTAAATAAATGTACTCAACTGTTTTAAATATTGATAATTATAATACTGAATGTTTCTTGAGCAGCAAATTTTTTGAAGGATCATGTGAGTAATGATGCTGAAAATTCAGCTTTGCATCACAGGAATAAATGAAATTTTAAAATATAATCAAATAAAAAGCAGTTATTATAAACAGTTTCACAATTTTACTGTTTTTGCTGTATTTTGGATCAAATAAATGCAGACTTGGTGAGCAGAAGAGGTGTCTTTAAAAAAACATTAAAAATCGTACTGTTCAAAAACGTTTGACTGGTAGTGTATAAATACGTTTAAACTGATACTTTCAGCCTCTTTCTGGAACAGATATTTTGTATATTTGTTTGTTGTATTAATAACAACATCTACTTATGAACATGGTTTCATTTTATTCTGTTTGCCTTACAGGTATGAAAACAGAGGCGCCTAATAACAGACACACATGTGAGTCACTTCAGTCACGTGAGAACATAGAGAACACCGAGTTTAAGTATACAGTATAAGGAAGTAGTAAGAGAAACTTTCAATCAAACACTGTACTGAATCACATGCGGCATATTTTCCATACAGCGTTAAAGATCCCTAAAGCTGTGCTCCCTTCACACACCTACTAAGCAAACAGATGTGATATGATGTCTGCGGCGTTGAATTGACTTTTAGTAGCTTAACCGCAATTCCTCCTTTGAACTATCCCTGGGCAAACCCCGCGGAGAGTTCAAAACCTTTGCAGAGATTGTAAAATGAATGTCTGGATATTGCAGGTCATATAAAAGTGATCATGCAACACAATGTTGCGCCCAGCCAGTCTAGACACGCTCATATGGCTGTCATCATCTGTACAATGTCCAGCAGAATCATTCATCCAGTAAATCAGGTACACCTGTGCACCTGGAAAAATTTGCTCTGGAATGTGTGTGAATAGCTTTCGTATTCACTCCCAGAGCAAATGGTGCAATACTCTGTTATGCTCATTGAAAGTGAGGTAATATCATTCCAGAGAGTATCGAGAGTGGAAATATAGTGGGAAAAGAGTGATTTGAATATCAAATAGCACTGCAGAGCAGTTGGTATTCAATGGCCGAGTCAAAAAGACAGAGCATGGACTTTCCATTTGTGTTGAATTTCAAGAGCTTGATGAAAACACAAGTAGGCCACTAAGTTGGCCTAATAGGTGTTCAAGTGAGCATGGTCTGGGAATTGCACTGCCACATGATCTCACTAGGGTGCATATGAACTGGATTGTGAGTCATTGGATGTGAGTGGATATGAGAGACGGGTACAGGCATGGCACTCAGAAATAGTGGAGTGGAGCTCCTTAGAGACAGCTCGGCTTTCTCAGTTAAAGGGATAGTTCACCTCAAAATGGACATTCTGTCATCATTTACTCACCCTTGTGTTGTTTCAAACCTGTGTGAGTTTCTTTCTTCTGTTGAACCCAAATAAAGATGTTTTGAAGAATGTTGGTAATCGAACAGTTGCTGGTAGCCATTGACTTCCATAGAATGGAAAAAAAATATATGTGTTGTGGGTGGTTACTAGGTAGTTGCTATGTGATTCCAAGGCACTTGGGGTATTCTGGGTGTTTTTAGGGAGTTGCTGTGCAGTTGTTAGGTTGTTCTGAGTGGTTGCTAGGGTGTTGCTAGGCTAGACAGTTGTTAAGATCTTGTGGGTGGTTGCTAGGCAGTTCCTAAAATGTTGAAGAGGTTGCTAGGCAGTTGCTAGGGCATTGGTATATGGTTGGTAATTGTTAGGGTGTTGTGGATGGTTGCTAGGTGGTTGCTATGTGATTCCAAGGCAGTTGGGGTATTCTGGGTGTTTTTAGGAAGTCGCTGTGCAGTTGTTATGATGTTGTGGGTGGTTGCTATGTGATTGCAAAGCAGTTGAGGTATTCTGGGTGTTTTAGGGAGTCACTGTGTGGAGTTGTTAGGTTATTCTGGGTGGTTGCTATGGTGTTGCTAGGTTAGGTTAGGCTATGTGGTTGGCAGTTGCTAGGTGTTGTGGGTGGTTGTTAGGCAGTTGCTATGTGTTTGAAAGGCAGTTAGGGTGTTCTCTCTGTTTTTAGGGAGTTGCTGTGCACTTGTTAGGGTGTTCTGGGTGGTTTCTAGGGTGTTGCTGGGCTAAGTGGTTGTTAAGATGTTGTGGGTGGTTGCTAGGCAGTTCCTAAGATGATGTGGGTGGTTGCTAGGCAGTTGCTAGAGATTTTGAGCGGTTGCTAGGGCATTGCTATGTGGTTGCCAGTTGCTAAGGTGTTGTGGGTGGCTGCTAGGCAGTTGCTATGTGATTTAAAGGTAGTTTGGGTATTCTGGGTGTTTTTTTAGAGAGTTGTTGTGAAGTTTTTAGGTTATTCTGGGTGGTTGCTAGGGCATTGCTATGTGGTTGGCAGTTGTTAGGGTGTTGTGGGTGGTTGCTAGGCAGTTGCTATGTGATTGCAAGGCAGATGCTAGGGTATTGCTGTGTGACGGTTACTAGGGCATCATGGATAGCTGCTTTGGCATTGCTATGTGATTGAATAGCATTGGGGTATTCTGGGTGTTTTTAGGGAGTTGCTGCACAGTTGTTGTTCTGAGTGGTTGCTAGGGTGTTCCTAGGATAGGCAGTTGTTAAGATGTTGTAAGTGGTTGCTAAGCAGTTGCTAGTGTGTTTTTCAGTAGTTGCTATGGCATTGCTTTGTGGTTGGTAGGCAGTTGCTAGGGTCTTGTGCCTGGTAGCAAGGCAGTTGCTAGGGTGTCACCATGTGGTTTCTACGCAGTTGCTAGGGCATTGTGGATGGTTGCTTTGGTGTAGATTTGTGATTGCGAGGCAGTTGTGATCACAGTGTCACCATGTGGTTTCTACGCAGTTGCTAGGACATTGTGGATGGTTGCTTTGTCATAGATATGTGATTACAAATGGTGCAATACTCTGAAATTAAAATGAAAATATAAAAATGAAATGAAAAATAAACTCTATTTCCATAATAATAAAGGTGATGATAACTTTAGTCTGTGCAGTACCATCTGAAGGATGTGCAAGACTTGATAAGCAACACAAATGCCTCAGTAAATTCATAATTTCAGATTAAATCTGACAAGCTAGTTCTGGATTTGGTTCTCGAGGAGTCTAGTCTTGCTTTTGGTTTTAGAGGGCTTGGACTTGCATTAACCAGGCTGGACCACCAGTGAATTCATACTGGTTACAGTATACTTAAACGCCTTCAGAAAGAGTTTCAGCATGTTCAGCATGTAATTGTACAGTAGATAATACTAGCTTTTTAGTAAATAAAAACTGCCAATTCAGTTCTGTCCACGTTAATTTTCTCAGCTCTCAGACAAAGCCTTCAAGTCGAAATCAGCCTGTTTATCGCAGGCATGAGAATAAACAAAGCCGTTATCTGATTTCTGCTATCTGTTTGCAGAAATGCAGGTTGAGAGGCGATAATCAGAAGCACACTATACAAGGAGCCCGTGAGGCCTGTATGTGCTAATAAGTACCAGGGAGAGGACGTAAATAACGACATTCCACTCAAAAACCAACAATACTGAGGGGTTTCCCATCTCGTATTTATAAAGCTCTACCTTCCTGACTCTAAAAGTGACTCTTCAGTACCTGCGTCACTTTGGCTTCCCTCTTTGTGTCTGAATGACCTGACTTCCACTTCTTTCCATGCTCAAGGTTTGTTGTTTGTGCATTTTACAACTTTCCACATGGGCCCCATGTGTCGGTATGCGTCTTTGCCTGTAATGGCCTTGTAATCTGTGCTTGCGCACCCACATGTACATGTTTTGTATCTATAGCAATCAGTCGCTCATTATGGACATTATGCATAATGGAAAGCTTTTTCCATCCCTATAGGTTTTAGGGAATAAAACAGCTGTTTCATCACAATTTCAGCATTCAGAGTTTCCCAATTTCATTGCACCAACACCCACTTTACAACTTTTCCATGCTGTGCTCCCACACGCGTCTCCCTGCCAGCTGTAGCACCGCATCTTGACAAACCAATCCATCACATCCATCGCGAATTGCGACAACATTTGTGCAGCTACTAACAGTGAACGAGGGGTCCCCGACGTATTTACGGCATTCCAAAAAGCTCGGAAAGAATTCCTCACTGAAAGAGGAATTTCCAAAAAAAAAAAAAGCTATTATATTCATGGACAAATACAATGAGGCCCTTGTGTCCTCTCCTGGTGTCCACTAAAGGATCCTTTATTTAGAGCGTGTTTGTGCTAGAACTGATCGTTTTGAATGGAAACCACATAATGTCTGGGGTTAAAACTAGTAAAGCGCTCGTGATCTTTTTCATTCAGCTCTGATTTAGTCATCTGTCGTGTGACTAAGCGTGGGGAAAGGCCACTGGGTGGACTAGCTGTCAATGGGTGACAGTTTATTTTCCCTTGAGAAAAAGCAGCAGCAGAGGTTGAAAAGAGCATCATGATCCAGATCCAGAGCGGTGTATATATATGCACGCAGATGCACGGAAGAAGTCTTGAATGCTCACAGTATGTATGTATGTATTTATGTATGTATGTGTATGTGTATGTGTGTTTGTGTGTGTGTGTGTATATATATATATATATATATATATAGATAGATAGATAGATAGATATATAGATATATATATATAGATATATATTTATATGAAGAGTTGCAAAATCCTCTAAATCCATCTGACGTATTTCTTAAAAATGAGCATTTCTTATATATATATATATATATATATATATATATATGTGTTTGTATGCTTTCATCTTGCACTTTTATTACTTTTTGTTACTTTTGTTACCATTTTATTTTGTTTTATTTTATTTTTAAAATAGATTTACTAAATATACTACATTACAAAGTACTGTGTTTTTTTGTTTGTTTGTTTGCTTGTTTTTACAATATACTTGGTACAATACAATTTAAGATGGAAGCTTAAAATGCAAAAAACAAAACAAAACTGAAAAAACCTGTCTTCAGTTATATATGTATATTTATATTAAAATCTAATTAATTATTATATTCATTATAAATAATAATAATAATAATAACAATATGTGTATGTATATAATATGCATCATACAATATAATATGCATCATGCAATATAATAATTTTCCACTTTTGTGATCATAAAGAAACAGATTTATTATTATTATTATTATTATTATTATTATTATTATTTTACATTTATTAATGGCTGGGCTGCATTTATTTATTTATTTATTTATTTAATTTTTATTTTATTTATTTTTATTTTTATTTTCATTTATTCTCTTAGGCTTTACCAATTCATATAGTTTTATTTATTTATTTATTTATTTATTTTTTTTTTTGTATTATATGCATAAATATGTATGCATGTATGTTACTTTTCATATAACAAAATGGATGTGCACATTTTAAAATTGAATAAAAAAAATTAAATCATAAAAGAAGCACTTAAAATAGATATAAATTGAACCAAATTTCTGAGGATTTAAAAACAGAAATGTAAATATAATTTAATTCAAACGCTCGTATTGATTCATCTGACAAAATTGTAAACTCTGATATAACTTCACACCTAAAAGGTTAATAGCGATTTCTTCACACTAAAATCATGCTAACACTCATAATGTTATTGTTTGGTGGCTATCATTTTTAATAACTGAATATTTGAACATGTATGGATCAGGTTCATTCATTTCATTGTAAGATCCTCATTGTAACAGAATTTTGCTTATGTTTACGAAAAGTAGAGACATGTACAAACACATTTTTGTAGTTATCAACATCCTGATTGAGCTTAATTTAACTCTACAAATCTATATATCTTATAACTTCTTAGTATAGACATAATAGTTGACAGAGTATAGATCATATCTCATATACAGTAGGTATAAAACTAATGTGGGTATCAACTCAAATCATTTTGTCTTGGATAAATTTGAAGACAAATGTTCATATTGAAATCTTTAACTTTTGATTGCAGATCCTTGCATATTCAAGCACAGTTTGAGAGAATGTCAAAAGTCTCACTGATCTGTCTCGAATAACATTTAAGATGTCTCATTTATGATGGGAACCCCTTTTTACTCTGCATTCTTCCCATTCCCCTAAGTCATCATTAGTTCCTCACATACTGTCATGCGTTTCAATGCAATTTTGATTTTCCCCCCATTTTGGCCAGGGTCTTATACAGCTGCGGTTTTCTTTTATATCTCTCCTTAGACGTATCATGACCTATTCTTCCACTCCCCACCGCCATCGTTCCCAAAAGACTGTCCAGCTGCCTTTTTTTCCATAGAAACACTCGTATACACAATCACACACAAAACTCGCTCCGTATCGGCTTTCTACGCGTGCGTAAGGAAGCCGAACAGGCCTTATGTCTTGATGTATGTGCTACAAGGGTGGTATTTATTTTGAGAACATGTTTGTGCGCTGCAAATTATGTTTTTAGTGTGTTTACCATATCTGACTAAGCGGATGTCAAGAGGGTGTATTTGGTTTATATTGCCTTTGATTGGATGCCAAATTCCCCAAGAATCCCCCTTTGCTGCAAGGGCCTGTCTCGACAGATTCGGCTGCGGATGTGCTGAAAACACACACTTATTGCAGAACAATGGTTGCTAGCACAGAGCTTTATAAGTGTGTGTGTGTGACTCAGGTCGGGAGGTGGAAAACCTCTGCTTTGTTATCTCTCAACAGATGTGAGGAGCTCTTGATGACAGGGAGATGACGGTAAACCCAGTGCACTGTGCTTTTCTGTTCTGTAGGTTGCAACCAAGGGTGTCAGTGGCAGTGTGTCAGGCTGATGGGAATGAGATTGAGTAGGTGAGGAGCTGTAACGGTGTCTGTCACTAACCCCAAACCAGTCTACCACAGTCTGTCTATATAAACAGTTACACTTGCAAATCTGGGAAAAGACAAGCATCTCACTTAACTAAGATAAGCTCAACTGAACAAGTCAAGATAAACTAACAATGACAAAGTGAGCCAAAAAGATAAGACTGTACAGATGCATAAAAATAAGCAGACATTTTACGTAAGATTTCAATAGAAGTGTTCTAAATTTAGAATTTAAATGGTATTTATAGTTTCCGTTTAACAATGCAGCTTCATAGATTTATACAGTCTTTCCATAGGATTTGAATTGAAACTAGAAAGTGTTCAAATATGATTTACAATTACTAACTTTTTTTTAGTTTGTTTGTGTTTACTTTAACATCATAAAACATTATAGCTTTAATAGTTTTTTTTACATAAGATTTGACATTAAAATAGAAAGTGTTTAAATATTATGTACTATTGCAATTTATTTACTTACTGTTTAGTTTGTTCAAATATAATTTACTATTACTATTTTACAATATTGTTACTTTATTTGTTTATTTACTTGTTTATTGTTACATTTGTTCAAATATTATTTACTATTACTATTTTACTATATTGTTACTTTGTTTGTTTACTTGCTTGTTTACTCAATGTTACGTTTGTTTAAATATTATTTACTATTAATATTTTACTATATTGTTACTTTATTTATTTTATTTATTAATTTAAGTTTGTTCAAATATTACTTATTGTTACTAATTTACTATATTGTTACTTAATTTATTTACTTATTTATTTTTAAGTTTGTTCAAATATTATTTATTATTACTATTTTACTATATTGTTACTTTATTTATTTGCTTATTTATTGTTAAATTTGTTGAAATATTAACTATTAATATTTTACTATACTGTTACTTTGTTTGTTTACTTGCTCGTTTACTCACTGTTAAGTTTTGTTCAAATATTACTTGCTATTACTTTTTTACTATATTGTTACTTTATTTATTTTATTTATTTATGTATTTGTTGTTAAGTTTGTTCAAATATTATTTATTGTTACTAATTTACTATATTGTTACTTAATTTATTTACGTATTTATTAAGTTTGTTCAAATATGATTTATTATTACTATTTTACTATATTGTTACTTTATTTGCTTATTTATTGTTAAATTTGTTCAAATATTATTTACTAATAATATTTTACTATACTGTTATTTTGTTTGTTTGTTTACTTGCTTGTTTACTCACTGTTAAGTTTGTTCAAATATTATTTGCTATTACTTTTTTACTATATTGTTACTTTATTTATTTATTTATTTATTTATTTGTTGTTAATGTTGTTCATATATTATTTATTGTTACTAATTTACTATATTGTTACTTAATTTATTATGTGTTGCCCACCAGCATCAGAGGATTGCAGTCAAGTCAACCAGGCGTCCACCTTCGCCCTCCTGTAAACGCCCTCCCTCTCTCTCCTGCCGTCGGCATTCCCTGTTCCCTGGTGCTCTTTGGAGGGCTTGCCTGTCTTATTGCTCTTGAACTGTTGCTCTCAACCATTCACTGTGAAACCCCTTTTCTGGACGCATCCTGCTAGGCTGAAGTTCACTTCCAAGGACCTGACTGGTCTGTCCTGGTTACCAGATAGTGGCTGAACTATTACTTCCTGAGTTCCTGTTTGTTTTGAAACCCAATAAATCTCTGTTATCCCTGCAACTGATTCCTCCTCTTTTACCACCCTGACATATTGTTACTTTATTTATTTATTTATTTATTTATTTAATATATTGCTTTATTTATTTACTTGTTTGCTTACTGTTAAGTTTGTTTAAATATTTACTATTACTGTTTTACTGTATTGTTGCATTATTTATTTATTTATTTATTGTTAAGTATGTTAAAATATGATGTACTATTACTATTTTACTATGTTGTTACTTTATTTATTTATTTATTTACTTAATTGTTGCTATGTTTGTTCAAATAATAATTACTTTTTACTATATTACTTTATTTACTTGTTTGTTTTTCTTACTGTTAGGTTTGTTGAAATATTATTTATTACTAATTTACTATATTGTTACTTTATTTAATTATCTATCTATCTATCTATCTATCTATCTATCTATCTATCTGTTTAACATTAAAAACAATACAGCTTTATATATGTTTTCTGTAAGATGAAACAAGATATTATTTACCATTTATATTTTACTATTTTACTACTATTTATTGTTTAGTTTAAAATCATAAAACAATACAACTTTAGAAGTACAGTTGATTTATACAGAATTTATAAAACATCTAAATATTTATTCAAATTTGATCAGTTGTACATTATAAAACAAATGTTGTTAGAATATTGATTATAGATAGAGCAAATTCAATAATGATGTTTATTTAATAGTGATACGATAGTATTGTTGTTGCTTAATTTATTAAATCTATCATCTACATGTACGCTGCATATGTTTTCAGTTTAATTCAATTCAATTCAAATTTATTTGTATAGCGCTTTTCACGATACATATCGTTGCAAAGCAGCTTTACACCAAATTGACATTTTTACAATACATGTAGTAGTAGCTTGATGTACATATGGCAGAGATGTGTGGTAAAGATCAAGTAATGATGTAATCAAACAGACAAAGAACACTATAAATTAGTAGCAGAATTAGGTAGTGCTGTATGTTTTCAGGGTTGGTATCATCTGAAGTCCTCTGAGGGGTTGGCATCATCTTTTCTTAAGTGTTCTGGATCAAGACTGGAGCTTGTGAATTCCTAGTTACCATGGGATGTCAATCCCATGGCAAAAACAGAGAACAAATAGGAACATAATTAGCGTAGCTGCTGTTCAAACTAAGAAAAGAAAGATTTGTTAACCAGAGCTTAAAGATTGATAATGAACATTTGATCAGATATAGCTGCAGAAAAAGTTTGAGAGATGCATTATTTGAATGCTTGGCTAAAAAGATGTGTCTTTAATCTAGATTTAAACAGAGAGAGTGTGTCCGAACCCCGAACGTTATCAGGAAGGCTGTTCCAGAGTTTGGGTGCCAAAGTTTAGAAAGCTTTGTGAGTCTGTTTTGATATTCTGTTTCTATGAGTTATGAATACTGGGTGTGTTGCACCACAGATGATTTTACATTAAATAAAAATGGAAAAAATGACATTTGCTTACATAGTCTGTCAAAGCTGATGATGTTTCTGTGCTCTGTATCTCTCTTGCAGGTTGCATGTGAGCCTCTTCAGTGGAAATGGAGAAAGAAGTACAAATAAAGAAATCTGCAATTCACACCAGTGTATGAACAGGATGTTTTGACCTCGAACGCAAATGTAAGATTCTTCACTGACATTTATGTGCATGAAGAAAGAAGTAGGGCTTGCATTAAGTAACGTCGAGAGCTTCTTTTTTCCTTTCTTACAGTCTTGACCTCATAACCTCTGTAAAAAGATGGTACCAGGCACAGAAAGAACAGAAGACAGGAGAGAAAATACAGATGTGACACACAGACAGGAGATGCGTGCAAATGCTCTTACATACTCTTGTTGTGAATATCAGTTTCATATTTTCTGGTTAGATTCTTGTGAAAAGAATATGAATAGACATGTCCATGATTCTATGTACAGACTTGTAAAGCTGTGAAAACACATTCATATGTAGTTATTGCTCTAAGGAGATTGTTGCTCTAACAGTAGGTATGGTTTTTTTGGGTTTTAGAAAATTATGTAATCATGCATTTCACAAACCGTTCTCCCAGATTATCCCAAGTATGGGCTTTTTTTTTTTTTTTACTGGAAATAGCAACAAGCCACAGCAGCTCAGAGACCTTATATGACAACAGGAGCGATCAAGACGAAAATACACAGGTTAAAAAAACAGAATGAATTTAAAAATGCTAGGTTTCAAAAAGAGAATTATCTATCATCTGTCTATCTGTCTATCTGTCTATCATCTATCTATCTATCTGTCTATCT